>VWZF01002325.1:395822-478933 GCA_013396755.1 Sclerurus mexicanus | reverse complement strand
AGGGACAGCAGGTGGTGTGAGGGGATGGTGTGAGGGGACAGTGGGAAGCGGCAGTGGGAAGGGGATGGTATGTGGGGACAGTGAGGTGGTGTGAGGGGATGGTGGGTCAGCAAGAAGGGACAGCGGGGCGGCAGGAAGGACGGTGTGAGGTGTGAGGGGACAGTGGGCGATGGGAAGGGACAGCAGGTGGTGTGAGGGGATGGTGGGATGGTGTGAGGGCACAGTGGGAAGGGGCAGTGGGGCGGTGTGAGGGGATGATGGGGCAGCAGGAAGGGACAGTGGGGCAGTGGGAAGGATGGTGTGAGGGGACAGCGGGCGATGGGAAGGGACAGCAGGTGGTGTGAGGGGATGGCCGGTGGCAGGAAGGGCAGCATGAGGTGCGAGGGCATGGCAGTGTGAGGGGACATGGCCACAACGGGCCATGCCCAGCGGAGGAGACGCCTCGCGGAACAGAGCCCGTGTGGGTCACAGTCCAGAGGCGGCCACCAGCCCCACTGCCACAGCTCCTGGTGCTGGTTTCCCTCCACCTCTGGAGCACGGGCCAGTGCGCTTTTCCCACGTGCGTGTCGTGCTCAGGCCGTAACTTACCGCAGAATTTAAAAGCTCGTCCAGTTTCAGCTTGCCTCCATGCAGCAAGGGGGGCTCAACACTGGGACAGGCTGCCCAGGGAGGAGGTGGAACCACCGCCCCTGGAGGTGTCACAGGTAAGGCTGGACGTGGCCCTCGGTGCCCTGGACTGGTTGAGAGGCACGGCTTGGACTCGGGTGAGCTCAGAAGTGTTTTCCAACCTGTGGTAACCCAATGAAACCTAGCAGCATCCCAAACACCATTAAATTTTACTGCAAAGCAGAACTGGAGGGGCTTTTAAGAAACCTCAAAGCACTTTACATAGAAATAATACTTATTTTAGTGCAGGGCAGGCCCAGGGTCCAGCAGTGACAGACACACATCCCACCCTTGTGCCAGACAGACCCTGAGTGCAGGAGTGGGCAATGCTCCCTGTTAGGAAAACATCTCTCCTTAAACAGGATAAATAAATCATCATCATAACATAAATCCATAATAAGCAGATTCTGATTTCTTTTATTCCCACTGGTTATAAGGTTCCTCAGCTGCCTTAAATAATTCCAGTTACTGGACTGCTTTTAAGCAGTGGCGGATCAGCACCAACACAGATCCATGGAAGTACATGAGCATAGACGGTAAAAGAGCAGAGTTCCACATGAGGTGATGCTCTGTTTGTCACAGACCTGTGTTCTCTGGTCCTGTTACTGCTGGGCTCCTTCATTAACTTCTGCCTAGTGCACACCTTGCTGCTCTTGCTAATTGTACAATCACAGATGCTCTCAGTACACAACAGCGATCTCTGTTTAAAAAACATTGCCTCTGAAAGGAAGGCTTCTTAAGGGCCCACATTATTATTCAAATTGATGCCGAGGTTGATGTAAAGAAGGAAGCATGTTCAACAGCACTTCACTGATCTTTCCACAGCAACTTGCATCAGCCTCATTATACTGTTTATACACACACAGTGCGGTGCCGTCCCATTGGTATTACACTACTAATTGGAATTACTACTTTCAGAAAGAAAAAGTCAGTTTTAAAGGCCAAAAGGGAAGCCTGGTTTTAATGTATAACACAGCATTCCTTTCTTTACCGAGGTCTGTGGATTTATAATTACAAATCCATTCTAACCCGTCCAAGCATTTATCAACGTATTTAATCAATACAATACTTTTACGTCGCTCTTTTGCTGTCACGTTTCACAGGTGAATACTGTCTTAACAAAATGAAAATAGACTGCCTCTGGCATAAACCCACCTGAAATGAATTCTAGGAAGGTTCCAGCCAACGCTGAGGTGGCCACCTGCTTCATTCTACAGCCACCCCAGTGTTCCCTACATAGGTGTGAAACTACAGGTTTGTGGAATGTGCTAAACTGGGGGCTTCTTCTAAAGCTTGACTGAAATGCAACTATGGAACCTTTGCTTTGTAATAAACACAAAACACAAATTTTGCAGGTACTTGAGGAGAGGAGCCCAGAAAGTAGGAACAAACAGATTTCAAGTCTTCGTGGATCAGAGATTCACCTCTTTACTTCCAGTCTTTTTTTCTGGTGCAGCAATAGGTAAGCCAAGAATGTCAGTAGCAAATATCTCTGCTGTGATTTCTGCTGGAATTTCTTCTTCAATCAAAGCTGCTGCACCTGGAGAGCAGTAAAAACAACACAAAACACACAGTAGCAACATAAAAATGCCTTTCCAGGGCAGCAAAATTTGTAAGAGAAGTAATCATGAAAAAGTGATGGTTTACTCCTGTAACGCTTTGTGTGTTTATATCAGGGATTGAACCTGTTGAATCTGTGAGTCTCACCTTGCAGCAGGTCCTTGCCTGAGAGGGGTCGTGGGACAACTTTTACACTCCAGCAATTTGATGTGATTTTAGGACCTCAAGGAATCCAGGGATTTCCAAGTTTCTTTGCAGTACTAGGCAGTGCCCTTTGGGAGCTGCACCTTTGCTCTGTGTGGCCCATTCCAAATGACCCTGAACAGATGCTGTTCCAGACTGGTGGGGACAGGGACACAAATCGTACGAAAATGCAGTTCCAATTACAATGGGCAATTAAATACAGCCACTTGGCTGAAATCAGTGCTGTAATTTGCTGTTCCAGACTGGTGTAGTCTGGGACATAAATTGCAGACAAACGCAGTGGTTACCAACACCTCTGTTACAATGGGCACTGCTGCCTGGGTGAAACCAGCACCGGGATTTCCCTGCGTGTTTCTAATTTCAGTTCCAGCCAGCAGATAAACAGCAATGTAATCTTGTCAGGCCCCAGTTATAGTTCATTGTCCATTTATTTTTAGATACACCCGTGTGATTGCTGCATGGATGAAGGACAGTCTGTAGCTCTGTGACTATTTTTGCAATCCCGTCTGAGCAGTTCTGACAGCGCTTGGCCTAACAGGGTAAATGGGTTTGAAATTTAAATTGTTCCTCTTGGGACTGGAAGCAATCGTGCTTCTGTGCTGTGTGGAATGCTAATCCTGTACCTGGGGGATCGTAGGTGTCCGGTTCAGATCCTCCTGTCCCGGGTCGCCTGTCCAGCAGGGTGGTCAGACACACGGCCAGCTCATCCTCGGTCATCTGCTCTCCTGCACACAACAGAGCAAGGCCAGCCCGTGGGTTGTGGGGTTGAGAACACAAAAACTAGAAAGGAACTCAAACAAGAGCAGTGCACAAACAAAACAGGACAGTTCGAAAGCGATTCGTCTTCGCAGAGATAGAGACATACATGATCCCAACACAGGAAAATGTTGCTCATAAGGAAAATGCTTCTTGCCTATTCCATTTTGTGAAAAAATGGAAACCAAAGGGACGAATTCTGATGCAGACAGCTCTGTAGGCTACACTGCACTTGCAGGGGCTTGAGGTTTTATTCCCACTGGAGAATTCCTGGCACAGACCACAGTCTGTGTAGCCCTTCTCACACAGAGGAGGAAGAGGAAGGTGGAGAAGTCTTGATTTAGTATCTTGGAATAACGTGGACACAGCGCTTGTTCCCAGTTAGTGGTTGGCTCGTGCCCTGGAGCAGGAGGTTATAGATCTGTTATGAAACTGTTCTATCCGATGTATCTATTTATGGATGTTCACACCATCCATATAAATAACTAACCTTTCTCACACTGGCTGAATCCTTGGTTTCCAAAGATCTTTGTGTCAAGGAGTCTTGACAGGTGATATACTCAGTCAACCAGCATTTCCCATTACCTGTTTTAATGCTCAGCTACACTTTTACACCAGGAGCAAGACAATGAAAGTTTGTTATTTACCACTCTATGGCACTGGCCACAAGCCAGCTCAACTAAACCATCCCATCTTTTCAGTCTTTCACACAGATTCAAGCCCAGGGCTGACCAATTCCATCCCTCCTTTCTTGTCCCCTTTTTATCAGTTTTATACTACCTTTTCAGAGCCTGCATGACTGGAAGAGAGAACAACAATTCAGATAAGGGCATACTGGAAGAAGGATACATTTTACCAAGATTCATACTCATCATTTGACAGCCAAGATACCTCAGGCCAGCAGAGATTTCCAGAGCAGTAAAAGAGCAGCTGAGACAATAGATGGGATTATTCAACTTAAAATCTTGAGACAGGTGGCTCCCCATGCTTGCCCTTGTTACCAAACTATAGTTCCACATTAATCTTTTGCTGCAGTAAGTTCTGAAATTGCAGGCAGAACCAGCAAGCATAAAGATAATATTAGAAAGGAAATAACTCACCTCTGCACTGAAGCAGAGACAGTAAGTCTCCTCTGTCAATAACTTTGTCTCCCTTCTCGTTATCATAACCAAGAACCTGAAACGCTCGTTGTAGGCTTTTCATTGACAAGCCAAGCGCAGGTCGGTGATTTATATAAAGTTTGATAAAATCCCCCAAATTGATTTCTGTCACTTGTTCTCCAGTATCCACAATCTTGCTGAATTTCACTTCATTTATCATTTCTTCAACCTAAGGATTAAAACAAGGCAGACTGTTACACACTTGGTGAAGAGTATTGTGCCAGTTTCCAATCTGGTAAATGCCAATGTGCCATAACTATGCACATTCTGGTACCACTGGTGCCATGACCATATCCCATTAGGAAGCTGCACCCAGCAGCTGAGGATGGGCATGGCCAACAGCTACAGACTTGCAGACGTGATGACATTAGAGAAAGATGGGGGTTGCAAATACATTGTCATTTTGGGCTTCCTCTCTCATGACTGGCACTCAGTGACTCTGCAGCTGTTACTGGTACCTTCACCACAGCTGTGTCTCCACTCTGGGGACAGCGGGAAGGCAAACCACAAACCAGTAAACACACCATCCCTGCTCAGAAGCACATGCATGAGAATCCCCACACACTCGGGCTGCACAGCCTGGCTGGCACAATCTGCCCCCTCTCTGACACGTGTCTGGTGTGGCTCTGCCACTGCACAAGCCCAGTCAGAAACGTGCTCAGTGGGGCTGACACTCTGCCCTCTCCTCTGGGACAAACAGCAAGCACTGGCCATGCTGGGTGCTAGTGGTTTTCCTCAAGTCTGGTGCTGTGAGTCAGCCCAGCTGGCAGCTGTGCAGATGTGTGTCCAAAAGGCAGCATCTGCTCCATGCCTTCATTGTCCTCACAGCCCCTTCGGAGGTACATGGGCAGCAGAGAAGCACCCGGAGAATTCCCTGTGCCAGCACGTACCAAGCCTGCTGCTCCCTGCAAAGGGAGGCTGATGCAAGATCTCCCCCGGGGAGGATTTTGCATTCAGCCTTGGGCCTTTGTCCTTGTATCACAAGTTTTTCCACTGAATGAAGCTTGGGGAAGAGGGAAATCTCAGCCTTATATTTTTCCTGTAGCCAATGTCATGCCAAGCAAGAACAGTCATTTTCACTCAGCTCTGGCTGAGCTGGGATTAGGTTTTATATCAACCCCACTGAACTACAAAAGAAAAACAGCAATTCCCAAAAGCTTCACTAGTCAGCCCAAGCTGCCTTCTCTCCCTCCTGCTTTTCCTTTATTAAAACACTCCAGAGAGATGAACTTTCTCTCTGGATTTTATTACTGTCCTGCCTGCCTTGAGGAGCAGATTGTAGGTTGCCTGGTTTCACAACAGCTTACGACCTCTGCTTCCATGCCTGACATGCTGTTTATATTTTAATTTAGGGTGGAAAGTGGGGAGGGGTTATAAGTTATCTTTCAGAGACTTGTCCCAGGGGAATATGTTCTCTCTGTGCCCAAGAGGCAAAAATGTAATAACCTAAGGAAAAGATCTAACACATTATGAAGGGAGAACACCACAGCTTGACATGAGGGCAAAGCGCCCTGGCTCAGACAAGCATTTGCTGGTTGTGGGGGCTCCAAAGCACGTCTGTTAGATGGTGGCTGTGGCAAAGGTCCTGCCTCCCATCTGCTGGCTCTCCTGGCAGAGCATCCCTGGGCAGATGGGGTGGCACTGACTCACAGCACCACCTCAGCAGCCTGTGGGTTCCTGTGCCATGGCAGAGATGAACAGCCTCCCCCGCGGAAAGACAAGGGAGCTCAGTGATGCACCACTTCCCTCGGGAGAGCCCTCCTGCGGTGACGGGCTGTGGCTGGTGCAAAGAGGCCGTTATTTAAATCTCCTTGCATCAGAGTCAGTAATATTTTTTGTATGTGCTTTAATTACTCTTTTGTCAGGTTACACATTACAAATAAGGTTTGTATACAATACAAACTACCTTGGAGAATCAGCCACAAAAGGGGAAGAAGCAGCAGTCTTATTAAATCAGTTTTCTCTGTCTGGTGTTAAATTTGAAGCTAAAAAGCTCGTGAGAAATATTTGATAGGAAGCTCTGCTGTTGCAACCTGAAAGGCAACCTCAGAGAGAGCGTCTTTGGAGTTTATCACTTTATGAAAGAGCTTTACATTTTGTGGCAATAAACACTGCTGTCTCCATCTAAAATAATTTTCATCAATCCCAGGTAGAACAAGAAAGGGAGGCTCTGTCCATGTCCAAATGAGTGCATTGACCTGGACGTTGTCACCCACACTGAGAACTCAGACACTCTGGAAGAGTCTCCATCTGACCTGGAAGGACCCAGCCACATCCTACCAACCACATGCTGCTCAGCCACTACTAGAAGTCACAGAGAGACCAAAGCACTTTACCCATGGACTTTGGAAGGTTGGAGGCTGCTGCCCTTGGGAGCCAAAGGAAGACTCATTCCTCTACTTACACCTTCTGAAGAAACGCACCTCTGCAGTGCTGGCAGAGCCCCCAACCTCCAGAAGACCCTGAGGCTGTTTTGTTGAACACTTTCTGAACCCGCAGGCTCCAGGTTTGCTCAGCACCTGCCACTGCCCAGCTTGCTAGCAAGGAATCATTACTTTCTGAGGAATTTGCTGCCAGATTCTGACCACTACTGTATTGATGCAAACCAACAAATACACTCCAGAGCCATCCAGCATGGTCAGAGTCTGGCCCTCAGGACACTTGGTAAACACACTCTTTTTTCTTTTAATAACAACAAAAACAATGGACCAACCTCTTCCTCTGATGGGTAAAATCCTATTGCTCTCATTATGGAAGGAATTTGCTCCAAGGGAATGTGCGTTGACACTTGTCTGTTCTCCAGTGTGTCGACACCTTGGCTGTACAGCTGTGCATAGTAAAAATAGTCTTCCAGTTCCTGCCAGGAATTCAAATGAACACTGTAAAGTTCAGTTACCAACAGGCATGGAAGATAAGGCTCCTTTTAGGGTTGACTAACAGACGTATCAACGAGATTGCTGTGAAGGGCGAGCTGGACAAAAAATATCAGGCCTGTATAAATGAATCTTAAACTCCAACCAGATGTGGCCAGACAGTGTTCATGGTGAGCATAATTACCCTGAAGAATTCGCCTTCTCGGCCACCATCCAGGAGGTTGTAGAATGGGATCATGTCCTCCCCACCCAGGAAAGCAGCAGCATCCAAGGCACTGGATGAAAAGAGGGAGAAAAGAAGGTACAGGAAGGGTTCATGTGAGGAGAGCTTTCACAGTTCCCTTTCTAGTCATTGTTCACAGACATTTCAATAAATAAAATCCCCGTGCCTCAGAATTCAGGGAAGAAAATCACTGCCTTGAACCATGTGCTATTTTATCACCAGTTATACTTCTACAGCGTATTTCATACCCAGGTTTTACATACAATAGCACAGTGTGGGAATTAATTATTACTGAATGGTCCTCTTGTTTAGTGGAATGAGTACAGGGCTGGGAGCCAGGAGCTTTTCCATGGACTTGAACTTGGTGTCTGGCATTTAGCTTTTCTGCTTCCTTATAGAGACATTGAGGGAGATGAATTAGCTAGATCAGCATTTTGAACATACAGAGAAGTCTGGGGCTTGGTGTTTGCAATAAACCACACAAACCCAAGCTCCCTGTTCCTTGATCTAACACATTTTTCCCCAATAACTCAGTGCAATCCATTACTCCACTTCCTGAGCTGTGGCGGTGACGGTGTCGCAGGTGCAGTCGGCATTAAACGGAAAGCGCCTCAGTAGCCACCTCTTTGTTTCAATTTCATAGGCGGTTGGAGCCAAAAGAATCCATTTGGCTTGTGCAGATGTAAAAAGAAACCAAGCCTGGAAGTGCAGTCGTGGCTAGCATTGCCACACAATGCCCCACGCCTGGCAGCAAGGCTGCAGCTCTCTCACACACCCCGACACTGCTGCTTCCACTGGGGGCTTTTTTGCAAGCTTTGTGCTTTTTTCATAATTAAGTTATTTGGGTATTAAACACAGTGGAGATGCACAAGATGCCAGAAGCAGCAATAAAATGATAATTAGCTCATCAAGAACTTCGCTCCAAAAACAAATTACATAGAAATTCAATGTTGCCTGGACTCTGGCCAACCATTATAAAGAAGGATCATTTATATTCTATTGCCTTCCTTAAAATGTCGCTTATCCTGACCCCCGACTGCTTAAGGCACACAAAGTGGAAAAGAAAATAAATAAACCCATTGCTTTCCCACCCAGGTTTCCTTTGTTCTGGCACATGAAGGTGAGCTGGCTCAGCACCCTTTGGGCTTTCCTCAGAGCGAGTGGTACCTGCAAGAAGTGTTTGATGGAGGACCAGCACATGTTGTAACCACAAAGCCTTTGTCCTAGGAAGGTGAGGAGGGATTCACAGGTGCACACCAAAAGAGAAACACAGGAGAGAAACAGGCAAACACAGCCAGCTCCCATGAGGTTGATTTGCCAGAAACCAGGAGATGTGCTCTGTGTCAGCAGGGTGGTGTGCAGGATTTAAAAAAACAAACCAGCACAGCCTGACAGAGACCATGCCACGCTACCCCAGCTCTGCCACAGACAAAGCTGCCTTTCCAGTCCCTGAAGCATGAAGTCACTCCGTGCTGGCCTGGAGTTTTCCTGTCATTCTCAGCTCCCCCTCTACATACACGTGTATCTACTGTGCACCTGCAGCCACACTCGCAGAGGGGAGCCCTCTGCCCTGCACGGGTATTGCAACGAGCAGCTTTGGTCCTTGCCATGCAAAGAAACCAAAATACATACCCTGCCTTTGCTGCCACGTGGGAGCACACGACTGGCACTGCTGCTGAGGGAGCTGGCAGAGGGAAACTTGCAGAGAATGGTGGAAGAAACCTGGCAGGATTCATCAGAGATGCCCCGAGCCAGAGCCTGGAGATCCTCATTTGTTAAAGCTGCCTTCACTCTTCCGGCTACCCTGTTTACTGCTGCCCATTTATTCATGTAAGTAAAGCTTTATAGGATTAAGGTGGCTTGTCCTAAATCCAGTCTTCAAATGCAGGGAGGATTTCCTAGCAAATGCCTATCCCATTTGGAGAGCAGACACTTTTGTAACAGCAGTTGCCCTATGTGCTCCTCCTGCAGCCAGTGCCTCTCTAGTCCTGGCCTAACCCTGACAATCTCCCATCACACTGGCCAGGCCCTCATGAGGACCACAGAATCCTCTGCCCAACTTCTTACCATTTGGGTATCATTTTCCAGACTGGAATATTTCAGAGGTGCTGTGGCCACCCCCTGCCAGGTTTGCTGGCTTAATCCCAACTAGGACTATGCAGGTATGTAACATAGAGGGGATCAAAACCCCCAAAAAATGTGTCTCTCCTGTTTCAGCTGCTGTCCCACAGGTCATTACAATCTAGGCTGACCCCCCTGCTGGGCCATGATCCCCAGCATGACACATGCCCACCATGCTGAACTGTTAATAAGCTATTAATGAACCCAGTGTTGGGCCAGGTGTCTTCTGGACACAGAGACCTGGGACAAAAATGGGACAAAAGGCCCATTCTTAGTGTAAATGCTGAGGAGCATTTGCTTCAGCTGTGTTGACCAGGCAGCTGTGGAAAGCAGTAATAAGACTCCTTTCTCCCTCCTGCCACACTCACGTTAGGTTGACCTTCCATTTCATAACAGTGCAGTCGATGCCCCCTGCTGTAAAGACATAACGTCCATCATAGGAGCTGGCAAGGTCAGAGGCACCATCTGGGTGGCAAATGAAGGCCAAGGACTTGTGAGGGTTGCCATCAACAGGCAAAATCTGCAAGCCCACCTGTAAGGAAAGAGAGAGAGCTTGGGAGGGCTGGGGGTCCCAGAGGAGGGCTGGGGCACTGCACACTGGGGCAGTGCTGCCTCCTCCTCCTCCCAGGAGCTTGCTTAGCTCCCAGGCAGGACCAGCCTACACATGGTTTCATCTCCAGTGAAATTCCTGAAGGACCACCAGCTCTGTGAAGCTCTACTCTTGTACAGCTGGGGCAGGAGGGGCTCCGTACCTTGTCCTTTGTAATGTACACCAGGTAGTGCTGCTGGGGGTCTGCAGGGCTTGTTGTTGGGAGGATCTGTATCTTCTCCAATGGGGAGCCGTAGGTTGGTCCCAAAAGGGTCTTTCTAAAGGCAAACAATGTATGTATCCATTCTAGGGTTCACAGAACATTTTCCCTCTCTGAAGGGCTGCTGTGCAGAAGGATGGGTAGACATGGGAAGTGTGGGGGGTGCAAAGGTTTTGCACTACCAGCTGAGAGAACAGGATAGGGCAGGGTCTCCAGCTAGAAGAGATCACAGTCGGGCTCAGAAATTCAGTGCTCAGGGATTATTGTGCTTTTCTCACCTGGACTTCTGTCTCTATCTGATGTTGAACTGCTGTGTCTCAAGTCCAACATGCTGAGCAGACCAAGACCCACCCGCAGCCATAACGTTACTAGATGACATGCTAATGAGCAGCAGAGTGGATATAGGTAGACCTGGGGACCCTAGAGTCATCCCAATGTCTGCATGAGGGGTGGACAAACACATGCTCATAGGTGGGAGTAGGGTGGTCATTAGACTGTAGAGAACACAGAATTGGGATGGGGCTCCCAAGCAATTGTAGGCCTGAATCAATCCTATACCTGCACATTTTGGTCGTCGTGTTGAGGAGCTTCATTTTGTAGCAGTTGTTGGCAGTGAGGATAAAGGATTCGGTGCTGAGCTGTGGGTACCAGGCCAGGCACAGGGGCACTGCACTCTGCTCCACCTGGTCCCTCTGAGTGACCACAAGGTGGTCCTTGATGCTGCTGCTCAGGTCATATTCAACCTGGAGGGAAGACAAGGAAACAGAGCAACTCCCTTTGGTCTGCCAGCACCCTGGACCTTGTGCATTAGCTGGATCCAGCACCTCTTGGAGAAGCCAAGAGTAGCTGTAGCAGTAGCAGAGCATCAGCCCTGAGACCAGGCTGAGAAACAACCTCCAGCAGTGGAGCTGGTGGGGAGGAGGTTGGGAGCCACACAGCCACTCATGGAGTCTCCTTGTCTAGCCCCCCTCACTCTAACCCCAAATCTTCTCTGCCCATTAGACTTGCCCATCCACCCACCAGCTGCCGGTCCTCCCCAAGGCTCAGGAGCCTGGGCTTGTTGCTGTCTGGCTGGACCCCAAAGAGGATGCTCCGGATGGGTTTGTAGTGGGAGTCCAGCCCTGCCAGGTGTTCCCAGCACCTGCGCCCATTTTGCAGGACTCTCTTGTAAACAATCACTGAATATTTCTCATCCTGCAATGACAGCACAAAGGTCAATGAGCCACAATCCTCACACGCATCGCCTGGCTGGCAGTGCTGGCTTGGTGTGTCCCCTTTTGGAGTCCCATGGGGAGGTTTAGAATCACAGCCAGGATAAAACACTGGGCCAGACAGATTTGGGCAGCTGCTCCCAAGGGCAGCACCACAGCAGTTCTCAGCCTAGCTGAGCATCTGAGCCACTCCCTGCCATGCTCGAATAGAGGGGCAGTAAATTGAGTTCTGCGACTCCCCAGAAATCACAAGGAAGATGCTTCCCACTGCTGTGTCCTGGCATATGTGCAGGAAAGGGAAATCTTTTCTTTGAGCAGATCATCATCACCGGTTGGTACAACCTCTGTGCCAAACTGCTTCAACACCAAGATAAGGGATGGAGGGAGCAGCCCCCACCCCAGAGCACCAGCCAGGAGGAAATCCCTGCTCCAGCCCTTCCTACAGATGGATGCAGAGCTAAGGCTTGTCACTGGAGTTAGTGATGGGACGCTGCCAGCAGCGGCTCTGCGGAGCAGCTGGGACTGGTGACGTTTTTACAGAGTGACTCTTTGAGCCAGGAAAAGCATTTCAGAGTCATGAAGCCCCGAGGGAGGAACAGCCCTCTGTGCCTTGCAGGACGGCCAGTAATTCCCAGTCCCTCCCAAAGCTGCACCAGGAGCAGCCCTTGCAAATCACCAAGCGGAAAAAACAAGCTTACAGCCGTGGCGAGATACTCGGAATTGTGAGAGAAGCTAATGTGAGTCACGGGACCCTGCGAGAACTGGAACTCCTTGCAGCTGGACTGAAGGGAAATTGCATCAAGGATGTGAACGCTTCCATCAGTAAAACCTGCGGCCAGAAAATGACCTGGAAAACACACCAGAAAACATCCAGGGCACCGCTGCTCCTCCCAGGAAACCCAGTGTGTGGCACATGGGGAGGTCACAGGGCCAGGATACCTTGAGGGTCATAGGACAAACACTGGATGCCAGCCTCGGGGAATATCCTGCTAGCCAGGTACTTGGTGTGCCGGTAGTCCCACACCTTCAGCAGCCCACAGTGACTCCCCACAGCCACCAGCGTCTGCTGCGGGTGACAGGCGATGGCACTCACGGCTTTATTCGCCTCTTCCAGGACTTTTTCAAAGCCTGTGCTGTCTGTTGCAACATATAACACTGTTGCATCAGAGGTTGAAAGGATAAAGTTCCTGTTTAGTGCGAGAGAAACAGAATTTGATGAATCAGAGTCGCTGGCTCATGTCCCTCCAAGCTATGTTACACATCAGTCTCTCTTTGCAACTTTGCTGGACAGTCACTTATATTTTGTGATATGCAATATGCAAATGCTCCTTGACTGGGAAGGCAGGTGGCACTTTGTGTTCACGACCTGGGGAATCACCACAGGAAGACACGGGAGCCAGTTCCATTTTCTACTTGGCTAGGCAAGCCAGAAGATGAATGACATGTGGGGAGCTTTTGCTGTTTGCAAGTTGCTGGTGTGTGAGACAGACAAATGAGCAATTGAAGATACTCTGAATAGTCTTTTCACATGTCCCCATGCCACCACTGTCAGTGGCTCCATGTTGACTGCGCTGCTGCCATGGACAAGGTCAGAGAGCAGTTTTGGTGCCACACCACAGACAGGGTGGTTCCTGTCTGCTCACTGAGCACAGCAGAGAGGGTCTCACTGTGACCGGGCATGTGTGAAGGAGGCATCTGAAAAATTAGGCACAAATATGTGTGGTTTCAGTCTGGCTGAGGTCTGAGGGTCTGGACCCAGCTAAAGGAACAAGAGAGGGCCGCACAGAAATCCCAGACTGGTTTGGGTACGAAGGGACCTTTAATCTCATCCCATTCCAACCCTACTGCCATGGGCATTAGACCATTAGACCAGGTTTTTCCAAGCCCTGTCCAACCTGACCTCAAACACTTTGAGAGATGGGACATCCACAACTTATCTGGACAACCTGTGCCAGGGCCTCCCCACACTCACAGTGAGGAATTTCTCCCTTTTATCCAATATAACCCTGCCCTCTGTCAATATTAAGCCATTCCCCCCCTTGTCTCATCACTCCATACCCTTGTCCAAAGGTCCTGAGGTACTGGATGGTGCTATAAGGTCTCCAAGGATCCTGGAGACATGTGGCTGCATGAGTGGGGAAACGTAGCCCCTTTACCAGCTGGCCCATGACAGCCATCAGTTCATACACATCTGCCCCAGGCACTGATGGACTCCGTGCCTCTTTTGTGCCTTAGGTGGTCTCTTTGGCCATTCCTGATCCCACCAGCCTGCTGAGATGAGCAGGCTTGAGGTTTTCCCTTGGATTTTCTGCCTTTTGTGCTGCCCAGAGCAGCTGCAAGTGGCAGGAGCTGCAGCGGCGACCTGGGAGGAGGGATGAGACAACAGAGCCCAGAGACAGGGAAACCAAAGCGTTCCCCAGGGCACTGCTCCAGGCTGAAGAGGAATCTGTCCCACATGGCTCTTTGGAAAACAAATGCAGCTAAGAACAGACATTGCCAGAAGAACCTTAACAGGAGCAACAGACATATGGTTTGCAGGCTGGATGGAGCCACACAACAGCTTCATCTGGCCTGCAGACTCCCCATAAATCCTCAGGCACAGCTACATCACACAGAGGGACAGAGAGGGGCTGGTGCCCAGGCTGGGGCTGTCTCAGGCTCCTGAGTCAAGGTGATGCAGCCCAGCACTGGTGCCACTGCCCTGATTAGCTTGCCAAGCCATGATAAAATCCAACTGGATATAGCCATCCATGGGAGGGGTTTAAGGGGGGGGATTAAGGGGCCCAGTGAGAGCTGGAGGCTCGGCATTAGCACTGCCTGGTGTGCCGGGTATGTGACAGAGAAGCTGATCGTCACCCTGCCTGCACTGATGCCGTGCCTGTGCCGAGGCATCACATCAGAAGGTCAGAATTTAGGATGTGCTGGAGCCCACCTGGAGTTTGGCAGCTGCTGGGAGGTGCCTGGAGTCTGCAGGCAGAGAGGGGATGCCCAGGAGAGACCCCCTTGCTTCTTTCTGGCAGGCAGGTGAGACAAATACCCCAAATGAAAAGGAAAAGGGGAATAAAGGGGCATGTTCTCTTCCTGTCCTGCCCAGAAGCCTGGGCATAGGGTTGAAACCTGCTTCAGCCCAGGCAGAAGCCCGCAGGGCAGTTTTCACTGTGGGGCAAACCCAGAAGACGTGTGTTTGTAGAGACACTCACCTGGCAAGGAAGGGTTGGCTTGTGGCTGCGATGGTATCAGGAGGATCACGGAGGATTGTGGAGAAGGACAGGGAGCGAATGGGACCTGCTTCACTGGGGTTGTAGAGGCTGAGGAGCCGCAGCTCTCCATCGTAGAATTTAACTTGCCCTTTCACATCACCTGTTACTATGCAGCTGCAAGGAAGGGGAAGTTATTACCACACACTGACTAACAACTCCTAAGTATTTCTTGGATAGCATGCTTAGGCAGGAGGAAATCTCTTCCCCGTTTCTAGGCAGAAGTACACGAGCAGAGCCCTGCACAGAGGTGCGGGGGAAAGCCCAGGGCTGTGCAGAAACCAGAAGCACTGCTGTGACCCTGCCCTGTCCCCAGAGCTGTCGCACGTCTGGTGGCTGTCTGCTCCCTCTGCTGGTGACGGCCAGGAGGCTGAGTCAGTGTCTGAGCCACCCCAGCAGAGCTCGCATCACATCACCACGACTTTTCAACCTTATTTTTTCCCCCAGCCAAATCCATTGCTGGAAAATTACTCATAAACCAGAAGCACTTTCCTCCATAGTTTTCCTGGTCCTTGCATGCTGCCAAGTGACTTCAAACTCCAGCACTTGGCTGTAGTTCATCAATATTATCTCTGCCATTCCTATGGCTGGAATACCCGAGGACTGTACCCACAGCTACTGAAAACAGCCTCCCCATTACCTCTCCAACACCTCAAGCACGGTGAGACTCTCCTTCTGCAGGGACACAATTTTGGTGGCTGTCATTCCGAGAGGTTTGACCAGCTGTTCCTCAGGGGGAGTTTGGGGATCCACAGCATCCCACACCACCAGCTTCCCGGCCGAGGTGCCCGTCAGGGCTTGGGAGTTGTTGAAATGGAAAACTGACTGGCTGAATTTTCCCACCACGCACTTGAAGGTCTGTGGGGAGAGCAGCGAGGCCACGTGTTCACCCTGAGCACCAGCTCTGCCCTCCCCAAGCAGAGATGTTCCTGCTGGGTCCTCATGGGACATTCCCTCCCTGTGCCACGGCAGGACAGTCAGACAGGAGCTCCAGGAGAAGGTGCAGTGGGGCATCTTGGCCTCAGCTCAGCCAACCCTGGCTTATCCCTTCAGGAGACCAAGGGGGTCAGGCCGGGGACATGGCCACTGTTTTTGGCTAAGGGAAGAGACAGCTGCTGCCAGGAGGAAAGCAAGGAGGGTGACATGCTGTGGTCCCCCTGGGCTCACCTGGTTGCTCAGGAATGGTGTTCCATACTGCAAACCAGCATCGCCCTGGGGAAAGCAGAGAAAACATCTGGGACAAGGATTTTGGAACTGTGCTCTGCAGTGCCAGTGTGCCTCCTCTCCATCACCTGGGCACTGGCACCACACCGTGGTGACCAAAGCAGGGCTCCTGTAGCAGAAAGACTCTCCAAGACCTTCCAGAGAGCACAAAACACCCTCTACCTGCTCCTGTTCCAGAAACTGCTGACTGGCACAAGGCAAGTGAAGGGCCCATGGGAAAGTTGGGCTGGGAGAGGAGGAGCATCCCTGCTCCAGCTGGGACTCAACCAGTGTGGGGACAGAGGGAGGGCTACACTCTGCCAAGACCACCTTGGAGTCTAGAGAGGGCAGAGAGCGTGGAGGGGGGGGAAGGCAGGGGAGGATCTGCAAAGCAAAGTGTAACCCCAGCCACAGGCAGACATGTGGCCCCACAGCCCATGCTGCCCGGCCAGTGTGTCCCCCTCCTGTCACCACAAACATGACTGGTCATGTCCCTACTTACCCACAGGTAAAATATCACCTGGATTTTGCTGTTGCTGACAAACTCATGGGGATCTTGAGGGTTAAAAATGACATAATCCTGAAATTCAAAAGGGAGAATTGCATTAGCACCAAGCTGGGTGATGCTTTCTGCTTATTCTTCCATGCAAAACATCTGCTTTTATCCAAAACCCACTTTATCATCGGCACTGAATTGAAAAGAGAGGCCAGATTCCCTGTGCTGCCTTCTCTGTGGCAGGGACAAAGCAGTGCCAGGGCTATGGTGGGGGACAACCCCAGGGTCCCCTCTGCACCCTGTGTCTGTCAGGCAGCAGGGGAGCAGGGATAATCCCCCAGGACACTCCACTGCATCAGGGTGCCCCGGGGATGGGCTGTGAGCCTCCCTCACATCTCCAGCCAGGATCTAGCAGCAGCCCCATATTGGATGGGAGCAGGTGAGGATTGGGTTGCCCAGTTCAGCCCAGTCCAGCCTCTCTGCCCCCCTCAGCCACAGTCACTCACCTGATGTCCAAGCCCAGGCTTCAGCTCCGTGCTGCACAGGGGTTTCTCTGTGGGCAAAGTCCACCTCCAAACACAAACTCTCTGGGAGAGAAGGGAAGAAAAACCCAAACAACACATGTGGCTTTCAGGGAGCTTGGGGAGGCCACGTGAACCCCCTTCTCCCTCTGCTGTGGGACATGGTGGGGCATAAGAGACTGGAGAGGGTAAAACCAGTGTGGCCTGGCAGCAGAGAGATTAATTTCAGGAAATTATGCTAGAAATTACTCCAATGAAAGTGATGAAGTCAGAAGCTTTTATCCCAAATTAAGATGCATTTTCTCAACTCCACAGCAGTTACTTTAATGAAATCCAGGTCTGTCTTCTAATGGCTCAGCAAAAACAAGCCATCACTCTGCAAACCTGCTCTGTCTCTCTTCTGCTCTCCCCATCCAAATTCCCCCCTCCCCTGTGCTGCACTGGGAAAAACCTCCAGGGCTCTATCCTGGAAAGCTGTGCAAGAGGAGATATTCTCTTACCTGCACTGCACCAGCACTGATGGTCACCAAATACTTGGCGTCCTGGGAAATGGCGATAGCACAGACCCCGTCCCCTGGGTGACTCTCGAAGATGGTGCGCACGGGTACCCTACAGAGCAAACACCTCGGGGGGGCTCAGGCAGCACAGGGGGCTCGAGGCAGTCACTTGGCCAAATGTGCAGCACAGCCCACCCTGGTCTGCCTGGAAGGAGAGAGGGAGGAAGACAGGGAGACAGAGAGGGAGGGTACAAACACCAGTGCTGCCACGGGAGCAGCCGGTACCGTCGCTGGTTCCCAGTGTCCCCTCCATCCCTTCCTCCCAAGTAAGTGGTGCTGGGAAACAACTCACTGGGGGTTTTTAAGAAAAAACTACAGCATAGAGATGTGATGTGCTTAGTCTGGGGGAGCTCAGCCCCTTCTCAGTGTCCTGTGGATGTGCGTGATATGAGGGCGATGAAGCCCTCAGCTTGGTTTTGGCTCCTTTGCTGCTTTAGTCCATCCCTGTGTTCTCCCATTTCACTTTCAGCCGAGGCTGGAGTCAGTCCTAAGTGATTTACTGGACACAGAGGGCTTCCAAAGAGGAGGCTCCTGGGAGCTCACCCAGAGAAGGAGTCCCACACGATGATCAGAGCGTCCGGCCCTCGGTCAGCAGTCGCAACCCAGCGCTTGTCTTCACTCACACACAGGCAAGAAATGACATTTGCATGGCCCTGGGAAAGGGAAGCAGCAAAGTGCCTTGGAGGCTCCAGACCTGGGGCTGTTTAAAGCATCCACCAGGCTGCTCTGCTCACAAGGTCACTGCTGCAACCCAATACAAAGCGCCTTCCCCCATGTGTTGGGAACTGCAAAGGTGTGGGAGCAAACCAACACATCCCTTTGCACGGGCAGAGTTACGGGTGAGCCCTGAGCAGCAGAAAAAAGATGGAGGGAGAGAGTTCGGGCAAAGGGAGACACATGAGCTGTGTGCCAGACCTGCAGGTGATACTGCCTGTTCCCCAGGACATCGTGGATGACCACAGTGTGGGAGGAGACATACAGGAGCACCCGGTCCTCCCCATCCATCAGGCTGTGCACAGGCAGGCCGCTGTTGTAGCCAAACACCCAGGACAGGTTCTGCAGGGAAGAGGCAGCTCCTGGCTCTTAGCAGCCAGGACAGAAAAGCCACAAAAAGTCTCTGGGGTGATGGAAGAGCATGGGGCAGGAGCACCCGCTGGTACTCACAAGGGGGTGAGGGCTGCTGTCCCTGTCCTTCTGGAATAGCATCCCTGGCGTGGCCGCCCACACCAGGCTGTCAGAGACATCATGTTCATTGTTCTTCCCGCTCCTCTGCTGTGTGTCCTGCTCCCTGAAGCCTGAGTGAGGGCTGGAAATGGCCCCCTTGGGCTCAGACAGTGCTGCGGGTGGTTCAGGGGATCCAGCACCTTTCAGGCATGATGTCCTAGGAGTGTCTTCCCACAGGGCATCCTGGCTCCCAGTCCAGGTGCTAGGCGGGATGTCTAGGATCCCCATCCCTGAAGGAGTTGATGGGGGACACAATAGTACATCTGCTCCAGCATCCTCTGGTGGTCCTTCGTTCTCCTTGGCAGCAGCAAGGGGATACTTGGAAAGGGAGAGAGATTTTTTAGGTGTTGCATGTAGTGGGAATGAACCCCAGCAGGTCTCAGATCCAACCTACATCACTTTCAGGACAGGCTCCAATATCAAGACACTCTCCTCTCCTGTCCAAACTGCAATTAGCAAATTGAGGTAAAAACCAGGGGAATTGGGTCCTGGAGCTGGGGCAGAGAAGGGTTCTGCAGCAATCCCAGCTGTGCCGCCTGGTGAGCAGAGAGAAAGAGAAGCTAAAAATCCCAGCACCACCTTCCTGAGCCTCTCACCAGCCTGTCAGTAAATTAACCAGCCCTGGGGTGTCAGAGCTGGCAGCAGCCCCTCAGAGGTTCCCCAGTCAGAGCACTTAATTTTGTTCTTGGGATCCACACCACTGTCCCCACTGGTGTACTGGATTTCCCCCTAGCAACCTCTCTTGGACACCACTCCTGGGTCCAAGGGAGGTATGATAACATTTCATTCAGCACAGGTTCCCTCCTGCTCGGGTGGCTCCAGGCAGCTCAAGTGTCAGCAAATACTGACGACTGGACTGAGACTACACAAAGATGCTGCTTCTCCCACTCCCCACGGATGTCTCGGGGTAAACCACATCTGGGAGACACTATCCTGGAGCCGGGGACTCTGCTTCCATCAGATTTTACCCCAGACCTTGTCTTGGACAGGACTTGCCATGGCACTGCCCTCACCTGCTCATCCATCTCCTGAGCTGTCTGTGTGTCCTGGGACATCTCCTTGGGCTCGCTGCTTATTCCGGCTCTTCCCTCGGTGAGTTCAAGTGGTGTAACTTCTCATGAACCATCCACCTCCTTCCAGTTTGCTGGAGTGTGGAGATGCTCTGGAATACTCCCCCCTGCACTCCCCCAGGGTCTGGCTGCACCACAGTGGCCTGGAACTGGGCACAGGAAGAGGAAAGGGCACCTGTGAAACTGGGAAATGGGTCCCAGAGCCCTTTTTCAGCTCCAGTAACCCTCTCCCACTGAGCACTAGCAAGCCGAGCACAGCCCCGGTTATCCCATCCCAGGCTCCCTCCCCATCCTCCCGTGCTAGGCATTTCCCTTTGGACGGGGCTTTGCCCCAGTCCCCATAAGCAGCCGGGCAGCTCCTGGGCAGCAGCTGGTTCATCTCCGGCCTCACGGGTCTGCATTGGAGCCAACACCGAAAACTTGCGCGCAGATAAACTTCCGCCGGACCGGGAAGGGGCCCTGGGAAAACCCTCCCTCGGCCCTTGGGGGGCAGGACAGGAGCTGGGGAACAGCCGCTCGGGGACCCCAAGGATTTCACCGGGGTCACACAGAGCCGTTCCCAATTCCCCTCCAGGCGTGGAGACTCCCCGGGACCCCCTCGCTCACCGACACACCGATCCCCGCGTCCCTTCTCCGACCGCCGTTCCCAGGCAACGGCAGCACCGGCTGCGCCAGCGGCTGCCCCGGGCACGGCTGGATGGGGAGGGAAGGGGCACCCTCCTCATCCTCACCGACTGCCCCGGCCACGGCTGGATGGGGAGGGAAGGAGCACACACCTCGTCCTCACTGACTGCCCCGCGAACAGCCGGGAGAGGGGCTGGATGGGGACGAAAAGGGGGAGAACTCTCCTCATCCCCACCCGCTGCCAGGGAGAAGGCAAGAGGCAGCACTGACCCCCCACCCAAAGCAGGGACCTGGAAGGGGCACATTTAACCCTGCCCAAGCCTAAATCCCGCTTGTGGCTGTGACAAAGCCCCTCCTGGCATCACCAGAGCCCCTTGGGACCAAACACTCACCCTGCCCAAGGGATGGGATGAGGGATCTTCACCCGATAATCCCCTAAGGAGTTGTTGGCAGCTCTGCTCTGGTAGCTCCTCTGAGCAGGAAAAGCAGAGTCAAACCCAGAAAAACCATCCCTCAACCCCTGCTAGGCCCCCCACCATGCCCAGCTCTCTGCCAGGATAGCACTGGCACAAGAAACCCAACCCCAAGGATCACTCCAAGCTTTGGCTTCATGCCCCAGATAATCAGCTCCAAGTGCTCCCAGCTGTTGACCCAGCCTTGCTGTTAAGCTCAAATAGTAACAATTTCTAAGCTTAATTTGTTTTTCCTTCTGCCCAGCAAGAGCCTGGCACCCTGCTGGCAGCTGAAAGAACTTTCGTTATCAAATCCACCTGGAGAGGCTGCTCCAACCCCTCCTCCTCTGTGGCACAATCAGGGAGTTCTGCAGCTTCAGGAGCAGGATTTGGTCTTTACCCCTCCCTGGGTAAGGGGGCCAGGGGGGATGCACCACCACAACAGCCCATCTCTGCCACGTGCAAGGAGGCAGCCATGTTCAGAGCACAAAGC
This sequence comes from Sclerurus mexicanus, assembly GCA_013396755.1. Taxonomy (NCBI): domain Eukaryota; kingdom Metazoa; phylum Chordata; class Aves; order Passeriformes; family Furnariidae; genus Sclerurus; species Sclerurus mexicanus. The sequence continues at coordinate 457,453 of VWZF01002325.1, read as the reverse complement.
TTGTTCAGACAGAGTGCTTTTATTCCCACTTGGAATAGTCCACCTTTTCAGTCTGTGTCAGGCTTGGTTAATTATTACCAAATTGCTCCTTAGGTGTGCTGTGTTACTTATGCCACAGCCTGTTTATGAAGCACTATTGCAGGACTTGCCCCTTCCCTGGGCTGCAGCTCTGGAAGGTCAGGGTGTCATGATTCTGTGTCTGTGCAGATTTGCATTTAACCCACCCAACTCTGCCCCAAATAATAACTTCTACAAGAACAGAGAGAGGCAATATTCAGTTTTATTGTTTTGGGAGAGTATTTTGAAGATCAACTGGAAACAAGGTTCAAACAGACCAGTCATCCCTGAAATCCCTTTAAGCAGTTTATACACCTGTTCTGGGTTAGGAATGGTATTCCCCAGTTTAGTGTTCCCACTGAAAACACCCCAGACCAAGCACCACTTGCTCATTCCCTCCCCTCCCCATGGAGAGGAAAGTGGGAGGCACAAAGAGGTAAACCCTGTCCTGGTTGGTACTGGGACAACACCCCAAAACCAAATCCCACAAATAAATACAAAAAAATTTAAAAAAAAAAGAGAGAGAAGCCAGATTAGAAGCACTTCTATCATAACTACATGAACTACGAAAAGTAAATAGAATTATAACCCTTATTCCTGATCTCAGTGACTTAAAATAATTGAGCATTCCAAAAATCCTTTCAGTATGTTCGATGACTTTAAAAATTGTGGTTACATGGGGAAGATAAAGTATCAAACTTGCATATTTCTTCCCTGTCATCTACTCTGACAGGCATCAGGAAGTGCTCCAGAAGTTTTTTAGAACATTACAAGATTTTCAGTGAGGAATTTTACATGTGGAAAAAGGGAATGTTCCGTGATCACCAAAGAAGAGCATTTCAAGCTCTTTAGAGCCTGTATCAAGTGAGGTTTGGGTCTCTCTGGAGCCTTATTCTAAATTGCTGCAAGATGGAAGAGATGAGAAGTCACATCTTGCAACTCTGCATTGACAACCAGTGCAATTCTGAATTTCAGGCAGGCCCTGCTCTGCCAGAACCCGTCAGGCTCTGGGACCATAGGTCACAGCAACAACGCACAGGGAAGTTCTCAAACCAGATCAGAGTCCAGAAAGCAGGCACAAGCTTCAGCTTTATTGTTTTCCAAGCAATGGTCATCTTTGCAAGGGAATGATGTTGCAGCTGAAAAAGAAAAGAGTAGAAGGTAACATTAAAATGACAGTTTTCAAACAGGAGATCTGATATGAGATGAATTAGACCCACCACAACCTTCTTCCACTGGTTTCCTCTACCAGACAAACCAGCCCCTGGAGACCTTCTTCCCTGTGCTCGTGTTTGGTGGAACTCAACTCCCTGTATTCCCATGCAAAGCCTCCAGCTCCCAGTCTGTCACAGCGGGCAGTGACACCCCGAGGGCAGACCCCAGCGCTGGCCCTGCTCAGGAAATGTGCTCTGAGCTGGTGAGAGCCTCATCCCCTCCAGGAAGCGAAACACCAGCTCACCCCAGGAGGCCCTTCCCAGCCCAGCGCTTCGGAGTCAGCCCCACGTGCACGCTCCTGCCACCACGGATCACAGTCACGCTCAGGGGTCTCTGAAAGGCAGCAAAAACATTACACGTTAAAAAAAAACACTTCAATTTTCCATCAAGTCAAGTCTCTTCTTCCTTCTTTCCCTGAAGCACCACAACATTAGGCTCAGGGAGCTGTTCTGCAGCAGCACCCATTCCTATTCCCGTGGCTGTAACTGAAAGAAGAGTGGGTTTTGTTTGGACACATCTCCAGGAAACCTCACTTTCACTATAAAGCACTTAATGGCTGTGGCAGGCTCTTTGGCCAGTCCATGAGGGTGGCACAGCAATGCTGGCTGCTGCTCACAGCAAAGGGTACACACCTCTCAGCTCTCCCACCCACCAGCAATTAGCTCAGTGCTGTGAGAGAACAAGGCTGCAACAGCACAGACTGAATCCAACACCATTTCTGATGTGGAAATGGTAATTCCAGAGATCCAAGTCCCATGGAAAAAGCTGTGGCTAACAGAGACACGCACAGAATGTAGCAGAAAGGAGCTCACCCCCTCGCTGTGCTGCACCACCGTGGCAATGTTCTGCAGGTTCTGGAAGTTGTTTACGTTGACAGAACCAAACTCCACGATCTCATCATCGACCTGAAGTCCCTGGACAGAGACAGAAGAGAGATGAGCATCTGCATTCTCCAGTAACACAGGAGCATCACCCTTCACCCAGCACAGAGTGCTGCTATGACACTTCCCACCATTCAGGCACCTGAACTCCATCACACCCTCTCTGTGTCCATAGGAAGAGGGGAGTACTCATTCCTGTGTCCTGTTTTATGCGAAGAGAAATACTGAGGCTAGAATGAGGCATGGGATGAGCTGTGTGGTGCCACAGCTGAGAGAGCACTCACCTCATTCCTGTACAGCAACTAGGCTACTGTGACCAAAAAAAGGGGGGACACCCTAATCAACCCTCCAGCTTATTCCCACTTATTAGAAGACAGACAAAGCCATGAGCTGTGTTTTCTCCCTGGCTCCACACAAAGCCTTCCCCAGGAGCTGTCCCCAGCCTACCGAGACACTGGCAGGGGAGCCTGGGGTCACGGCGTTCACTTTGGCAAAGGGCTGTGGCAGGCTCTGGTTCTGGCTCATGGCCTCAGCCAAGGCCTCTGCCTCATCCCTGGCCTGCTTCTCCTTCTCCCGGGCGTGCAGCTGGTGCAGAGCCTCCTCCACCTGCTTCATCAGGGCCTTGTGATCGTTCTGCAGACCTGTGGGTGACACTGTGAGCACACGGGGAGCGGGAACCACCCAAGGGCTCTCAGCCGCTCTGCAGAGCCTGTTCTGGCTGGCTGAGCTCAGCAGAACCTCTGCTCTCTATCTGCTGGGACCTCCTGCCAGCCTGGCAGATGTTTATCAGCAAAAATCAGACGCTAAGAAAACCACCCTACGAATTCTGGTAAACACACAAGGGCAGCAGGGCTGGGAGTCCCACAGATCCCAGGAACTCATGGGCAGCTGAAGTTGTCTTCCCATCAAGCCACCTACTATTGTATAGGAAGAGCAAAACCCTCCTCAAGGACAGGGCACGGGGCCTGGGATCAAACAAATGCCCAGCTGGTCCCTACCCCACATTCACTCTACAGCCACCCCAGGAAAGCCTGGCTGTGTTGCACAGACCCCAGTGCACTCCACAGAGGAGCAGATTCCAACGCTGCTGTGGCAGCAACACATGCACAAAAGTGTTTTACTGACTCAGCTGGCCGGGCAGCTCTGAGCGGAGAGACCCGCTGGGAATGAGGGAGCAGACACGCCAGGAAAGAGGGAGCAGACCTGCTGGGGAAGAGGGAGCAGACCTGCTGGGGAAGAGGCTCAGCATGGGCACTTTTGAGGAACTACAACACACAGGTCAGAGATGGAGGGATTTGAGAGAGCTAAAGGGTGTTCCCACCATTCCGGGGTGTTCATCCAGCACAGGGGCCCATGGGCACCCTCCCGCATTGTTAAAATACAAAAACATTCCCGCACACATCCCGCATTCCCGACACATCCCGCATTCCCACACACATCCCTCGTTCCTACACACATCCCTCATTCCCAGACACCCCGCCCTGTCCCCGCTCACAGATGATGTTGTGCCTCGCGGTGCGCACTTGGTAGAGGTCGATGTCGCTGCGGGGGAATCCCTCGGCGTCCACCAGCGGCTCGTGCATCCCGACACCCTTTTGCTGTGAGGGAAGAGGAGGTTGGGATGGGGTTAAGATGGGGCTGGGACGGGGTTGGGATGGGGCCGGAATGGGGTTGGGATTGCTTTGGGATTGTGTTGGGGTAAGGTTGGGATGGGGCTNCGCCGCGGGGCGGGCAGGGACACGCCCAGCGGGGCGGGGCCAAGACAGCGGGGCGGGGCCAGGGCTGGGCGGGTTCTTGGGACACGCCCACTGGGCGGGGCCAAGGAGGGGCTGGGGGGCACCTGCTGACACCGCAGTGACATGGGTGGCACTGCAGTGACATGGGTGGCACTGCCATGGGTGGCACCGCAGTGACATGGATGGTACTGCAGTGACATGGGTGGCACTGCCATGGGTGGCACTGCAGTGACATGGGTGGCACTGACATGGGTGGCACTGCAGTGACATGGGTGGCACTGACATGGGTGGCACTGCAGTGACATGGGTGGCACTGACATGGGTGGCACTGCAGTGACATGGGTGGCACTGACATGGGTGGCACTGCAGTGACATGGGTGGCACTGACATGGGTGGCACTGCAGTGACATGGGTGGCACTGACATGGGTGGCACTGCAGTGACATGGGTGGCACTGACATGGGTGGCACTGCAGTGACATGGGTGGCACTGACATGGGTGGCACTGCAGTGACATGGGTGGCACTGACATGGGTGGCACTGCAGTGACATGGGTGGTACTGACATGGGTCGTACTGACATGGGTGGCACCGCAGTGACATGGGTGGCACCGCAGTGACATGGGTCGTACTGACATGGGTGGCACCGCAGTGACATGGATGGTACTGACATGGGTGACACTGCAGTGACACCAGCACTGGACATGGGTGGCACTGCAGTGACACTGCAGTGACACTGGCACTGGGTTACACAGTTCTGGTGTGACATGGGGTGGCACAGCAGTGTTACTTCCATAGGGTTACACAGCTCTGGTGGTGAGGTGGGGTGACACAGCAGTGGCAGTGACATGTGGTGGCACAGCTCCGATGGTGTCACGTGGTGGCACAGCAGTGTCAGTGCCACCGGCTCACACAGCTGTGGTGGTGCCATGCTGTGACCCTGTCCCCACTGCCAGCCCCTAAGCCAGCACACCTGCCAGGGTGGTGGTGCATGGCATCCACCCCCCCAGGAGTGTGGGACTGGGGGACAGCCCCACCACTGGACCCCACATCTGTCCTCCGTGCCACGGGCACCCACCCAAGGCCCTCTGCTCATCTTCCCTGGCCCTGCTGCCAGCCCCAACGTGCCACCACTCCCAGTGGTGGGTGTTTGCACACCAGTGCCTCCCCCAGCAGGGCCACCTCCCGTCCCTCCCTCCCGCTGCTCCCGCATGTTGGGGGCCCTGACAGCGCTGGGTCACTGGAGATGAAGGTGGCACCACATGCCCCCATGCCCAGGCCCCACACACACAGCTGGACTCTGCAGGCTGTCCTGGCCCAACACTGGCCAGGGTGACGTGTCCCCAGGAAGGGGTGAACGTCCCCAGGGGCAGGGGCGGGCAGGGGATGTGCCGCTGTGGTTGCGTCACCCACCGTGTCCCCAGCACCCACGGGGGCAGCGGGTTTGGCTACGGGGGCAGCAGGGCCTCACGTGCTGCACGCTCACCCCTTTGAACACCCACACACTGGACCACTCAACCCCTGCACACGCACACCCTCCCTGTTTAACCAGCTGTGCCACGGCCAGGGTGGCACAGGACCCTGTGCCACGGCCCCCGTGTGCCCCCCACCACCCCCCAGACGGTGCTGGCAGTTGCCAGCCCAAACCAAACACATCCCTGGGTTGGTGGTGGGAGAAGGTGGAGCCGAGGAGGAGCCTCCCTGGCCCCTGCTATATTAAATGCCCTCCCGGACTCGTGCCCCCTTTGCTGCTGTCACATCGTCAGGCCACAGAAATGGTGAGGGGAATTCATTTAAACGTTCAGAGCTCCGTGGTGTGGGACGTCTCGGGAGCTTTAATCTCTGCTAGAACTGGGAGTTTTTGGTGGCTGCTGGAAGCGGTGCAGCAGAGCTGTCCCTCACTCCCTGACCTTTGGATTCAGCTCCCCTGGGCTGCGGTACATGGCCTGTTAACGTCTCTCTTTTCTGATTCTCTTTTAGACGACTTACACAGACAAGGGAGAAAAGGTAAGAGCCCAGTCCTGTCCCTGTCCTGCCCCACTGCCTGGCGTGTTAGTGCAGATAATCCCCATACTTACTCCTTGATTACCTGGTAAAATCAGAAGTAAAACTCTTCTGGCTGGGTCCTCCTTGTTGTAAATTAGTGTTAATAATGGGTATTTTTGTGGTTTACTTTTGGTTTGGGAGGAGAGTGACAAATTGGAAATGATGGGTATTTCCCAGTCAAATCAAACCTTAAGCAGAATCCTCATTTCATGCAATGTTTATTTCCAAATGTTGTACCTTTTTGCCACCTTTTTCCCCTTTAAAGTGCTTCCAACAAGCAGTGCCCATCGTGGCCAGTGCCCGATGCCAGGCTGGGCAGTGCTGGGGAGCAGAGCTAAGGGGGATCTGTCCTGGTGCTGGTGGTTGTGTAAGAGCTTTTGGGGCAGAATTAATCTTTAACACCGCGAGGCTGATGGGTGAGCAGCCCATTGCAGTGGTCACTTGTGGGGAGCACTGGGAGAACTGGGACGGTGGCTGTGGCCCCAAACGAGCCGGGGCTTTGTACCTTCCAACCTGCAGTGCAGGATCCCGGGGGACCTGATTGCAGAGCCCTTTGGAAAAGGGCTGTTTCAGGGTTGTTCCACCCACTTAGTTCAGAGGCATTTGCAGGAGACTCGTTTGCAGGGTCGCAGCTGCTGCTTCTCCCTGCTCTGGAGCCGAGCAGTGCTGGGGCAAAGGCGGCAGCAGCAGCAGCAGCAGCAGCAGCAGCAGCAGCAGCAGCAGCAGCCGCTCTCAGCCCTGTTTTCCCTCCCTTTCAGCCCGCACGAGGCCGTTTCATCCATTTCCACTCCATCACCTTCTGGGTGGGCAATGCCAAGCAGGTGAGAGGCTGCGGCTGCCGGGCACGTGTCGGGGCAGGCACCTGCCCTGCCAGGCATTGGCTGCCAGGGGGGTGGGTCATCCCAGCTGCCCCCGGGCCGGGGATGTGCCACTGTCCCAAAGGCCAGTCCTGGCTCGGCGCCTGTCCCCGCTCGGCCGCTGGCCTTGGTGGCCCTTGCGCAAGGCGAGGGGCGGCTGCCGGGGGTGCGTGAGGCAGCACCTGGGATGTGCAACCCAGCACACGTGGCCAGGCTCAGGCTGTGGGCACCAGAGCACACAGAGCTGTTTGGCCTCGTGGAGGGTTAGAAATCCCTCTGCTTCAAACCTGAACTGCATTTCACCCAACCTTGCAGAACAGGAGATGGGCAGGAATGTTTCCTGCTTGGTGGTGGCTCCTGGCTTGGTTGGGCGCTGAGTACAAGAGGCTCTGGAGGCAGCACTTCCCACTGAGTTTGGGTTTTTCCCTCCATGTGGACCCTTTCTTGCCTCAGCTTGTTCCCCTGGGGTTGCTGGAGGGAAGCAGAGAGGTTGGGCTGCTCCTCACACATGCTCACACACTCACACACTGTCACACACTCACACACATGCACACATGTGACTTGCACACGCTGTGGTTGCTGTTCCCCGCGGGCTGCTGGAACTGCCCTGGCTGTGGGGAGCCCTGTAGGAAGCAGGAGGAGCCCTGTGGGAACTGGGGGCCACCAGTGCCACAGTGTCACCCGGGGTGGCTCTCGCCTGCCCGCAGGCTGCATCCTACTACTGCAACAAGCTGGGGTTCGAGGAGCTGGCGTACAGGGGGCTGGAGACCGGCAGCAGGGAGGTGGTGTCACATGTCATCAAGCAGGACAAGGTAAGGGGGCTGCTTCACCTCTAGAGGTGCCACTGCCATGGCGGGGGAAGATGAGGTGGTGTTGGACACATGGGTGCAGCCAAACCCTGTTTGCACCATGAAACCCATCACCTGCAGTGCCTCAGCCCCAGGGTGGGGCTGCAGCCCCCCACTGCAGCTCCATCCTCACTCTCTTCCTCGCCAGATCATCTTTGTTCTCTCGTCCGCTCTCAACCCGGGGAATGAGGGTAAGTGTCGTGGGGGGGATGGAGTGGGAAATGGCCGAGGGGGAGCAAAGCAGCTCCCCGTGCTCACCCGTGGCTGTCCTTGCTCCGGGCAGAGATGGGGGAGCACCTGGTGAAACATGGTGATGGGGTGAAGGACGTCGCCTTCGAAGTGGAGGACTGTGACTTCATCGTGCAGGTGGGCAGCCCCTCCACTCCCTCCCACGCAGCCCCCTGGAACAGGGAGGGGAAGCAGGGAAGGGCCTGGGGACATGTCCCCCCCTGCCCAGGGGAGCAGTGGCAGGAGCAGGTCTCTCTCCTTCTGCCCAGAAAGCCAAGGAGCGCGGAGCCGTGGTGGTGAAGGAACCCTGGGTGGAGCAGGACAAATTTGGGAAGGTGAAGTTCGCGGTGATCCAGACGGTAAGTGGCAGGGCAGAGGGGTCCGTGGAGCAGGCTGGACCTGGGAGGTCCGAAAATAAACGAGGCCACCACACAACCACTTTCCCCCCTTGCAGTACGGTGACACCACCCACACCTTGATAGAGAAGCTCAACTACAAGGGCCTGTTCCTACCAGGGTACCACCCACCCCTCTTCAAGGACCCCCTGCTGCCCAAGTTGTGAGTACTTTCAGAGGGTCCTGCCTTGCTCTTTGCCACCATGTCCTGGTGGGATGTCCCACCGAGGAGCTGAACAGGTACCCACCACCTTGCCCTGGAGCCCCTCATGCTGTGAGGGTGTCCCTGAGCTGGGCTGAGACCTCCCTGCCCTGGCCTCCCCCACAGACCCAGTGCCAAGCTCAGCTTTGTTGACCACGTCGTGGGGAACCAGCCCGACCTCCAGATGGTCCCAGTGGCGGACTGGTAAGAGTGGGAGGGCTGGCGGGAGGTGGGATGGAGGGCAGCACCGCTGTGCTGGTCCCACCACTTCCCATGGTGGTGGCTGAGGACAGTTAAGCCAGAGCAGAGCTTCGTTAGTGCAGGGATGGGTTGAGGGGTTGATTGTGCCCTTTGTGGCCCGGGCAGGTACCAGAAGAACCTGCTCTTCCACCGCTTCTGGTCGGTGGATGACAAGCAGCTGCACACCGAGTTCAGTGCCCTGCGCTCCATCGTGGTCACCAACTATGAGGAGACCATTAAGATGCCCATCAACGAGCCAGCACCCGGCAAGAAGAAATCCCAGATTCAGGTGAGCAGATGCTCGTGGTTGATCCATCAGGCTGCCTCCACCTCCAGCAGCGCTTTGGTGAAGGAAAAGGGACCAGGGGTCAGTGATTTGGAGCCAGAGCAGATCTGTTGTGCTAAGGTGGCTGCTGGAAACCAGTCCTGGCTCTGCCAAACCCTGAGGGAGCTGCCAGGAAGAGCCAGATTACCCCGACCTCATCAACAGTGTCTTTTTGTCCTTTCGTGGTGCCCTGAGCTGATTTTGCCTTCATGTTTTGATGCCCACACCCAGCCCTTTGCAGTTGCAGCTGTGCTGTCATTAAAGTGTCATTACAATCTTTTCCCTGCAGGAATACATCGACTACTATGGAGGGGCCGGAGTCCAGCACATCGCCCTGAACACCTCGGACATCATCTCAGCGGTGAGACCCCCAGCAGCCCCCTGTCCCCCCCTGTCCTGCCACACAGCTCCAGGCACGGTCCCCTCACAGGGCAGGGGTGGACTATGACCCTGCCAGGGTGTGAGGACACGGGCAGAGGTTATTTTACAGCCAGGATTAACTGCCCAGCGAGTCCCTGCAGAGGGACCTGTCTGGGTGGACACCCGTCCCTCCAGCTTAAAGCAACAGGGGTCTGCTGGGCCCCTGATGGCACCTCCGTCCTTGGGAGGGCCTGGTGGGAGCTTGGGCAGCCCAGGTTGTCTTGGACCTCCACCTTCCCAGTGCCCAAAGCGAGATGATGAGGTTGACTAAAATCACGGGAAAGCATCTGGCTCCAAACACTGTCTGTCGAAGGACACCCTCCTGGCACAAACCACTGCCAGCCTGACCCACGCTGGCTCTCCTGTGCCTTGCAGATCACCAACCTGAAGCAGCGGGGCATGCAGTTCATGGATGTGCCCTCCAGCTACTACCAGGTGCTGCGGGAGAGGCTCAAAACTGCCAAAATCAAAGTGAAGGAGAACATTGACAAGCTGGCGGTGAGTCAGAGCAGCCTCCGAGGGAAAAGGTCTGCCCCGGGCTCACTGGATCCCCAGAGTGTTTTGCAGGGACACGAGTGATGCAGAGAGACCCCCTTGCTCCTCTGTGGGTCTATGATTTGTTGTCCTGTTCCTTTTCCCCAGGAACTGAAAATTCTGGTGGATTTTGATGAGAAAGGCTACTTGCTCCAGATCTTCACCAAACCGGTTCAAGATAGACCCACGGTCTTCCTGGAGGTGATCCAGAGGCATAACCACCAGGTGGGTCTGAGGATCTCACGGGGATCCTGGCTGGGACCCCTCAGGGCCATCAAGCCCCATGCCCAGCCAGCTCTCAGGGCTGCTCTTTCCCAGCTGGTTCCAAACTCCCTGCTCTGGAACACCATTGTCTCCACAGGGCTTTGGCGCTGGGAATTTCAAGTCTCTCTTTGAAGCCATAGAAATGGATCAGGATGCCAGAGGGAACCTGACCATCCTGGAGCCCAACGGGGAGACCAAGCGCATGTAGAGGGTGTCGGGAAGTGCCGCCCTCGTCCCCAAAGAGCTGATTCCCAGACAAACTGGGAACCAGCTGAGGGGTTGGGAGACAGCCCAGACTTAAGTGTCATAAACCCAGGGAAGCCACTGCCAAGCTGGACATGTAAAGGGACTCAACGCTGCCTCCGACCCAGCCGTGGCACTGCCCTCCAGTGACTTCCTGGGAGACGGGGCGTGGGAAATAGCAAACACACTCTTAAAAACAGCTTAATCTGATCCAAACCATCGAATTCTTAACAAAGGGCAGACTTAAGGCATGTGCCAAAGACACTCAGCTATGGAGAAAGACAGAAGAAACAACTGGGAGGGCTCAGATCTAGTCTATCCAAAGTTTTAATTTTAGCTCTGTGGGAAGCTGGGAAAGCACGGAGGTGTCTGCCTTTCTGTGCATCTCCTTTTGTAAGATTTTGTTTTAATTGCTTTTAGATTCAATCTTGAATTTGGAGAATAAATACTGTTTTAGGGTAGCTACAACACTCTGGAATGAGAATTAATCTAATCTACATATTTCAGCCTTCCCAAGGCAACAGCCTTGCTCTAATACCTGCAAATTCCTGAATTAATGAAGGGCTGGGGTTTCTCCCATGTTCCAAGCAGTAATTGCTGGCATTGGCAGCGATTCCTTGGCTCAGGTCCTGGCTGCATGTGCAAAGTGCCCTCCGGGCATCGCTCTGGTGTTGTCACTGCCCTTTGCACGGGGACTTCCCTCACCGTCACAATAAAACCCTTCTCTGACACGGCCCAAGAGCTGTGAGCCCACGTGTGGGGGCTGGAGCCCCTCTGCCCCGTTCCCTGGGGCTGCAGGGGGAGCACTCCCCACGGAGCCCCAAACCTCAGCCCGGAGCTGCCGAGGAGCGTCCCGGGCCCTCCAGAGCCCACAGGTCTCCCCACTGTTGCACATCCTCCCTCCTGCTGCTGTTTCCCAGCGTGGAAGCTGCTCTAACTCCAGGAAGCCAAAGGCCCTGCCGAGCCCTCGGCTCAGGGTGGGCTCCTCGGACAGGAGTCCCTCCACCCTCCCAATCCCTGCCCTTCCAGGCTGAGTCCTGCTGCCTCCTGCCCCCCAGGCCGGGCTGTCCTGCACCCCGGTCCCTTCAGCACCCTGTGCACCCACGGAATGCAAGGGCTGAGCTCGGCTGTCACCTACAGCCCCAGCTCTGTCCTGTCCCTTCCATTTCCTCCCCCATCAGCCACTCCACCTGTCTCTGCTCCAGGTGTTTTTGTAAAGCTCAGAGAGGCCACTGTGACTCCCTGGGCCAAACCCCAGTGGTTCCCCCTCCTGCAGAGCCCAGGGAGCAGAATTCATTTCAGCTCTCACAGAATCACAGAATATCCTGAGCGGGAAGGGACCCACAAGGATCATCAAAGTCCAGCTCCTGGCAAGTTGAATAAACTGATTTAAAAAGGAAGAAACCTCTGCCCCCATCAGCCTGGCAGCATCACTAACACCTTGCTTTGTGGTGCGGGGCTTTTGCCCTCAAAAAGTCAAAAAAAAACCAAATAAAAGAAGGATATGAACTCAGAGAAATCCAGGGCAGAGGCTGGAGGGGCAGGGACCCCTGAGCTGGCCTGAGGTGAGACGTGTTTGGGACTCCTGGCAGGGGGCTGTGCTGCAGCTCTCCTGGGTTCCAAGGACTGTTAATACGACACATTTTTCTTCAGGTTTATAGACCTGAATCACTCACATATTTCTTTCATGCAATAGAATGTTGCTTAAATTCATTTCCTGCTCACCAGAACGAGTATTTTCAGTAAACTTTGCTGAACATCAGTTCTTCACGCTGCTCTTGTTCTGGATCTGCCTCCTCGAGCTCTGCCACTTCCCAAGACAGGTCTAAGAGCAAAAAGCTGCCCTGGCTATACATTAAGCACAACATAATTTTTCTGTAAGAAAAGTCAGTATATTTATGGTTTGCTTTATAAAAGTTACTATAATACAATGGTACATAGTATTCAATTCACAAAAATATGAACAAATATATACAGCATGACACATCCACAACAAAAACACTTTCTTCAAAACAAGATACATACTGGTGACAGATTCTATATGCACAAAACATCCCTAACTTCATAAATTTGCTTAACGAAAGAAAAAGCAGAAATCCTAAATCTTCAAAGCAGAGTTGTTGTTTTTGTTTTTTTTGAAGGAACTTAAAAAAAAACATGGGTTTTTTTTCCCATCTATTGCAAACCATTTGACCTGCCTACTTTTAAAGGAGGCCCTTGATTTCCACGCTGGGAATGAAAACAACCAGAAAACTGCAAGGATTGGGAGCTGGGTGTTCTTCACTTCTAAAACTGCCCCGTTGTTTTAGAGCGCCCGTCTCGACGTGTTTCTTTGCACTTGGACAAATCCTACAGTGGCAACTAAGGAGGAAACTCATAAAAACAAAACAAATATTAAACTGAAAAAATCCAGTTGCAAACTTGCTTAAATACACTTCAGGGTGTCTATTAGACTGTACACATTTCCTTGCTTGAAATAAATAGATTTTGCACATTAGGTTTCAGACTGAGGGAGGGGGGAAAGAAGAAGCCTTGACTTGGCAATTTTTTGTCTTCAGTTTCTTAATGCTTCTAATTTCATCTATTTATTTGACAAAAACCCCTCATATTTATACAGAATTTACATTATACAAAGCTTGACACAAGCTGTAAATGCCACCAGCTCCTTTGCTATACTCAATCCTTCTTCCTCCCCATCTCGACATGATTTAGAGCTGGAATCTGTTTAAAAAGAACTCCAAATTACAATAGTCACTTTTAATAAACTATTTACATGCTCTTGAAGTACAAAGAAATCAGCAAAAAAATTTCAACATGTTTCTACAAGAAACAGTGTTTGAAGAGAAGATTCTTGAGTTTGCCTATGTACAGAGGATGCATCTTTTTATACTTCAAAATCCTTTTTTGTCCTTAGATTTTTATTTTATACAGAAATGCACTGAAATGATCCCTGAAAAAGGTCACAAAAACCGGAACTGAAACTACTGTATAATTGGAGTTTAAAAATGTTGGGTTTTTTTCTTTTCCTTGTAGAAATAAGCTGCTCTATACAAAATAAATAACTGCAAGATGAGCCCCTTCCCCTCGCGGAGCCCCGAGAGCCACAGCCCAGCTTTGGGGGCAGCCTGGCACCGCAGTGGGGGCGTTGGGCAGCCCCTCCTGTGGATGCCAACCTGGGGGCACCACACCCTGAACTCACAGCAGCCTCTCTTTCCAAACCTTCGCTCCGCTCTCCCCGAGCGAGGTGGAGCTTTGCAGGGACAGTGCCCGTCTGCCTCGCTGTCCTGGGCTTCAATCTGAGTGACAATAAACTGGGGACGGGCTCTCCAGTGATCCGTCCCACCTCAGTCCCTCTGCCAGCAGCACCTGCTGGTGGGGTTTCCCTTTAGTCCTTGTCCCTGTTTGCAGGGGGTGAGCCGGGCTGTGTGTGCACCACACGCCTCCTGCCCTCCTCTCACCTCACCCCTCTCTGGGCACAAGGCAAAGCCCCTGGAGGGATCAGGGGCACCTCCAGGGGCTGCCTTCCCAAACCACGGCCGAGGCAGCCACAGCCACCTGCGGCACTCGCGGGAACCGCGGCACCAGAACTGGGTCCTCACCACAACATGATTTGTTTGGGGCTCGGGGCAGCTTCCCAGGCTGAGACAAATCTCCCAGGTGGGACTCTGCAAGCCAAAATTTATGGGGAAGAAAAGAGAAGCCTCGGGTTTGGCTTTGAGACCAAACCAACATGATTTTTCTGAAGTGCTATGGGTCCAACAGCTGTTTCTTCCTGGGGAACTACTGGGAGCTCAACTCCTCCAAAAACTCGTATTATTTGTCCAGGATCCTAAAAAGGGATGGATCACAGGCAGTTTCAGAAGCACCCAAGTGATTCGGGTGCTCATGGTCTCTGGCACCCAAATCCCTTTGGTGCTCCTAAAAATGCAGTGGAGGTCCTGCAGGTGACTGTGACCTTCCTCCCCGCCTTCCTCCCCAAAGATTAAGGCAAACTGCAGGGGATAATCCCATCCAGAGCACTCAGGTATGCTGGGAAACACAGAACTGCCACCAGGTTCTTGGGGCCGGGCCATTTGGGGTGTCCTCACCCCCCCAAATCCACTGTTAATGCACTGGTTGGATGGACCAGAGCGGGAGAAGGCCAAGGCCATGGACCAAAACGCCACACACAGGAGCTTCAGTTCTGAGCCACGGGAAACTTCTGTGCATTTCCAAAGCTTTGAAAGTCAAAGGCCAAGCTGTAGAGATGCCAACTGGAGCGTCAACGCAAGAAGATGAACCTTATTCAGAAAAGAAATAAGCTAAACTGAGCGGCTGGTTTAACTCCCAAATGCCATCACTGCAGCTACAACCAACAGTCAGCGACAGAAACTAGTTGTGCTTCTCACAGTTTTAGGTTCTGGGTCACCAATACCCAGTTGCTGGAGAGATCTATAAAGAAGGGGGGAAACAACAAAACCAAACCAAACCAAAAGCAGAGATGAGACTACGAACTGTCCAATCTCAGCAACAATCTGCTCACCCTCAGACAGAAATACAGGAGGTATTAAGGCAGCTTGGAGCAGGCTGCGGGCTCCTGCTCTTTCAGGCCTTTTGTCTGCAGAAGAAATTCAGATGCAGAGGTCCAACCTACATGACAAGCTCCACTCAGCAGTGCAGGCCTGGCAATTCCATGGAACAGCGGAAAAAACTTCCAGGAACCTCTTTTGCAAGGTTGTAACCTCTGCTCGTGGAGGTTTGAAAGGCTACAAGAAAACAGCTGTGCAATTTGTTCTGTGGGGAGAAGATGTTTAGTTATGCAGATAATCTTCCCATTTCATAATGACATTGCAACTTCCCCTTATAAGCCAATTAAAAAGGGTTTAGTACAACTAATCTCTACTTTTAAAGCAGGAGAAATTCAATGCAAGTTGGAAAACTGATCCTGTCTATACCTGAACGGCCACGGAACATTTCCAGGTCACATCCAAAGAACTGTTTCTTTGGTGGCTTTGCCCCTTGTCTAAAGGGAACCTCTGGAAGAGCTGCAACCTGCACCTCAGCACATCTACAAGGACAAAGCACAGCGAGGAATCAGTTCGAGCCTTCCCCGTGCAGAGAAGCGCTCACGGCCACGCTGCAGATGGGGGGACAGGATTGCTCTCGGGGACACTTCTACCACGGTCTCGCTGCAGGGACGGGACCACCCCCAGGCCAAGTTACTGAGTAACAGAGGGAGGAGAGCGCACGGCACAGCTCGCTCCTATCACGGGAGGATCTCCCACGGTCAAGGACAGAGCAAACACTCCACCTGAAACACTGCAAAGGGCAGGGAAATGCAGCTGAAAGGGAGGAAACTGCATAGGAGACACAGAGCAGCCTGGAGACAACCGTGTCACAAACGCGGCCGCAGCCCTTGCCCACCCGCGGGGCAGCGCTTGCACAGCTGAGCTGTGCCCTGTCTCAGCCCCAGCCCCTTCTGCGGGCAGACAGACCCGTCCCCTCGGAGGGGCATCCCCAGGGATCCCACAGCACGGGGCTGCCTCCAGTTCCCACTGGTGGCTGCAGTGCCCCAGCACTTCCCCCGCCACGGGGTAGAGCTTGGGTCCCCACAGACCAGCACTGGCATCGAGAGACAGCCCAAAGCCCGAGCAGGTCTGTGCTGACCCGACCCTGCCCCGGGGCTCGGGCTGAGGGGGCTTGTTCAGGCTCATCCCTAATGAAAAGGCAGGACAGTTCACCTCCAGTCTCGCTGTGGACACATCACACACACACACACATCCCCAAGCACGCACTCATTCACACACCCTCAAGCCTCTGGCTTGCTCTGTAACATCAACCTTACATTTATTTACAGCTTACTCTGAGAAATCTGTGCAATTTCAGCCAATCAAGCTCCCAACAAACCCTATATGGCATTTTCAGTCTCTGCTTCACATTTAAACGTTGAATGTCTTTTTCAACCAACAAAACTGATGAGAAAAAGGTAGCAGCATTTATGAAAAGATGAAGGTTTATAACAACAATTAAAAAAAAAAAAGGAAAGGTACCATTATCCCATTAGGGAGCATTACTGTAGGGACTGAACAGAGAAGCTAGTGTTTGGATAGACCATGCCACAAAATGGTGATCACCTTTTTGTGTGCGTGTTGGATCTGAAAGGAAAGAGCACCTGAAACATGAACAGTCCTCGTCAGCGTGTGCGCTTGTTGCTTTCGCTCGTGATCCGGCAGAAGTGCGAAACTTGCTTGGTTTTCTTCTTCTCTTTTTCCTCTCTTTTTTTTTTTTAGGTATTTTTTTATCTTTTTAAATTTTTTTTTCTTCCTTTTCTCTTAGTTTGTTTTGTTTTTCCTCTTTTTTTTTTTGGCAAAGTGCAACCACACCTGGTTACCACAGTTTTGACATGGCCGAAGGTGCAAGTGTGACGAGAAATCTTGAGTTCAGTTCAGGGTTCCCCTGCAGTTCTCAGAGCCACAGAGACACGGGATTTTTACATCCTCAATTGGAAACTTGTAGTCGTAGGTAATTTCCTCGTTCACATTGATGTGCTGCTTGGAGTAGATGACGATCTTCTTCTGGGACTCCACCGTGATCACTTTAGCATAACAATTTGGCTGCAAGGGTGACAGGACAGGGCACGATTTAGGCTCTTGATGGCCAGGGCTTCCCAGCCTCCACACGATTATTCCAAGATAAAACAAAACAGGGCAGCCTTTCCCCTGACAGCCTCAGCCATGCTTCCAGAGCCCAGGCCCAGGGGAAGCCTAGAGAGGGAGGCGTGAAGCCAGAAAACACAGCAGCCCTCCTTGTGCTGCTCCAAAATATCCACATTCTAGTCATTTGTGGAGCCAAACAGCCTGGATGGTGCTCCACCAAATTTGTCACAGGCTAAGAGCAGCTCAGAGTGTAACAATTTGGCCAGGCAGCCAAATGTGAGGGCAGACTGCAGCACAGAGCAGAGGGGACAGCAGCTTCTCTGCCTTTGTAAGCAGACACTGTTCCCACAGAGCAACAGTGCTCAGATTTGGTATGTTTGAAGGAAATACTTGTTAGAGATGCTTGCTCAGTGTCCAGCAGGGACAGGGGGACTCCGAGTGCTCTGTCTCTGCCTGTTTCCTTCCCTTTACACTTCTTTAGCCCCTGCTCCGCCCTGCTGCAGCCCACGAACACTTAACCAGAGCCCCGTGCCCCCTGCCACCCGTGGGCACTGCCCAGCCAAGGCCCGCGGTGCCAGGGGCGTCCCCCAGCACAGACCCCCGCGCAGGGACACGCCACTCACGTTGCAGCTGTGATTGATGAACCTGGCGAAGTTGCCGCACTTGGTGGCGTCGATGATGGTGTCGTGGTCCACCCTGAACATGTAACTGCTGCCGATGCCCTCGTCCTCGTAGCGCTTCTCGCGCATGTCGGCGATGACCTGCGGGAGACGCGCGGGCGGGCTGAGGGCGGGCACGGGGCAGCCCTGCTCTGTGACCCCAGTTAAACACAGGCCTGACTGAAAACACACCTCAGGGTGGCTTTCCTAAGAGGGATTCTCCTGAGGGCTTAGTTCGCATGGGTCGTGCAAAGGCCACCCTTGCGCTCGGAGCCGCACACGGAGCTGACGCCCCACCGCGGGGCTCCGACCCCCACTGGCACACACTTCTTTCAGGGCTGCCTTCTTGCTCAGGTTTCACCCCCAGCCCAGCTTACCTGCCTGATGTTCTGACCCACGTACTCGATCACCATCTCATCAGCTGCAATGGGCTCCATAGCAAAAAGGCCCCAGTCGTGAATGTGGCTCTTGCAGAATTTTAGTTTTTTCTTCCGGAACTGCGTGAAGGAAACACCCCAAAACCCCAACCCCGAATTAGCCACAGCACAGAAAGGGAAAGGATGCCCCTGGGTCCGGAATCCGCAGCACAGAGGGACTCACCTTGAGCTGGTTGAACTTGAGCAGGTCACTGTCACAGCTACCAGTGAAGGAGGAGAGGAGCCTGCGTTGCTCTGATCGCCTCTCGGAACCAGCCCGGGTGGAAGCATGAGGTTGGGCAGGGATGCTCATACCCTGAGAGGACAAATGGGTGATCAAAGCTGACCCAACGCCCTGCAGGCCCCCTGTGAGCAACCCTTTGTGCTACAACACATCCCCACGGAGCACGTGGGGACATCAAACACTCACACCCCTCCCTGCGCAGCTCCCGGATCATCAGCCTGACACAGGCGCAGCAACTTCCCTCCCTCCCTGCCAAAAGGCAGGAGGCCCCCACTGGATCAGACCAAATGCCACTCACACATGGCACTGAGCAGAGGAATCCTCACCTGTGTGTCAGCTGGAGGCTCCTCTGCGAAAGCTCGGCTGTTGTTGAGGTATTTGAGTTTGTCCTTCTTATCAATTTTGTAATAGCCTTCACTTCGTGCACAGCCCGTCACGTGCTCCCGCATCCCGTCATCCCGCTTCTTTTTCTTGGGGGTAGAAAAGCTAGTAGGTGGGAAGAGGTTAAGGAGGAACACAGCCAGAACTGGGAGCAGACTCAACTTGCTGCACTCACCCGGAGCTAATGGTGGGAGCTTGGGGAATTAGGAAGGTTTGAGGGGGGTTGCAAAAAATGACAGTACCACTGAAAAATAAAAAACCATCTCTGGAGCCCACATGCCTACAGGAAAACCAAGCAGCCTCCTTCCTTCTTAGTCACGTGCCTTGGGAAACTGAAGTAAAGAAACTGTGAAAAATTCAGTTTGTAAAGGTTAAGCTCTCCAGGGAAGCCTGTTTGAGAAAGGACCTCCCCAGAGCACACACCAGCTTGGGTGTACCATCGCTCTGCTTTGAGGGAGCCGCTTTTGTTCTGCCTCCAGGAACTCCCTGAGGACACCACACGGACCTCAGAGCAGCAACACTCCCCTCCAGGCAGGGCCAGGAGCAGCACAGCGGGGCAGGAGATGCTCCTCAGCCCAGAGGGCTTGGAGAGACCTCAGTAAATCAGCTCCTTCAGACCCTCATGGGAAAGGGAAGACCCTGGGCACATGTTTCAAGCCTTCAGGTTTGAAGGCACCTTCAGGGCTTTGGCTTCTGGATGGACTGTGGAGCAAAACCACTGTCAGCTCACCCCAAAAATAACAGCCATGAAGCCTACAATGACTGAGACTGACCCAAAAATGCTCCCTGTGAGGGAAAACATGTCCTTAACAGCAGAAAATTGAAGCAGAGGGACCATAAAAAGCAAGAGGGAATCAAAACCAGAGGTGTGAGTTTGCTGCAGAGCAGGTGAACCTGCAGGTCCTTTCTCACCTATCACAGGATGAACCAGTACCCGGCTGCAGGTGATCTTTAAATAGTTCAAAAAGTGACTCTAATTTTGCTGTTGCAATAATCCTTATCAACAGGGAAACAGATGTGCAGTATTTTCACTATGGGTTTTGTTAGTTATCACTGACTATTTTAAGAGGTTTGGGCTTTTTTGGTTCTGCTTTCCTGTCTTGCAGGGTGCAAGGGATGAGAAATGTGAACTCCACACAAACTCTAGCAACACACAAGGTGGTGGTGTTTGTCTTCTTCAACACATAAACATGTATTACCTTCCTAGAAAACAGTACTGGAACATTCTGAGGTTTTTAGGACAGCCTTTTAGGCTCTGCTCTGGAGGCTGCACACACACAGAGCCTTGTGCTGGGACAGCCTGTGTGTCTCAAAAATGCTCCCAAAGGTTCAGAGCTACAGTCCATACTGCTGATGGTCAGAGCACGGCAGGGAGGGAGGGGATGGGGCCAGACGTGCCCCACCAGCACCAGCTGGGGCAACATGTGCTCCCCTCTGCAGCACCAGCAGCACATTCCCCATCCATCCTGGGGCCCTGTCTGGTCCTGATGTGCCACTTAGACACTGATTTTTATCACTATCTCAAACCCAAAGCAAGTTAAAGCTGCTAAAACCACTAACTCATCGTTTTGGGCACAGATGGTGAGATTATTTTTACAGCAAGTTTTAGCCGCAAGTTAAAGCTCTGGATGTGCAGACTAGAAATTCCACAGGCAAGCTGGAAAAAAAGTCTTGTTATGTGCACACAGCAGCTTTTCCAGCTAGGAAGGAAACCTGCCCAGCAGAGGTGCCTACGGACTGTCCCTGAACATGCAGCAGGAACAGCCACTTCTGCAGTATTTTTGTGCTGCAGCTTCGGGGAATAAACAGCCTAAAATTCCCTTTGCCATTCTCATAAGCTTCTCCCACCAACAACCTCAGTCTTTTGCACTTACGAGTCCTACCCAGCGAGCACCTCGTGCATCTCACAGTGAGAAAGGATATAAGGATGGAACACCCACAGGGTGTCGTTGAGCCAGTCCATGCCATTGTCCTGCTGCAACAGGCGGTCGTAGGTGATGCACATGAATTTGATATCCTCCTCGTCTATGCCCCCGTTCCAAATGTCATACAAAATGGTCATCTCCTCAAACTCGGAGCGCGGCCTGAACTGGGGCCGGGGTGGGGAATACTCGGGGGAAGGGATCACTGGGAGCTCCTCAGATGTTTTCTTCTGCCTTCGCCACTGCCTTTTAGGTTTAGCTTCTTCTTCCTTGAAGTCCTCGTTCCACTGGTTCTCCAGCTCCTTAAATGGCAGTTTCTCCGCAACTGTCTCAGCTGCTATTTTGTCGTGGAAGCCGTCATTCCTGAAGTCCAGGGTGACGGCTTCAGGGTCTTTCAGTCCATAGTAAGCATCAGGATGTCCACTCAACAGCTCTTTGCCCGCAGCACCTTCCACCAGGGCCACTGGCACAGGAGGAGGTTCTATGGGTTTGCCCGAGTACACATCCAAGGAGAGCACAGAGGGCGGTGACCGTCTCGGCCGACCCGGCCTCCTTTTGGGAAGAACGGAAGGTGGTGGGGGGGGAGGAAGAATAGAAGCCCCAGGGGGTACTTCTGGTGAGAGCAAACCAGATTTGACTTCTGCCTTGCACTCCTCAATGGGCATTCTTCCATCTCCGTGCATGCATGGCAGGCTTGCTACAGGTATTGGCTCATCGGGTGGCAAACCCATGTCCATGTGGAAATCTGCCTGGGGGGGGCTGGCAAAGGGGATAGGGGAAGGAACACTGTTCATGCTGATCGAAAGGGAAGCACCAAGAGGCTCTTTGAAGGGTTTCTCATCTAGCTCATCCTCTGACTGTTTCTTGCCAGACAGAAGGCAAGGAATGGTAGCACCAGCCTCTGGGAAAGTGGGCGTGAAATTGAAATCTCTCCCAGGAGTCCGAGGAATGCCACTGTTAATGCCAGGAGACTGGGACGGGTAGGAAAAGGGGCTCCCTGGGACTTGAGGGGAACTGAGGGTCAAGCTGCTTCCTGTAAGGGGAGCATCACTTCCTGGCGTTGCTGGAACAGTGTCCGTGCTCTGTGACTTCGCAAGGGGGTGTGACGACTTGGCTGAAATGTCCCGCCCAGGAGTCCTCGGAATCTCCTCTTCCACAGGTGTTTTGGTCACCATTAATTGTTCCTGGAACTTCTCCGGAGGGACTAAGGATTCTTCCTTGCCGGGAGTGGATGGCAGGGGAAGCACGGAGGATGGCGCCTTGTGGGCTGGAAGCAGAAGAGTGTCAGTGTCCGAGTGGCCCATCACCTCCCGCCCCGGCGTGCGGGGCAGCCGCTCGTCCTCGTCCGCTGCCGAGGGCAGCTTGGGTTTAGCATGAGCTTCGGAGCCGCTGTCCTCGGGCTTGCCAAAGAAGCTGCTCTTGTTGGGCAGAGGTTCTCCAAAGACTCCCACTGGAGCAGACATACAGAGTGTCGCCTCCTCGTCTTGAGATTCGGGCTTTGGACCTTCCTGTACCTCTGGCTCCAGCATGGAAGTGGGTTCAGACTCTTCCTCTGGAAGGGGAAAAAAAGAGAGGAGAATCAGGAGCTTTGCCTCCACTTGCCAGTGAAGGCACGTTTAAGATGCCACAATTAGAGAACAGCTCAATCCCACTGGGAGGCTTAAAAACTCCAATGCTTCACGTTTTGGAGGCACGGAGTGTAGAGTAATTAGACACCACCACAGACATTCCTAATGGACCATAAAAACCCACACTATTAATTTGGGGATTAGCTACAACACAGACCAGAGCGAAGGTTTTCTGCTTTCAAAATCCCTGACAACCTTTTGTACAGACATAAAAAGAATCAGCAGACTGGGGGGCGAGGACTCTGAAGGCTCTTGGAGCCCTGAGCCATCAGCTTTTCTAATGTGGGAAGGTAAACTCATTGCAAGGCCAGGGAGCACCCTCAGCTCTCCATGGAGGGAGTGGTGAAGGGAGAGGCAGAACACTCTTGAAGAACCCATGAAGGAAACGGGAAGCCCTTGTAGTGAATGAGGAGACACTTAGATGGTATCAATGAGGCAATTTATATGCTGCTCTCCCTGCAGCAGCCTCACTTGTCTGGAGTTTATTTACCCACTTAGGGCCACGTCCAAAAGGAATCAACGGTGAATCTTGTTAGGCAGCTCAAAATAACATTTTCAAGTGGGAGAGCAACATGAGGTGAAAATGCCTGGAGAGCTGGAAGGGAAGAGTTCCCCGTTTGTGCTGAACAAACCAGAGAGTGGCTGGAGAAGACTCTGAGCTCTTCTCAGAAGGGTCTGGGCTGCTCCAGAACAATGTGGCAGTATGAGCTTGTTCCCACGGCTTATCTGGAAAGCTCATTCCACATGTCAAGGTGCCCAAGTGCAGGTGTTCCCCAATTTATGGCCCTTCTGCACACTGACCTCTTCTAGAAAGGGTTAATGCAAAACCAGTTCTTCTTTGCCCCGCCCAGATTAACATTTACCTCTTTGTGGCTTTCAGATTTTATGGCAGCCAAGGAGGGACAGCCCGTGCAGGGTCTGGATTTCCAGCTCTCCAAGTGGCAAACCCCTGCCCAGTCCTCACACCAGTGCTGCCCAAGGCTCCACAGGAGGGCACACTACATGTGCTCTCCTGTTTTAACTTTTTAATTTCCCCCCACTGCCAGCTTTGTTAAGCTTTATGCACCTCACTCCTGTTCCAGGAAAAGGTTTCCAATTTCCTCGGGTTAAATACAACTCTGTATTGAATGAAGACAATTTCCTTCTTGCAGAAAACCGGGGAGTATCACTCATTTAAAAGGAATAAGTGAAAAAATCCCCACAAATAATATTAGGAACCAGATATAACTGTGAAACTCCACTCACCTGGCCCATACAGCTTCCTAGTCACAAAGTGCTTAGATATTAAAACAAAACAAAAAAAAGCCAGTAGTGACACAGTAAGCAGAGATTCCTGTTCTGTTTTAGCAGCCATGGCTTTTCTATCTTGAGCTTCAGGCACCACACCACCCGCTCAGTCACCCCCCGACGATGACAACTGTTCCTGTGGGACACTGAACTGGCCCAGGATAAGATTCTGGACACAGCAACCACCGTATTTTTAGCAGCAGATGGCTCATGTAAAGCTCCTTACTAGGAAGGAAAGTGCAGCACAGACCTCTTTGCCTGTGCAGATAATCCCAGCCTAGAGCCAAGGGAAAGCAAGAGAACAATGGAAATACAGACCCACACATACTGGATACTGTGACAACTTACTCGGGAACGTGGCAAAAAGTGCCAAAGCACTTGGAAGGGCATACCTGGCCTACAGATGGGAGAGAGAGCAAGTTTTGTCTCCTGGTCTCTTTCCATAACTAAGTGTTTCAGAGTTTCAGCAGCAAGAGACACCCCCGGGACTTGGCCACACTCACTTCCCCCTGCCTTGATTTCTTCATGGCCTTCATCTTTCACTGCCAAAGCCGGCTCGGGGAGGCCCAAGCCTGTTGCATCCATGTAGTCATCCACAGGATACAGCTCCAAAATAGTCTCCCTTTCATCATCAGGAATCTCATGACCAGCAGGTTCATGCTCTGTCTCAGCAACCATGGCTTCTCGGTCTTGATCTTCAGCTACCTCTTCCTCCTCTTCCTCCTCCTCATCTTCGTCATCATCATCCTCATCATCATCATCATCATCTGAGTCTGAACTTGACTCGAATTCAGAGGAGTCCTCACTCTCATCGGATGACTCAACTTCAGCCTTGGAAGACGAGGGACTTGCTACATCTACAAGAACAACAAATTACCACCAGTTGTGCTTTCCGACTTAAACAATGAGGAGCAAATATCCCTTCCACACTGTCAGAGCATGGAAACAGCATCAACAGCAGGTGTGGGTTTGAAGGAGTGGCCTCCCAGTTTATTTATTTTTGCAGAGATTTACAAACCCTGCCTTTGATGTTTGCAACGATCACCATACAACAGGCAGCTCCATGAGCAGTGTTGCCTGGCACTTGCCCACGTGGCTTGTATCTTTTACTAAGATTTTCCACTGCCTTTACACACAGATTTAAAAAGTAGAAACTACCACCTTTCAGAGCAGATTGATTCATAGGATAGAAAGTTATTAGTGGCCAAACTACCCGTTTGAAAAGTGGTCCCTTCTCCTCCCAGACACTCGTGTTTCATAAAACAAGCACACACTTAGCTGGCTCTAAGACCTCTGCCCTCCTGCCAGGCTGGGCTGAGATCACTCAGAGGCTGGAGAGCTCCTGCAAAGGGACCCACAGGCTGAGGGGTCATGGAAGCCTCACAGGTAACAATGAAAAATACCTGTTATATCCCGTATAAAACTGCTGTCAGTGAAAGAAGGTGCTCAGGTTACAAAATCAGCTCCCGAGTGCAGATGGGAGAGCACAGCTGACCCAGAGGGGACACCTGCTGCTTCCACTGCAACTGCTCACCCTCCTCGGAGTCCTGCTCCTCCTCCTTGTCACTTGTGTCTATGCCTGTCTCCTCCTCCTCATCTTCATCCTCGTCATCCTCATCTTCATCCTCCTCATCTTCATCCTCGTCATCCTCCTCTTCCTCCTTTGCAAGAAAGCATTGCCAGAAATAAGCAGAGCCTGACTCCGTGGCCTGGCTGTCACCACAGTAGCCACCAGTGACCCCCAGAGAGGCTGATCAGAGAACCTGAGGAGGGAATGACCTTACAGAGGCTCTCTGAGCACAGACCCCAACAGGAGCACTCATCTCCTGAGAAGGGACCTTTGGCATCTGGCACTGCCAGGGCCCCTTTCAGTGACAGACAGCATCAAAAGTGCAGTGACAAGCCAACACACCTTGCCAGGTGCTGCTTTCACCAAGCCTCCCTCTTCTTCGTGCTCCTCCTCCTTCTCCGAGGAGGACTCTTCCTCCTTCCCTGATGTCTCATCTCCCTCTTCTCCCTCGCTATCCAGCTCCAGTGGCCTTGCTGGTCGCCGCCTCAGCCCCACTGCCTCTCCATCCTTCTTCGACAGCTCAGATGTTGTGTCCGAAGCATCCCTGTCCCTCTCCGACTCTGAGGAGCAAAAACGAGAATGGAAATTGCTATCAAATGCAGCACAAGGGAGTGAAAGAGTAAACTACATAAAGGCAACCTTTTCTTCGGGAAGATGGAAGTGAGGAGCCATGTGCCCATGTGGTGTGTGAGTGCCCAGGCTTACCGGGACTTGCTGATGCCACAGTGCAAGGGTGCAGAGTGCTGATGGCAAACTGTGGGTGGCCAAAGCTGACACACGACAGGCCAAGCAGCCAGGAGACATGGCACGACTGATGTCAGGACAGGTAACCTGAATTTAGTGCCTTTTTGTTTTATTTAAGCGTTTTACAAAACCCTGCTCCCGTACTTTGGATTCAAAACCAGCTGTTAGGCTGAATCAACTTTAACTTGAATCCATGTTTTTATGCAAAATGAAGGATATTCAAAGCTTTGTCTTCTCTCTACTCTTCCCCAGTTACAGGAAATAACATTATGATATTTTCAGGTAGATTTTTCTGGCAAAAACCTTTGTTTTCTTTTAAAATCAAATGCAGAGTGAACCGTTACACACGAGCACATCTCAAACAGTCCATGAACCCACCTGAGCCCCCCTCTGCTGGGGCCCAGCAGAGCTAAAATAGATTACAAGTTTTTCTTAAAAGGTGGGTCTTAAAACTCCCGCCAGTGAATTTCAGGAAACTGAACCCCAGGAGCCATCCCCCAGCTCTCAGAGCTTTGTGAGGAGCAGGCTTTGACTCAGATCCCTGGCTCTGGGTTTAACTGGAAGCGAGGACACTGCTGTGAAGTTTAAAGGGATTCAGCTTGTGTGGGTTTTGCATCTGCTCTTGTGTTTCACACAAATGTGCTTTGCAAACCTTCATCTTCATCATCCACAGAAGTAGAAGGTCGGATTCTCTTCTGATCTCCCGCTGAGGCAGCTTCAGGTGGCTCCTTTCTTTTCACCTGAACAAAGGACACAATTTGCATTTCTGAAAGTTTAGAAACAGCAGAAATCAACTTCTTAAGCAAATTGCCACTTCTTTACTTTGCCATAGTCACTTACACTCAGAAACCAAGGGCCACTTCCCAGCTCTTGATCCCTTTATTCACTTGCAAACAGAATTTCACTGTGAATGAAATTCTACCCCTTCAATTTGCATCAAAACACTCTGGGTACCAGCATGGGGCATGTCATCACCAGGTACTTTGAGGATGACAGAGAAAACTCTTGACAAATCCATGTGTCTGAGATGTAGCAGAACAGAAAGAGAGCCTAAGCCTAGGGCATCTTAAAGAACCTCAAAGCAAGTTTTATTCTAAATAAAGATTGCAGTCTGTCCTCCCAAATCTTTACTTGCACCTTCTGTGCACTCAAAATTCTAATTTCAGGGAAGCCCTCCACCCTCTCCCACCCCACACATTTTTTTTTAAGATGCTTTTAATTTTTCATGTAAATGCTCTTTAAAATAGGTGAGTCTGTGCCTGCCAGTCTCATTCTGCAAACTGACAGGAGGCAGAGTTTAACCAGGGGCAGACCTATCTGCCAAACTGCCACGCGTTGCACACAGAGCAGTAACCGTGGAAAGCACTGCAAGCACCAGTGTATTTTGCACCTTGAAGGACGGCAGTCGGATGGCCCCTCGCAGCCCAATGCCCAAGCCAATTGCCTCGTATCCCAGGCCTTCTCCTTTGTTCCAGTTCTCCAAAAGACAGGAAGCGATTCGATCCTTCGGCTTTGGTTTTTCCTCCAGTTCTCCTCCAGACTTCACTGGAGTGAGAGATGCCTGCAACAGAGAGAGCACACTTGAGAGGGGAAGTGTCCTGGGAAGGGCACAAACCCTGGAAACCATTCAGACAGTTGAGGTTTGGGAAATATCCCTGCCTTGCCCTGGCATCGGTTTCTCTGAGGGCACCCGAGGATGCCCCACAGGGCACACACACTGGAAAGGAAACAGAGCTGCACACACACCTCCTACAAACAACTCCAGTGTGCTTTATGCTGTGTTATCTACCTTCCTTTGATAACCCACACAGCTGACAGCAACTCCAGACCTTCCAGTGGGAAACACATTCCTTCTTTTGAGCGTAAGGCAAAATACAGTGCATCAAAAATCACACACATCCCCGTGTTTCCTTAGCAACCACAGCCCAAGTCCACAAAACCTGTCAGAAAGCTCCAGTCCTGGAGAACAGGAAAATCAAAATATTTAGGTGAAACACATAAGGGTCTACAAAATCAAGTCACTGGACCTAGAGCCTCAACAAATCCCCTTTCACCGGAGCTGAGGTGTGAAGGAAGAGCAGGAATTCAGGCCCCTGCAGCTGTGGAGAGCATCACACACGGTGGCACGTCATGCTCTGCCACCTCTCCCCAAGGAAAGGGCACCGGAGGCAACACTCATTTGCATCAGCACATGGCACACCACCATCTAACAGGTTGGTTTCTCTCACACACTAACAGAGCTCATGTGCTGAAAAGGCTGCAGTCACTGAAGAGCAGCACAAGCTCAGCTCTCCTGCTGATAAGGGACAAGACTAACGGGAGTATCAGGCAGAGAATCCACGCAGCAGCACTCCGTGCCCAGGGATGACTGGTTATTCCTGGCACTCTGCTTAATGCATCTTACTCAGGCTTTCAAACCCAAACCCATCACTGGATTCAGGAACAGGGAAAAGCCTTCCCTAGGCAGACGAGGTCCATGGAATGTGCTGCCTTCCCTAGCAACCTGCTCCTTCACAGCTTGCATCCCATACATTCTCCATCCTGCCTGACCCTGGACACCAGCTTTATCCCTGAGCCTTCCCACCTTTTACATATGGCATGATACCTCTTGGCAGTGAATCAGCTGCCCCAGTTGATTCCTGTGATGGAACACAGCAGCCAAAATCAGAGTGATGGCAAAGCGTGTGGGGGGAACTGACCTCCAGCTGCCAGCAAGGAGCCCAGCTGGCTCATCCTCACACACACAGACACCAGCAACAGGAAGGTACAGTTTACACTGAATACTCATCACTTTGTTTCCTGCAAAAGCAGGCAGCTTATGGCTGAGAAGGAATCCTGCTCCACACCAAGGCCAGGGGTGCCCAGTCGTAGAGAAAGGAGGGTCTGAAATCTGTGAGGTTTTTTGCATGCAGCAGTAACATGTGGGCTGGCAGGAGCCTTTCCAGGCAGTGCCCTGGGGCAGAAATGGTTCTGGCATCTCTGTTCCTGGACAGAAAGCACACATGGTTTTCCACGCAGCAATTTCCTATTTTCAATTACACTGCTCACGTCCAACATAACCTGTGGCAAGGACTGTGGCGAGGTGCTGTGGTACAGGCAGCTTCCCTTCCCAAAGTGGGTTACAGATGCCAGGTGAGGGAGGAACATGCCAAATCCAGCCAAAGCTTGGGGTGTAAGAGAGCCTGAAGATCTGCCTTGACTTGCTTCTACTTCTTCACTGCATATGTCTGGTTTAAAACAATTTCTTGAGTATTTCAGTTTCTGCTTTTGCAACTATTTGCTGGATCTGTTTCCCTCATTGCCCTGGAAACTCAGGGGCCTCCTCCAAAACTGTCAGCACATGCTCTCTGGCAGGAGGAAAAGCTCTGAGCATTAGTCAGGGGAGGGATGGGGTTTCTTGCTGCACGTCACACCAACCAGCTCTGAGCCAGAGCAAATTACACTGTCATAAAACAGCTGTTAAGCAGCAGCATCACCAACCTCTCCAGAAAGCCAGGGAGCTCTCCCAGGCACCAGAGTTAACACGCAACTGGTTCACAAAAGCAGGTGGTGGAGATACTGCTCTGAAATCTGGCACCTGAGACACAAGATCTATCTGCAGGTTGTTGTTATTTTTACAGTAATCCACTGTAATGGTAATTTTGAGGCTTGCACGAACCCTTCTGTAGCGTGAGGGGTTTTCTTGGTAGTGACAAATTCACCACACATTAGATCACAGAGCTGTTCCCTGGCAGAGGTACACTTCAAATTGGGTGAGAAAGGATCAGATGATTCATGCAAAGCTGTTTTCTCAGCTAATCCCTGGAACTCCTCACGTATTTGGCCAGTGCTCAGCTTTTGAGTTAATTGCTGCTGTGTGCATGCACTGGGGAGCTGGGAGAACTGGAAATACCCACAGATCTCACCACACTAAGTGGGGAGCACAAAACAGCAGCTCGGTGTTACAAACACTCCTCTTGCATCTGATTTCAGTTATTGGAGCTAAACTTCAGCTTGTGCCCCAGACTACCACCAAAAATCCCCAAACTTTCCAGGCCCAGGAAACACTGCAGTGAGACAGAAAAGGGAAAGGAGGTGAGGGGACGGGAATAACCCTGGGTTTTTGGGGTGTGAGCGCAGCCCCATCACCATTCTCTAAGGCCTTCCTGAAAGGAACACTGTGAAATGGACTCTTCCATGGGTATGAGCTCTGTCTGCAGGAGCAGACAGCTTCATCCTGGGACTCCAGCTTTAACAGGGGCATGCAAGCCCCCCAGCAGGGAAAGCCTGCACACAGGCACCACGGGGCTGTGGTGACACTCAGGAGCCACCCAGCCCGTGGCACTGCCAGGTGACCTGAGGGGATGAGGAGGAGACCCATCCCAAAGCAGAGGGACAACACTGGGAACTAAACCCTCCTTCCTCAGGCCCACATTCCCTCCTGGGTGAGCAGATACGGCTCCACACCTGTTCAGAGGTGATTCTGCGTGGGGCACCTCCAGCAATGATGAGGAAGGGCTAAAATTCCCAGCCCATGTTGGTTCTGATGGCAAAGCAGCATGAAATGCCTGCATATACAGTGACACCATGGAAACAAGCCAGGTTCAATACCTACACTGCAGGCTGAGCCTGATGCTGCTGCCTGCCCCAGCATGCAGACCAGCCCCACAGGCAGGCACAAAGCCAGCTGAGGGACAGGGACACGTGTGTCTCCCATTTAATTTCAGCAGCCTCAGGCAATAGGGTTTCTCACAGCAAAGCTACTCCACGGCTTTACTTTTCTATTTTAGTCACCGTAACAATTTAGGGTTGTGGGGTTTTTTAAAGCCAATTCCAGACCCCTGCTGACCCCTGCCCTGGCCTCAAGCGCTAAGAACAGCTCTGCCCAGGATCCAGCAGAGAGAATGGGAAAGCTTACCTTTGCCAGACGCTCCTTCTTGTCCCACCAGTCATCGAACGCCCGAAACGCCACCACTTCAACCATCTTGCGGTTCAGGTCCCTTTTCATGATAGCCTTTAGCTCCTTCACTATGACCAGCAGGACTCCATCCACAGTGGCCTTGTGGGGATCTTCCTTCTTCGGCTCGTAGCCCGGGGGTGGAACCGAGGGGTCAAACTTGGGCAGTGGTGGCCACTGCTGCCCACGGGCGAGAGCAGCCCCCATGGAGAAAGGGCGGTAGGGAGGGAGATTCACAAACTGCATCCGGCCCGTCATGAAAGGAGGATACTGGTACGTGTTCTGTGCCTGCATCATGCGGCTCAGCATCTGAGTTTGCATCTGGAAGGACATGGGCATGCCCCCCCACTGGTTGCCCAAGACACTTATCATATCCACCTGCATGACCGGGAACATGCCGGGGTGGAAGGGAGGGAGCGGAGGCAGGATGTGCGGCGGGGGCACCCCGGGAGGGGCCGGGAGCGGCGGCGGGGGCACGGTGACGGCGGGGTGAGTGGGTGGAGGTGGCGGAGGCAGCGGCGGAGGCATCGGGAAGCCCGGCTGGGGAGGAGGAGGAGGAGGAAGAGGAGGGAATCCCGGCGGTGGCAGCGGGGGAATCGACGGGGCCATCACAGCCGTGTTGCTGACGGAGGAGTTCACCACAATGGTTTTGGCACATTCGGCGCTGGTGATGGGCGCGGGGTTGGTCTCATCATCAGAGATCTCCATGTCCTCCCCTGAAGAATGCTGACCCTGTGACGAAAGAGAGAGGAGAGGTGACCAGCACGTTCCTTCCATGTTAAACACCACAGCGCGGGGCTGTCTCAAACAAAAGCCAAGTTTAACACACGTTTTAATTGGGAATGGGGGAGAGCCAGCCATGCTCTGAAAAGACAGGCCCCCGAGCAGCTGGGGCCCATTGAAGCTTTTCTCTTCCGTGTCAGACCTCAGGAATCAGTGAGGTAAAAGCTGCCTAAAAGAGCATCAGTACCGGCTGAACAAAACCCTCAGTCTCTATGGAACAGGAGGAATTGCTCCCATGCTCAGCGAAATACACACAACCCCAATCTTTCACTGCAAGATACATTATCTCTCATTTGCATCTAATACTGACGGGTACATTACACCATGAGTTTTTATTCCTTAGTCTCTCCATGCACAAAGAATTACCCTGTTTTTTAATTATAATCCCTGGCTCATTTGCTGTCAACTCTTAACCTCTAATTGTGGAAAGACAATACTTCCACATGGTTGCTGCTACTAAAAGCTTTCTTGACTAGACCACAGTAATTCACGTGGGAAGAAAGAGCCCCAAACCCTGTTAAATTGCTTTTAAACATCAAAGTCATAAATGCTGGGATTCAAAGACATAGCATATGTTGTATTTTGGGGCAAAAGGATTACTTTAATAGTCACAAGAAATACAGAGGTATAGAAAATGCTAAAATTGTGTCCCACCTCCCTTGCCAAAGGGATGGAAACTGGATTAAAACAGAGGGTTCCTGCTTGCTCTGAAGTCTCAAAGCTGTCTGACTAGGTCTTGTAAAACAGAAAAGCCTCAGGAACTCAACATGGTCACACCTGCACGCTGTGTCCTACAGGCACTTCAGTCCTCCAGCTGTCTCCAGCACCAAGAATCCACGTGCATGACTGTCACATCCCTCAGGTACTGCTAAACCAAACCCTGATAAGAAAGACAGCAACTCAACACTGGTGGAAGACATATCCACACACTGACAGTTTATCTAGGAAGCACGAATGGAGCTGATCTCTTATTAGAGTGATGACAGCACACAGGACAGGGCCCCAGTAACCTCCTCCAAAAATATTTCTCGCATTGCTGATCCCAGTAAAGACCATGTTGGCATTGCTGGAGCGCTCCCACCTGCCCTGGGAGCTGCAGGCTCAGCCCAGCTGAGCCAGGAAGAGATCACCATCAAGTGGTCTGCGAGTTCCTCTCTCTTTCACAATCCTGGCAAGAGTTTTGGAACCTGCTGGCTGTTTTCAGCCAAATTTGACTGTAGATCCCTAAGTTATTTATTATTTCCTCCACGTTTCATGCCAGCAGGTGCCTCTTCTGTCTGCTCTCCTACCAGTCTCCCTAGTCTGACAGGAAAGAGCCATATCAGACACTGGAGAACCTGGAAGTTCTGAGAAGAACTGCTGGGGAAGCAGGCTTTACAGAATCATAGAATATGCTGAGCTGGAACAGGACCCACAAGGATCATCGAGTCCAACTCTTGGCCCTGCCCAGGACACCCCAAACGTCACACCATGTGCCTGAGAGCATTGTCCAAATGCTTCTTGAGCTCTGCCAGGCTTTGCTGGCAGTTCTCTCCCTGAAGCTGCTGTGATTTGGTTTCTAACCTGTGAATCTTGCACTGGGGTACAGTAACAAAAGCAAGAGCATCTGAGTTGACTCTCCTGTGAATTGCCACTGGGTGAGCTGAGCAACCACAACCATCCAAATCACACCAAAGCTTCACATTTTATCAAAGGTCATCTCTGCTACAGCAGCCACCACCAGAGAGCAGGCTGAGCTCGGCGCTTGCAGCAGCAGCTGTGCAAATCCAACGTCCTGGCACCTCCCCTCCCTGCCTTCCCTGCATTCCTCTGCTGCAGCACCAGCCCAGAGCCTCACACAACCCCTGGGTCAGCCCCAAAAAGCCACTCGCAGTTTTAGTGCCCTGAAAACGCCCAGCAAGCACACGCCACTCACCTGGCAAACCCCGAGTGGGTGCTATTGACCCCCTGCTAATGGTGACAGCGAGGGGACTCTCCCACAGTCACAGAGTCACTCCAGTGCATCTTTATGTGCAGCGAGGACTCCGAGGGCTGTTTTGTAAACCCCGAGACAAACAGCTAAAAAATGAAGTAGAAATAACAACTCACTGCACTTCAGTCTTTCCAAAGCCCAACCGTGTCATGCCCTGGAGGTGTCCACAGCTGGCTCACCCTTGCAGTCTCCCACCCTGCACCCTCTCCTCAGCTGCTCTATTGCAGTCACGTCCCACGCCGAGGATGCTGCAGAATGAAAGGACACTCTGCAGTTTCAGCTACTGCAGCCCCAGTGAAAGGAGAAAGGGAAGAGCAAGGATGACTGTGGCAGGTGTAAACAAGTTTCCTGCGAAACAGACCCCCTTTTTCAGTAAGTGAACATAAAAGGCCCTGTTAAAAGCACTGGCTCCAATTGCAAAAGCTGGATGATGCTAAAGGTCGGCGTTGAACGGAAAGACAGGAGTGTTCAGGCTACCAAAGAGACAAAACCAGCCTCAAATTCACATTCATCTCATCTGACGGGGTATGGAGAAAAGTCACCTCATGAAGTCTCAGGGGAGCACCAGCACCAGGCAGTGCCAAGCCACAAATTCTCCCCAGCCCCTCGTGCAGGACCCGCACCCTCCCAGAGCCACCCAACACCAGTGTGAGTCACAGCTCAGCACTGGTCTATGGCGAGCACCCAGTAGCAGACCCAAAGCACCCAAGCCAACACATCATCCCTTCCTGGAGCACCACCAGCCCCAAGCTCGTCTCAGCCAGTCCTGCCACAGGAGACCCCCACGCTCCTGCCCATCACCCAGAGCCCACTCCCATCCCCACCAGCCTTTACCCACCCTCAGTACCAATGAATCTTGCCCAATAAACGAGGCTGGTTTTCCCTCTTGAAGGAAATACCACACAGAAAAAGCCAACTCTGAAACTGCAGAGAGGTGGCAGGACTAGCAGGATTCCATGCTGTAAGGCACAGAGCTTCCTTCATTCATACAGGCATTTATTTTTACTTAAGCTGAAATGAGAACTGCTAAAGCAAAAACCAGCACGTTTGAAAAACTGAGAGGTGTTTTCTTTTTTAATTCTTCTGGTGCTCAGATGGGTCTGCAGGAACCAACACCAGATTCCCTGCTTCCTGCAGGGCTGGGCTGACAACTCACCTGCCCTTGCATGGTACACAGAGTCTGTGCTCCAGTTTTATCCCAAGCAGGATGGAAAGGGAGAGAGCGAAAGAGGTGAAGTGACAGGGAGAAAAGGATCAGAAATGGCACGGGGCAGGGTGGGGGAAGAATCACAGGGTTAGGAAAGAGGTCAAACCAAAAGAAGATCATCTACAAGGAAGTTTTTAAAGAAAGTTATGAGGAATGAATATTTAAAGCAGATGAACAGTTACAGGAAGGTCACATCTAAGGGGGGAAAATATAGGCACCAAGTGAAAGACATCAAGGTACAGACAGAAAAACCAAGGAGAGACATAGAAATATGTTCTGTGATATGAATTCCTTTTCATTCACCTGTGTGAACCTGGATTTACTGTGGTTACTACTGAATACCTCTCAGGGTAGAGTTCAAAAGTAGCTACGCTGTCCTCTCAAAGAAACCCCCTTGTAGCTGGCCTCCCTCTTTGCTCTCACAAGCAGAAGAAAGCGAGCTGATAGATGACACATGTACTGCCATGAGGATGTCATGGCCATCGCTGTCAAAAAAACTGTGTCAATCAGTCCTGGAGCTCACCTGCCTGCTTCTGAGGTCATCTGGTCCAATGCCACCAGAAAACCTCCTTCAGCCCACGGAGAGAAAAGCCATTTCCAGCTAAATTAATTTGTGCTGCCATCTTTGCTTTACCTTAATTAAATTAAGAGTTAGCAAAACAGGTATTTAATTATACGCATGACACATTTCTCCAAAGGTGTTTTAATGATGCAAATTTGTTGGGAGAGATTCATGTCAGCGTAACTGGTTATAAATGGCCTCATTCACTGTTCACCCAAAATGCTAATTGCCACCTTTAACACCAGCACAGTGTGCAGAGCCTCTTGAATTAAATGAGGGAACATCCTGGGATGCCACTTCTGGATCAGCCTGAAGAGTGACAGGGTAGAGCCACTGAATGCGGGGGTATCGATCTCACCTCAGAGCAAGACCCATTTTGCAAGCAAATGTTCACACCTGCAGAAAAAGTCTTAATATTTGCATATGTACCTTCATCATACACACTCCTCAGTACCTTTCCTACAGCCAGAGGAGCTTCACATGCTTCCATTTCCCTTTAAAGGCCATCTAATAAAGAATTTACTAAAAATCTCAGAACACATTTTGAATACCATCAGCTTACAGCCCATTTCACTTAAACTCTGCTGGGTATCAAGCTGTATTTGAGGTAGGGTGGCAACTACTCTGACACTGCCTGGCTGAGCTCTGGTGTATCAAAACAATGAAATGCAGGATCAGTGGCATTCAGCACAATACAAGAGCACTAGCTTTAATGTTTTTCAATAAAGCTAGAACTGAAATCTGAAGTGACTCTTGGACAAAAAGTTTTCATAACCTGGTTGCACAGTCATCCCTTGGTTTTGGACTGAGTCCATCTAAGGGTTGAAACAATTCCCAAGTGATCAAGTCTCACCCTTTACTCTTAGAAAAAAAGCAGGGAAAGAAAAGTCTCCAGAGAGGACAACTGACCAAACAGGGTCATACACACAGTCACTGATGGAGTCAAGAACCGAGTCCAGGTCCCTCCAGCTCCCTCTTCCCCAACTCCAGCTGCCTCACACCAGGCTCCTCACTGCCTGCGCTCTGCACTTGACAAGGGAAATGGCACTACTGCCTTGATTTCTGGGTGAAAACAGTCCAATAACACGCGACTCTCTCCTCCCAGATCCCTTACAGAGAATGTTTCAAACTTTACACTTTTCTTATGCTACCAACCAGAACAAAGACGAAGCCTGAGGACACCAACCAGCCACCTGCAACTCCTCCTCAAAGGCATAATTTCAATTAAAAACTCGTTCAGAAAAATACAAACCCATTGAAGACTGGCCCAAAGAACCTCTCCATTCACTATGACAACAGAGCAAATGCCACTTGCTGCCCAAAATCCACAAGCCCAGCAAGGGCTTCAGAGAGTATTGCTTTATTCATTTTCAATTTGCTTTGAGCTTGCAGGCTCCCCACGTCCTTGGCAAAGCACGTGAGGAGGAGCTGTGGCTCTGAGCGGCCCTCTGGGTTTGCTGGGAGAGCAGCACTGGGCACGGTGACACGGCAGAGGGACCGTGCTGAGCACTCGCCCCTCGTGATGCCAGGCGTGAAGCAGGCAGACTCAGCGCCGTGTTTACAACACACACAAGTGTTTTTTCTTTGCTAACCATAATTACAGCTCTGCCTCTGAGGGAACACACACGAGGGCGGTACTTCGCTGGGGCTGCAGGGGTGGAGTATAAGAGGGCAGAGATACTCCAGGTGGTTTGCCAGCAGTTCAGCTACAGCAGCAATAAAAACAAAGAGCAACCTGCTGCCTGCACCTTCCCGTGGGAGCTCCCAACCTGTGCAGGTGACTGTGCTGTCACTAGCACCTGTGGTGGCTCACGTTGGTCAGCCCACCACCACCCCAGCCAGCACCGACACTGAAGTTGGGTCACTGCCTCCTCCCCGTTGGTTAGTCAGGTCTTTCCACCTCCTCTGGGCAGTGGAGAGACAGAGCTCCCATCCTCCTGCTGCTGTCAGAGCCCTCAATGGCAACCACAGCAGCTTTTAATTGGGACAAGACAGCTCTCAGATGTATTTGCACTATAATAAAATGCCCAGCTCAGTAAGAGGCAAATGGAAAGATTTACATATTACAAATCAGTGATTATAAATATCCCCAGCAACATGTATTTCTGTCTGCAGAACAGAAGACTGCAAGGTTTTTATACAGTCATATATTTATACAGCACTTTGTAAATTAACTCACAGGCAAAGGCTGCAAACGCAGAGATCAGAGCAATGGACTCAACACTGTGTCCCATGACAAGGGGCACCAAAAAGGCTGGAATGGAGCAGAGATATCTTGCAGGAGAGACATTACTTGAGTGTTCTTCTTTCCCTATTACCAATTGCCGAGGCACCTCTCACTGCTTGAAAAAGAGAATTCTAGCTCTGTACGATGACAACATCCCACCTGACACATGCACTGTGTTGGCTCAGGTGGTGTTTTGGTCTGGGACTCATTTGCAGCACTTCTCTGGCACAGACAATCCTCCCCACACCTACAGGGCTGCCCAACGAGTAGAACCAGTGACAGTAATATCCAGGTGCTCACTGTAAACAAACAGCACTGTAAACACCAGCTCAACTTGCGCCACTTACTTTTCCTTCTAATGCCGAGAGGGAGCTTTGAGTCAATACCTCAAACCACAGAAGGATACAGGGAGAATTCCCCAAAAGTCTCTGTCAGTCCCAGAAGGGGGGACAGGGGTGAGGAAATGTCACCAGGATGCTTGTTGGTGTCTCACAATGTGCTGCCTCAGGTTGCTGGTCCCTAATTAGAGCATCCTGCATGTAGGGAGATACCACAAGTTGGGATTTGGAAGGATGCAAGGAAGCAGCTCAACTGGGCTTTCACTGTGCAGCAGGAAGGGCTCTTGAGAGGGGGAAGCACATGGGGCTAATGCTCACAAAGGGAAAAGGTCTCCTCATTCACTTCCAGCACTTCCTGACACCAGGAACAGAAGCAAATTGACTTGTGTTTTAAGGACAGCAGGAGAGCTGGAAGGCTGCCCAACAGTCCATGCCATCATCAGAAAATCTAGTGAATTAAGATGACAAAACAAGCTAAAATGACTCCTGCAGGATGGGCAGAAGTGCCAGCATCGCACACTCATGCAAATCCACACCACCGGCTTCCTGCAGGCCCTCGTGTGCATCGAGCAGCTGAGATGGGTCTCGACACTTCAAGGCCCTGTTTCAGACTTCAGAGAGGATTATCCTCTGTTTCCCTGCAGGACAGTGGAATAACATTAATGTCTCCAAGGAAAGGAATGGAGGAGTACCTTAAATCAGTATTTCCCAAAGGCCCCTGACGTGACACAGGGCATGAAATGGTCCACACCAACAAAACATGAAAAATAGGACAAAATGAATGCAATGATTGAACAGGAGGGGTTCAGGCTGTTTTTACTTGACTGCACATAGAAGCTCCAGTGACTGTAGGAAACAACACATGGATTCTTCCTTTCAGAAGTTGAAATGGATCCTGGAGTAAGAAACACCCTCTTAGCAGCCTCTAGGCATTCCCATGAGGCTAAAAACATCTTTTATTTAGGAAACAATCCAGGGCAGGACAGAAAACTGTAGGTGAAGCAAAGAGGACAGCGATGGGAAGCCCATGCAGTGTGACCTGTGGTCTGAGGTATACAGATCTCCACCAATCCAGAAACAAAACCACTTGAGAAATGGAATCAGAGGCTCCAACCTGAGAAGACCCGACCACCATTCAGTACTTTCAAAAACCCATTCTCTTGGCAAGACAGCACCATAGTTCAGTTTTCAGCATGAATTCCTAGGACAGCAATCCTCTGAGCCAGGAATTTAGCCAGTGGGAGAACAACTGCCAGCCCTGCCTCAGCAGAAAGCCTGAAGAGATGAACTGGCAAAGAGGGCAATGACTCGCTCAGGGGGTTGCTCTGTTTGTTAGCATGTGCACTGCCTTCCACAACAGGGATGGCTTCATTCAGGTCTTTCTCCCTTCCAGAAGGGAAAGGAGGCTCTCAGCTGCAACCTTCAGAGCATATGATGGGGTTCCTGTCAGCAAGGCCACCAAAGAAGGGATATTTGGAGACACCGGGCATTGCCCCTGGGCTTCCCATGCACAAGAGACTCTCTGGTGGAGCCTGCAGGGACAAGCCAACATAACATCCTTTGGGTCCACGTTCAAATGGAAACTTCCAGACCCGCTGAGTGCACAGCTCTGGGACGAGACCAATGTGAACATACAACTGGGCAGATCCCAAAGAGCAGTGAGGGTAGGAGATGGGGAGTCAGTGGCCCCCAGGAGAGCTCAGGGCTGCCTGGGCAGCCCGTGCGTGCCCCGATGCAAGGCTGGACAGTCGCCCCTCCTGCATTATGTGAACAAATCCAAACTGGCAGGGCGAATGTGTGCCAATTCAGGGGCCGCGTCATGTGGCCACTGTGTTTTTCATCACATATGAAACACCCTAAAATTGGATTTGCCATCTCATGGAACCATGGCCTTTTCCCTCAAGTCTTAAGTAGATCTTATTAAGGGGGAAAAAAGGGTTTCTTTATGGGGGGGAGGAGGAGGTAGGGAAAAGGAAAGAGGAAAAGAGGGGGATGTTAACATTGGGGAGCCATGTAACAAGGCAGGCTCTTTCCACAGCAATGGTTTTTCTGGTTTCCCTATTTTAGACGGGGGGAAGGGATAGCTGAAGAGCTATTTGCAATCTAACTTCAAAGGCTTCAGTCGGCTGGGAAGCTAAGTCATGCATAAAAGGATGGTAGAGTGGCAAGAAAATACCCCCTACAGATAAATTAGTCAGGGAATGTTCTCTGCTTCTCCCAAAGACTTTTATACAGCCAGACTGGCTTTACCCAGGTAAAACCCCTTTCAGACACCAGGTTCAGTGATGCAGAATCCTGGGAACAACCCAGCCAAACCCAAGAGAGGAACTGAACAGACTCTCTGAAAAAGAGAAAGGCAGTGGCAAACATGCAATGGGCTTCCCTCTCATTTTCTGCCACCTCAGCCATTATCCACAGATTTTATTCTAAGGTCTGTCCACACACAAAAGATGAAGAGCTTTAGGCAGTATCTCCTTTCCTAAAGATGCAAAGAAAAGCAAGGAATTAAGGAGAAATCACACTGTATACCAGAGAACTCATTTCCCAAATGATTCTGTAATGCTCTGTCTTGCTCCCCATGTTGGTGTGCAGAGAGGCACGCACATTTCTAAAGAGCAGGAGGTACTTTGCAATCAAAGATAAAGTGGACTGGCAACATTCGATCAGAGTCCACCCGTAAGGCAGAAAACCCCTGCAATAACTGCATGTGCAGAGTACACAGATACCTCACAGCTCAGTGCCAGGCAGGAGCTCACATGCCACCCCCTGACCTCACCCTCATACTTAAACCTTAGGTCAAATGGAGCCATGAATTCAGATCTTGCCACCAAGAAGGTGATAAGAAAGCAGATAAGCTTGGAAAACAGTCTAGCTTTTCAGCTGATAGCAGCCTGTTGAAGAATAGGTTGTACATCTACTGTATTTAAACAAGTTCTAATCAGCAAAACTAGGCCAGTTTGACACTCTTCCCCTTTTACATAGTATTACTACACCCCTGAGTATCTGAATCACGTGGCTGTAACAGTTATGGCAGCATTTGCAGTGCCCTGCTCACTGCTCTCTGCGTTTCAGTGTTAGTACCAACAGTGGCTTCATTTGCAAGACCTGGATGTCCACAAAGTACCCCATGCAATGCTGAGTCTCCTCAGAAGGGAGGGCAGAAACGAAGGAATTGAGGTCTTGGAGGGCAATGGGCAAGCAAAAGAAAGATTTCTTGTTAGATCATTCATGAGTATCATCCTTTAATGCTCTTCTGCTCGCCGCCATCCCCCCTCGGATCCAGGTGCCACCAGTATATCCCACAGCAGCAGTTCAGTCACCTGCCTTCCTTCTCAAGAGGCATCCCAAAAGATGAGCCTGGCTTCTCCCTTCCCTCTCCAAGAGCCTGAGCTACTCCTGCCCTGAATTTCTCAGCTGCAGTGCTGATCTGTCGCTGTGGCTGGGAAGCAAAGAGGCCCAACTGGTTTTGGCACCTGCAAGAAAACCCAGGAGCCCACAGCTGATGGAGGTAGCCCAGAGCCCTTTCTAAACAAGTACAGTTTTACTCTCCAAAAAGTGTGCAACAAGCAAGGGGAAAGAGCGGAAGTCCTGATTTTTATGTGAACCTTTCCCTTTCCTGATCACTTCTGGTGAGATTTCTTGAGCCCTCCACTGCTGGCCTGCAAGGTCACATAGACTCAGCACTCCTCCCAGCAGCTCTTCTCCAGCCCAGTACCAGCTGTTTGAAAAGAAATAAGGAAGCTTGAAAGAGGGAACATACTGTTACTAAGGTCTTTAGGACCTTGTTATCTTGAAACACAATGGCTACACAGTACGGTTTCAAGTAAGAAAACCTGTGGCTTTCTGTCCTGGAGACAGCCACCACCATCATCCCAGACATGACAGTGGGACATCTGCTGTGTTCCTGAAATTCCCAGAAAAACTGCTGCAGAGAAGCCAGTTCAGCCAGTCCCTGTGATCTTGAGAGACAAAAAGCAATTAACCACTCTGGATGAGGTCCCCACTGGAGGTAGTGCACGTGCTGCAGGTCTCTGGGACACGGTCACAGAGAGCCAGAAAGGCACAAACCCTTTGTTTTGGGAAGAGAGGCTCAGGACACACCAACTCTGGCTGTGGCCAGACAGCACTTTGCAGCAGTGACCACAAACGATGACTGGCACACTAATGGGCTTAGCAGGCTCCTCATTTTTGGGGCATTACAACACCAGCCTAACAAGTCCTTCCCAGCAGAGCACCACAGATGCATTAAAACCCACCTAGACCATAGGAGACACTTCACTTCGAGGACCCTATTTCCAGCAACTGAGCAGAGAAGTTCTTCCTCAAAAGTAAGGGTGAGGCCAGCAAGAAACACTTCCCCTTTGGTAACATTTCTCTTCTCTCTGGAGGCATCTCAAATTTTTCACTGCTTTATTTCCTGCTTAGATTTTCCTTCTCTTGCTGTACTCACATTTAACTAAGTGCAGCCAGAGAGGTGACAATCAGGCATATCAGCTGAGGAACCTAGCATACTAATTAAAACATTAAAACCCTTCCTTTTTCTAAGTCAAAGCCTACAGCAATATCCAGCCAGAAATACCTTCACATTGTCCCTGTCTAAAACCTGCTCAGTGAGGGAAAAGCAATTTTTCCCCCATACCACTCCTCTCAGGTGATGGAAACATAATCCTTGTGGCTGCCAACTGCTGACTGATCCCTTAACAAAAACAATCTCTGTGCAGTAGATGACATTTCTCGTGGCCTTTTAGAAGATACCAAACTTTTACTATTAAACCATCCCCACTATATGCAAAATAAATCGTGTAACTGCAACCATTCTAAAGCTGGGCTGAATTCCCACTGCCATTTGTGCAGGCAAAAAATATGCAAAAAAGAGAGGAGAGGGAAAGTATGCTGATTTCCCCACCTGTCCCCCCATTAGCAAGCAGGAGGTTTAGACAAACACATGGAAACACTTTGGACTCAGAACAGAATTGAGCTGTGCACCTCACTGCCACAGGACACCGCAGGCTCACGGGGCAGATGGGCTGCAAAATGGATTAGATGCTTGTGGAAGAAGGGTCCACCAGCAACTGCTGAGCAACAGCACTGCTCATCTGCTGGTCAGGGGCAGAGCAGGGACCCCAGGGGAGCACCAGCACAGACAGCCTGGCTCTGAGGGAGCTTCTGATGGCACCCACTGCCTGCCCCCTGCTGAAGGACTCTCAGTAACCTGGAGGAAATAAGCCCCAACACAGACAGCCAAGGAAAGGTAAAGACGTGCCTTTTCCTTGCTATCTCAGGAGTAGCTCCAAAGTCTCTCCTGTCCTCCCTCGCAGCAGAGCTGTAATCAAGCTCTCCCACGGGTGACTGCTCAAGTGAAAGGACTGCATGTACATGGGCAGAGCCCTTCAGCAGCAGACAGTGCCAGGTGATCCATGTTCTGCTACTCAGACCCACCACTCCAGCCCTCAGGCTCTTTTAGGCCTCTTCCCCATGTTGGTGACACTTATTTTACTCCCTTCTTTAAC
Organism: Sclerurus mexicanus; assembly: GCA_013396755.1. Lineage (NCBI taxonomy): Eukaryota > Metazoa > Chordata > Aves > Passeriformes > Furnariidae > Sclerurus > Sclerurus mexicanus. The sequence continues at coordinate 413,944 of VWZF01002325.1, read as the reverse complement.
ACCTGCTTTAAAGAGCTTGGCTAAAATGCTTGAGATGAGCACGAAGCCCTGCAGAAGCACAGGCAGTACAGCACCTCTACAGCCCATACTTGAGCGGGCACATCTAAACCCTCACAATCACACAGCTCCTCCTTGTAAATGTTAAAGCAGCTTTCCCAACTGATTGGTTCATTAGTTTGAAATTATATATGAAGTCTCTAAAAGGCAGGTTACTCATTTAAAGAGTTATGTGAAATAGTTGTGAGAAAAGCCCCAAACCAGCCAAACTCAGCTCTGTGCTCATGCATTCCATGCCCTGCTCTGCTGATCCAGGTGACCAGCTGGAAGGCACAGGCATCTTTTATTTTTTAAGCAGTTGTGCAGGAACAGCTGGCTTGGTGGTTTGCAACCAATAGATTATTACTTAGGACAATTCGGGCTCAGCACCTTTTGAAGCACCAGAGCTGCCCAGTGGTACTTAGAGCACACCCCATCATCAATACATCTCCCTGGATGTGATCCTAAGGTCGTGCCTCATTAGAACAACTGCACCGTGCAATGCCCTTGATGCCAGAGCTCAGTTAAAACAGTAAAAATACTACAAAAACTGGGTCATAACAAGAGGCCAATGTTCATCCTTCTTACAATTCAGTTTGCGCATTTAGCCCCAAATTCATTTAAAGTAAAATCTGGTCCTCACATCAGCTCCATCCCAACCCACGGATGCCCAGAGCTGCCCTTCTGAGTTTTGGATTTTTTTTAAGGCATGGTACTATCTGAAGCTCTACTTGGACATTGAAACTACTCCACATAAACCCTTTCAGACCAAGACCAGAAGCCATGTGGAAGCTGCACCTACTGCTCAGCAGCTGACCCCAAACGCCAGTGCAAACCCACCTATGCAGTTCCTTGCGTCTCCCTTACCTGCCTCCCCCTCCATGATCCCACAGGGATACACAACCTGCTGCAAAAGCCACCCAGGGCCCTCCCCAAAGGACTGTGCCCCCACAGCCACTGTGCCAAGAGCCACTTCCCTGACTGCACCGTGTGTGCCCAGCAACGAGCCAAGGCAAAGGCAGGCAACAAGACTCCCTCTAGCTCAAGCCTGAGCATCCAACCCAGCAGGGATCACAGCTTACTTCTGGTGCCTCGCAGCCAGGCTGGGTGCTCCCGGCACAATGCCAGCTCCCAGGGAATTTAAAAGCAACTCCAGCACCAGGACACCATCCTCCAACAAGGCTGTGCGTGGGACAGGCTGCCCCTCGTCACCAAGCCCATCCCACCTAGCTGCCTCTCACTGGCCTGGAACACCCCTCAGGTTTGCAAAACCATCCGCTGTTAACGCTTTCTTGAGGTTATTTAGGAGATACATCCCACCTAAAGCTGTATTAACAAGCAAATAAATTTGCTGAGGTTCCCTTGTCAAAGTGCATGCTTCCTGCACATCTCCATGGCACACATTCCACCGGTAGATTGTCCTTTATGTTTTGCTGTAATGTGAATAATTTTAGGCAGTACGAAGGATTTTCATGTTTTCCAAGTATTTCTTTTTCCCTGACAATAACAAAACGCTTGTAGCACCATGATAACAGTTGCTCGCATTTATCTGCATCCTTCAAAGACAATATTTCAATTATCTGCACTGGATACTCTCGGCCACATCTGCCAACCAAAATGCCACATTTGGCAACTGCTTAGCAACAAGCACTGGATTGGGAAACGGTCCCCAAAGCCATGTGCCAACATCACACCAGCTCCTGCTTCCACCGAACAACTGCTATCACCTGAAATGGATATATTTTGTTTTGTCCGGGATACACAAGGCACCAGGAATAACAAGGTCCTTTGGGAAAAGGGAAACCTTGGAAAAAAGCCACCTACTTCAGCAATCCCTCCCCAGGCTCCAAAGGGAATGTCTCCCTGGTGTGCACAACACATGTTAATCCTGCACTGCTGGAGGAGGACACACCACTTGGACACAGCACAAAACTCTATCTGCTCACTGTGAGACACAGCTCTTTTGGAAAAAAAACTGGATGTAAGAGAGCAACTCCCACTCCACCCCACCCACAAAAGCAGCAGACATCCGATCCCTTGATCAGGCCAGCAAAAGGCCCAGGAAAGACAAAACCCCATCCGTCCTTCACCATCCTCAGCCTCTTCTTCCTAAGGCTCCATGCCATTGCACCCATTGGCACAGGAAATCTGGGCAGTGGTGAGCCTGAGGACATCCCACCTTGAGTGGCTGAAGGTGCAGGCCAGGAGGAAAGATGGGAAGCACTGGACCCTGGCAAGACCATCTTTGCTTCTCCTCTTCCCTCCTCACCATCAGAGCCTTTTCCTTAACTATGTCCCTGACTTACTGCCTGATACGGAGAGAGATTGGGCAAAACACAGGCGAGCTGGTCAAAGGTGTGTGATAATCGCACCTGGCACAGAGTTATCACCTCCACGCAAACACAGCCATGCAGAGCAGGCAGCAACTCCAACCCCCACTGAAAGGCACTGAAATCGAAACACCCCAGTCCTGGTGAGCGAAAAGTGGAAGCCGAGCTCCAGCTCTCTGAGCCTTTTGCAACCCACCGCGCCAGCCCTGGAGCTGCTGCCAGCCCCGTGTTGGAGCAGTTTCGGTTCCCGGGCCGTGCTGCGCAGGCTCGCAGTGCCCTCTGTGCACAGGGCGATTGCCGAGCCCAAGCCACCAACAACTTCCTTTACCCAAACTCCTCCTGAAGCAACACTTCTGCAACAGCCAGAGGAGCAAACTTATTCCACCTATTCCAGTATGGAGAGAAATGAGAAACTCCAATTCGCTGTCTTGCTATTTTATGTATTTATACATCTTGACCTCACAAGGCCTGTCTGCACCGCTGGAAATGTGTGAAGGCAGACACTGACTTTATTTCAGTGCTATGCAAATAAAAACCATTCTAAAATACTTCTTTTTCCCCTTTGACCCTTTTCTTCCCTCTTTGTTTTTTTTAAATATTTTGTTTCTAGGAGCACAGAATTCAAGCAATCTTTCATGCCCATGATGAATGGGCATTTCCAGAAGCAAGCACTGCACTTTCGTGATAAATCCCGAGACAGCAGTACCACGTCTGGGTCAAAGGAGCCCTCGTGGGCAGGTACGTGATGCGCAGAGTAACGAACGCATGAGTTTCATTTTGAGTTGTGCCCCGCTTGCAGTAGGTGCAAACAAGGACCCCAAGCTGAAAATTAAAACTAATAGAAGCGGGGTGGCAGTCACGGGACTCAAAATTGATGCAATACGGAAAAACCCCGTTCTACTGATGAACTGCATCTATTTAGAGGACTCCAGGAAAGGCACCAGCCAGCAGAAATTTGAATAAGCGCTCGTCTGCTCAGTGCTCTGTGTCAGACACAGACACATATAGAACACAGCGGCTGCTCCGGCTTCTTCCAAACCAGACCCAGAAATTAGTGCTCTTCTGGCGGCTGCCAGCACAATATGTTAACAGCAATTATCTTCTCAATATTTCTACTGATTACCTAACACACTGGCACGTTTTCTCAGTGGTGCTGCATGTTGCAACACACGTCGCCATCCAGCAACTTGCCTGTATTCCCTTGGTCACTTTTCACAACCATCAGAGAAGAAACACAACTGGAATGATAATGGGTTGGAGAAACCGTGAGGAAAATGTGTCACTTTAATGTGAGGCTTCACAGCCTGCACTTATGACATCTGAACACTCAATACCTAAAACCTGAGTGCTGGAAAGAATGGGAAGAACTCTGCAAGCTGCAAAAGGAGGATGCCAAGGGCTCTCTAACTGTGGATGGTCTGCAGAGCTCAGATTTGCAGGTATTATTTCACCATAAGCTATATGTTGTGGTCAAACACTGTAATTTGGGTCTAAGGTTCCATGCAGCAGAGCATCTACAGATTACACAAACACAGAATAAGCAGTGCTCTGCCTTTTAATGAGCAATTCAAGTGTACACAGCCACTTCACCAGGAACCGAAAATTTACAGAAAGTCACTGGTGGCAAAGCAGAACAAACTGAGGTAGTGGTGAGAGCATTGTCAGCAACAGTGATTTATAAAAAAGGAATAGCAATGTCATTTCTATCAGGTATGCAAAATGCAAAAGCCTCAAAGCCTTGGCCTGGTGTGAGAGTAAAAGAACCACTCAGCCTCCCAACCACAGCCTGCTTTCTATTTTTCAGTTACACTCCAGAGCATTTCACCATTTCCAGCTCTGTTATCAACAAAAGACATGTTCTCTCAATCTACCAAAGTTGTTAAGTATCCAAAAAAAACCCAAACCACAAACAGTCCAATATTTTTCCATTCAGGTTTTTCCCCCTCCCACAAGCAGACATGTATGAGTGGGTGCATCACCAGGAACACCGGGTGAATCCTGGGCAATCCTGCTCTGAAAAAGTGACTTTAAAACTGCTCCTTCCTACATTGAACACATTTGGCTGGTCAAGCCCTCTGCTCTGCTAACCACTCTGCAAGCACTCCAAGAGCCAGATACAAAAAGTCAAAAGCGAAACAACTTAGCAAACGCAACGGCCTTCTCCACTTTGTATAAAATTTTGTGAGAGCAGCAGGTTGTCACAGGCTAAAGGAATCTCTGTACAAGGAAGCAGTCCCTGCCTGGGGTCTCCCAGTATCAGCTCTGAAAAAAAAAGGTAAGACAACAGCACCCTGCACTTGCACTGCCTCAGGAGCCTGGACATCCTAGCCTTGGCCAGGGGATATGGGAACTGGCCCTCAGCCCCCAGCATCCCCAGGAGGATGCAGGGCTGCAGCCCTGCCCAGTGTGCTCCCTTCTCTGGACACAGGGGCTGAGCGGATCTCTGCGCTCTCAAAGGGGCCAGTGTCAGTGAAGTGTCACATTTAAATCACCTTTTGAGGGATTTGTGTGCTGCCTTTCTTTTCAGCCCTGGCTTAAACGCCGCAAGATCCCCTGAAGTCCCTGTGGCTTCTCGCTGCTGCTGTCCATGGGTCAGGGAGGGCAGAGCTGAACCCACAGCTTAAGCAGTTCACTCTCATTTTAATTTCACAGGTTTAGCATGGCTGGTGTAATTCACATGTAAAACCACAGCAGTCATCCAAATCTCTGCTGCCTGGGCATTGGCTGGCTGCATTTCTGGAAATTCGTGGTCAGAACACACACCTATTTTTTGAGTTTCCATTAGGAACCGGTTCTGTCAGGCATGATCGCATTCGCAAGAGCTCAGGAGGCAGGAAAATTTGAAAAAGTGTTTATGAGACTGGGCATAAATCACAGCTCTCAGGATTTTCTCCCTTCTTCAATTAAAAGAGTACATTGAGAGCAAGCACTCGCCACATCTACTCCCCCCATCTCCCTCCACGAATGATGAATCCCACTCCAGCTGTAAATTGGATCCCAGGTGTACCCATATATATTATACATACATAACAGCTACTCATGGGCATAAGGGCTCTTGCACAGTTACTGTGGAAACAAAGGTATCAAATTTCCTGGCTCTTTAGGCTTTACCTTCACAACCTTAATGTGCATTTACCTTTAATACACTTCTGCACCACCCGGCCCAGAAACATCCCTCAGTCCAGTGCAACTGGGTTCATCTTTAGGAGGCTCCATTTAACCCACCACCAATGCCCCAGGAACAGAGGGCTGCCTCTGAGCCACACAGCCCAGGGCTGGGAGCAGGGTACAGCAGGAGAACATCCTTCTGCAGGCACAGACAGATGTTCTCCTGCACTGCTCAGCTCCAAGGGGCATCGTCCACTCCTGGGGCAACCACTGCAAGGCACTGCTGGCAGCAAAACCCCTGGCAGCTCCTCCCACTGCCCGGATGGTACCGGGGCACTGCTTTGTCTCACAAGTGTTCACGGTAACTGAAGGTTGGGTTTGGCCCTGCAGGAAAGGGGACTAATTTCCCAGCTACTGAAACGCTGCCCGGTCTGGATGGGGATGCAGCAGCATGGAGCCACACAAGACACAAGGCAGCATCTTGAGGAGAATGTCATCACATCCTGCTAAGGCTCCGGAGGGACAGTGTGACACTTCAACATGAATGTCTTCCAGTTCTGGCCATGATCACACAAGAACCCAAAGATACTTCAACACCAAGTGCAAACTGAGCCCAGATGTAACCTCAGGGACTTCAGCAGAGCTTGCTGTAGGGCTGAGCCTGACGCACCTCGCCCGTGTGTAAGCCCAGCTCAGAAATTCTCCCTGGGTAACTGCGAGAGGACCCGCTGCATCCGCACAGCTTGTCACAGGGACGCTGACACTGTCCTGCAAGAGGCACCTCAGCACCCAGCACGGCATTAAAAGCTTTCACAACAGCTGGCTGAGACAGCTGGTGACAGCAGTGGCTTTTGGGGTCTCCAGGGCTGCTGTGCACTGTCACTTTCAGTTCACTCCCCAAACCATTTGCTAAAATTCACAGCAAACAGCAGAACCCTTCTCGCCTCATTCACATTTCAGGATCTTTATTTTTATGATGATCTTTGGCGTTTTTAAGCTGCCCCTCCCTCCACAGTAACTCAGTGCTTAGCCAAACTACCAGGAAGACAGAACACTGCTAATCCCTCAATTAAAAAGTACTTTTGTACTTATAAATCTGGAGAAACACCATTGTCAACCACACAGTCTTCCTATTACACGCTGGCTATGCACACAAACTGATACATTCATAAGCTGAAACATGAAAGACATCATCAGTATACAACAAAGTGACTTGCTGCAATCCTGTCACCCTCCCCAGCACAAAGGCAGGGCCTCTTCCTGTCACAAGCCAAGCCAAAACAAGACCTGGCTCAGATGGGATGTCAAAACGTCAAACCGTAGTACTTAACCTTTGCACTTCTGAAACAGCAAAGATCCTGTGAAAAGAAATTATTACAATTCTTTCCTTTTTATCTTCTCAAGCACATAGGAAGGAAAGTTTATACGTTACTACCCTCATAAATCTTTCTCATGTAACAATGCAGATCAGCTGGTTTCTTTCCTTGCCATCTTCTAGTTTCTTGAAAAAGCCCTCTCTGCCCTGCCTTCCTGGTTGGCAGGTCGTGCTGTTTGGAAATGAGCCTTTTCCTCCCCTCACCTCGGACTGCCCACACCCCGCTCAGTTCCACACCTCAGCCTTGTCCCTTGGCTGAGCTTAGGACTTTCTCTGCAGCCCTTAACCCCTGCTCCCAGACTGGCCAGGGTAGGTGTTACAGACAGATGCACAGCCCTTCCTCTCCCACACCCGAACTCCCTGCCAAACTCTGGCTTAGGAGTATCATTCCGGATCTTGAAATCAAACTCTGGGGTCTTGCATGACAAATCAGAGCAATTACTGGGGATGGGCTGTACCTCCTTTGCTTATGGCAAGTCTGGGGGGGTTAATTTGCCTGAGGGTTTGACATCACTGCACCTACAGAGCAGATGTTACTGCATTAGCAATCATTGACAAAAGTCGTGCTTGTTTGATGGGAAACAGGACAAGGTCCTTACGAAAAGCTTCCCTGCAACTTTGCTGGCATTCTTAGGAATCCTGAGATTTCCTCAGCTAGAGCACTCACCCAAAGAGAGCTGGCCTGGGGCTGCTCCGACCCCTGAAGAGCCAAATATGAAGTAAATAAGAAGTTCAAACTCTCTGCCCTTTATTGCTTCCTTATGATACTTAATGAGCTCCCCCTACACTAATATGTCATTCCTGCTCTGCTCCCCAAGCCACACAGTCACTAGAAATATTCGGGTCTGCCTTCCCTCTGTGTTGCTGGAGGATTCTCTGAAGGACTGAAGTTGAATAGTGGTATCACAATAGGCTGAAGCCGGAGGTTCAGCTTTCCAGCCCTTAGACAGACTCAATGCCCCTCTCTAACTCAGTTGGAAAGCTGCAGCTCAAATTTCAGCCTATGTTAAGTCACTGTTCAGCTCTGCTCCTTCAGCAAAGAGAGGGAAGCCAGGAGAGCCTTTTTCTAAAGCAAAAAAACGGGGGGAGAAGGGCAGGGGAAGGAAGCAAAAACACATGGACATCGTTTTTTGTGCATCACAAGAAGCAATGAAAGGCACAGGCAACTTTTCAAACACGCCAGAATAGCTTAGTGTGATTTGCAATCAAGAGGAGGTTTGAATAAACAGCTCCAACAACAAATATTAAAGTTTTCTGGGGAGGGGGAGGGGGGCAGGAGAAAAATAAGGCAGCAATGACATGCATGGAGACCCTGCTAGCACCCTTCTGACTTCTGCAGAGGACTGAGGCATTTACATCATTTTGCATCACAGACCATCGATGTGAACTTCTGACACCAGCATCTCATTAAGGGGAAACAAAGACTTAACACGGGCTGCAACATTAGCACTCTGCTGCCCCATATCACAACCTGCAATATCCCATCCCAGCCAGTCCCCAACACCAGTGTCAGCTACAGAAGTGCATGACCCCACACACCACCCCACATCCACCCATCTTCCTAAACACACTCGGAACTGCCTGCAACCCACTCGCACAAGAGCACGGACAGAAATACAAACCCAGAGAGGCAAGGAGATGAGGAGTGTCTTCCTCATTGTTTTCTAGGCAAACCAAGAGTATCCCCTCTTAGGCCTGCCAGACCGAGCTCCAGGAATCAACACTCCATTCCTAATTAACACATCATCAGGCCCCACGGGCCAGGGACTTGCCTCCCAAGAAGGGAGCCTGGGCCAGCCTGCATGATGAATGAGAACTCAGGCAGCCGAATTGTTTCAAAGCCTAAAACTGGCAACTGCAAGGACAAGCAGGTTCGGAAAGGCACGCAGAAAAAAACAAAATATCCAGCTCGGTCACACTGTTTTCACCGTGTAGCACCGGGATCTGCACTGTGCGGCCGCTGCAGAGCTCTCCCTCCAGCCCAGCGCCCTGCAAAGCCCACGGGAGCAGCTCCTCCCCTCCCGAAACGCTGCCGCTCCTCGGGTGAACACCTCACAACTGCAAACCACTGGAGGGAGATCCACTCTGCCAGCTTAACCCCGGCAAACTTCCCTGAGTAAATTGAATTGATCTGCCACGCTCGGGACATTTACACAAGGCCAGCCCTCTTGACTTCAGCGTTCTTGCACACCAGGGACAGCAGTTTCATTCGCTTGCATGACCATTACAAACGCTGAGGAGAAGGGGTCTGGCATTTGCAGAGATCTGTATTTTGACTGTTCCTTGACACAGCAGAATAGCACTGACACGTCCACTGCAGAGACAGTCACATTTGTTGCAACAGACCTCCCAAACAGACAGGCCACGCAACATAATTCCTCTGTCTGCTGGCACCACTCCACACCGTTCAGCTCTTGCTCCCCCTCCAGCCACAAATGCCCCAGCAGAGGCAGCAAGCTCTGCTCTATTATTGGAAGACTCAGTGGAGCACATCCCCCACAAGTCAACTATCTCCCCCTTTCAGCCGAGCAAAGGGAGCATTAAAACCCAGCAACTGTCTCCCGTTTGAACCAGATGGCAGAAATAGCTGGAGAGCTTTCAAACACCATATACACTCAATACTTCAGTGCAACATGAAAGCCCCGTTAAGCAAGAGTGTGCCTACATACACACCCCTGTCTAGGGACCACAGCAATGGCAGAAAGTGCTCCATTAACTCCTCTAGTGGCTTAAGTGTCTGTCAACACTCAGGACATTCACACAGCGTGAGCAGTGGCCAAACTTCGGTGGCTTGAGCAGTCCTTGAGCTCTCCTGAAGCTATAAATTGCAGCAGGCTGATATTATAAACAAGGAAAGCTGGAGACCGGCAAGTTGATTAAGACCATCACTCTGTGTCACATCTAACTCATTTCCAGCTGCCTTGAGTAAAAGGAAGAGCCACCAGAAACCTCCTTCTCTGACAACACAAAGAGGAGTGCAATGCCCTGCCCTGTCCAGCTCCAGGGACAATCACGGAGCTCCATAACTCTGTTCTGGCTCACTCACCTCATCCATTTTTTCTGACGTTGGAGTCTGGTCACCAGGCACCATCTCTTTAGCCTCCGAGGTCTCAATTTTGGAGGTCCTGCTCAGCTGATCAATGGGAGTCATGCTGGCCTCCGAGGTCCCCCGGGAATTCTGACCCAGAGAGGCTGTCCCAGGGATGGGCTCGTCGTCGTCGGAGTCAGGTAGCGGCGTCGGGCTGATGTCCTCCAAGCCTGTGCTGGAAGGGCGCGAGGAAGGCGTCTGGCCCCTGAAACCGGGCTGGGAGTTTGAACCGTACGTTGGGATGGGGGAGAGCTGGGAAGAAGAGGAGGAAATAGGGCTACCTTCCATTCGGATCTCGTTATCCGAGTCATGTTCATTAAGAAAGGGCAATTTTGTTCTCTGCTCTTTTAAGAGCATCTCAATCCTTGAGTCTAAACTGTTATGCTGCATTTCAGACTCCATGGTGGGGGTGCCAGGGGTCTCGCTCCTCTCTGGAGTCTGAGAGAAGGACGCTGTGCTCGGTTCAGGAACAGAGTTCGAGTCGGGCAAGGGCGGAGGCTCCTCCGGTTTCTCCTTCACTGGGACAAAATCAATGCTAGGGGCAGCACTGCTCTCCACGACCATCTCAGTGGGAGGGGGCGCGGGTCTCCGGTACTCCGTTTCCCTGGAAGTTTGGGGAAACTGCTGCTCGTCGGATTGGGGGAATACAGCTGGTGCTTGGTAGGGAGAGAAGGCAGACTTGTAGCTCGAAGAACTAGAGTGGCTCAGGGGAGGAGTGTGAGAGAACTGAACGGGCTCCTGCTGATGGGATTTGTAGGTGCTGAACTGATGCTCCGTCCCTCGGAACACGGCGGCCGAGTTGTGCACGTAGTGATGTTGATGTCCCGGGCGACGGTTGTACGCATCCGTGAACTTTGTTTCGTGTCTCCTGGGTTTGTACCCGCTGTCCTGCCCAAAATGGTACACGGGCGTTGTCTGACGGCTGGAATAGGTGGAATCCTGGGAGAATGGCGTCCCCAACCGGGGGGTGTGAGGGGTTCCTTGGGACTGGGGGGTGAATTGGCTGTACGAGTTCGGGGTGTCCTGCCGACAGCTGGAATAGGCTGTGTCGTGGGAGAAGGGCGTGCTGCTGTTTGGGGTAACAGAGGAGCCCGTGGAAGAAAGGTTACTGTCTTTCAGGCGCTTCAGGGAATCCGTCAGCTGCAAAAACAGAACGGAGAAAAGCACCTAAACACACACTTTTACAAAGATATTTGTCTAATCCGTTCAGTTTCCAGAGGAGCTGAGTACCCAAGGGTTCGCACTGATTTCCAGGGCAAAAAAATAAAGAGGTTACAGCATCCCTGAAAACACAAACCATTACCCATTATCAATGGTTCCCTTTGATAGAAAAGAAAAAGGCAAGCAAAGAGGAACTTGTCTGCAAGAGGAGGAAGAAGAAAGCAGATGTAACAGTTTTCCTCATAAGCTACACTCAAGTGCATCAGGTGAACAGGAGATTTGCACACCACTTCCAGCTGAAAGAGTTCAAATCTCTACCAACTATGCAAGGCTTGTCTAAATTGCATATAGGAAAGAAAAAGAGAAAATTCTGAGATGTGAAATTATCAATTTATCTCTTTTTGTGAACAAATCAAAGCATACAAAGCAGCAAACTGCCTGCCTGCAGCCAAACCTATGCAGCAGAGCTCAGCCACCACCCCCTCTACTGAACACTGATCTACAACAATGGACAAGAATACTCTTATAAAAGGCACAAAAAGTTCTCAACTGCCAAAAGCACTGTTTTAAACCCCTTCCCAAAGATAAATGCTCAGGTAGAGAGCTACTGATGATGGCATTTGAAACTGAAACCCTACAAACCTACGGAGCAGCCGAGTAATTGCTCTGCAACTCGCTCCACAGGCACGTTCAGGGGGTTTCTGGGAGCAGCCCTGCTCCAACTCAGACTCTGCTGAGTCATAACAGTGCCACACTAATCATCAGCTCCAGAATCAATTTTCCATAATGCAAAGCAGGAGCTCAGTGAGAATTCTCCTGGTAGCAAGAGAGGCAGGACTGAGCTCCAGCTCCCCAAAATCACACCAGGACAGCGAACTGGTGAGGATACAGGATGGCTGCTGCTCTCTCAAGCACAGACAGGGGGAGAGACCTGTAAAACTACCTGTTCGGAACATGCCAGCACCAAACTCAAGCTGAGCTCTCACCTGCCTGCTATGCTCACACACATCTCACCCACTCAATAATGTGGACTTGCTCTTGGTGTGACCCCCAGACACCATGACCTCATGGACATCAGGCAAGTTTCTTCCTCAACTGTTCTAAAACCCACAGAAAGGAGCAGGAAGCATGTTGGTGGTTCTTGACAACATCCACACCTTTGGTGCAGATGTGCTGTGGACTGTTTTTCAGTGGGGTTTGTGTGTGGCCTGCAGGACTGTCAGGTCTTTGCTGCTCTGCATGAGGGGGAAAGCAAATGTCAGGAGTATTTTACCAAACTACAAGAGCAAACAAGCTTGTTGGCAGATTCTAGCGTCAAAAACATGATGCAAACAGTCAACATTACCACAAAGCAATAATTTTGGTGATAATTGGGAAAAGAATCAATTTGGGGTAATAATATAATACATGAAGACAGTATCTAGAGAAACAATCTGAAAGATAATTACAGCAGAGACTACTTTGGGGGATACCGTCAATTTGCTGCTAACCCTGAGAAAGGAGTAAGGACAAAACCTGTCTATTTTTATTTGAGATGTGGAACCAGCAGAAACGAGCAGCCAGGCCCTGCTCATAGCAGGGCTCCCAGCAAAATCATCACTTGTCTCCCTCCTGCCTTTAAAAGCACCTTGCTGGGAGGTAAGGATGAACCAACCTCCCTATGACCCTATTAAAAAGATACTGAGATTTTGCCTTGGTGGTGTTGGGATGGTTGGTGGGAGAAGAGGAGAAATTTATTTTTTCACATCAATGGAATGTTCGTGGTCAATGTACAGCTCTTACCTGTCCGGAGAACGCCTGATCACAGAATTAATGAAATCATGGCATTTTAAGAGTGCAGAGAGGTAGAGAAAAACATCCCTGTCAAATCTCTTTCAGATTTGATGTCTTAAGGTGGGTTCTTAAGTCACAATGAGCAGCCAAAGCACATTTAGACAAGCCAAAGAGGCTGACACCTTCACACAAACAGGCTTCCCTTCCCCCTCGCCCTCTCATCCCAGTGGGGTTCGCAGGAAGGCAGGTAATCGTACAAAGCCATGTAGAGAACTGTGCCCTAAATACCGAGGGACCCCTGGAAGCCCTCAGGAATTCTGCCCACTGCTTTTATTAACAGCTGATTCCAGCGACTAATTAAGATTCTGGAAAACTGATGCCACTATTGAAGCTCAGTCCCTTTCCACCTTTCAGCCTTTAAGCAAGGCTGAAGCCCTTGAGCACTGAGATTACACACCACAGACACCAGGCCAAATGTACTGCTGTAAATCATTCCCTGACTTCAAGGGAATAATCTCATCTCAGGGACAGATCTGATCCAGTCCTAACTGCAGGAATTTCTAATGTTAATAGGGCACATTCTGTCAGTTTTGGAGGCATTTTTCACTCATAAAAGACAAAAAGCACTTCCCGTGCTATGGAGACACAGATCAGCCACATGCTCTGATTCACAGGTACATTTGCTATGGCAATTATGAGCAAGTTATATTTAAATGTGAATTAGCAACATCCACTGGAACTCCAGCAAGACACAAAGAGAGAAGCTACATGAAAAGTGTTAAAATGTTCATGTTTGGAGTTTTCTCAAAAGTTATTCTTTAAAAAAAAAACAAACAAAAAAGGCAAGCACACCTACCTGGAGAGCTTCATTCCCAGTTGGGGACACGTCCTGTTCGGTGCCTACAGGGAGGGTCTGAGGAGTGCAAAGACCATTAACGAGCAGTTCATAGAATCGCATGCGGGTCTCACCTGCACAGACCACAATGCAAGAGTCGATTAAACACAAATAACAGAGTCTATGTCAAAATACACATTCTTGACACCCACGTGACCCTGCTACCACTGCCAGCCCGCTGCATCCACGCAAGAGAGGAGCAGTTATCACCTCTGAGCTGCCAAAGATCATTTTTAAATAATCTGCCGGGCAAGTGAAGTCAGACACTCCCTTCTCCAGCCAAGACAAGAAGGTTTCTAAACCCTTTTTCCTCTTCTCAGCCTGCTTGGCAGCTCTGCTCCTTACCATGCTCTCTGGAGCGCAGCCGTTTCCCTCCTCTCCAAAGTGCCAAGCAAATAGCTTGCAGATTTGAGAAGTGAAACTCTCACCCAAGGGAGAAGCCTCTGCCAACACCCAGAGCCACTTCAGAAAGCTCTCCCTGCACACCTTGCTCTTAGAAACTGCCTGTTACTAATGCAAACACAGTGCATGGGAATGCTGAAGACAAAACCGTTAATTCTGCCTCTCCAGAAGACACCAATTCAGCCTTTTTTTCACCCTAGTTTAAGAGGTACTCAATGACATCCTTCGAAGAATAAAGCCAAAGCAAACTGTCCCATACAGTGTTACTGGCCCTCAGCCTTTCCATTCCTAAAGTCTACAAAGACCCAGTTTCTCAATATTGAATTTTTTGTTACTACAAAAACTTAATCCTACTTATTTTGCAGTCTGTAAGAAATCTGTCATCAGCCTCAAAGGCAACACAATCAGACCTTGAAACTGCCTGAATTTCGTTCTGAAAGACCGAGTACACAGAAAAACGGCCCAGAAAACGAATTCAGGCAGTACCTCCCCAAAACCAGGATCACTTTCATGCAGAAGTCCTGTAGGATCAAACCCCAAACTCACCGTGAATCAACCCATGCAATTCAAAAGCAAAGCACCCCTTAGCACAATTCTATGTACTGAAAGGCTTATTTATCTTGAAGAAATGCTGCAGATGAGGTTATTTGGATATCAAATCTCATTTCACAAAAGCCCTGAGCCATCTTCAACTACTTAAACTATCTCAGTTCAACTGAAATCGTGACAAAATAGGTCTTTTCACTGCAAGAGCTTAAAGATATGCTTGAAATATTAACACACACCACCCACACATAACACTACAATGCCATGCATACAAAATTGTTAGGCTTATTTCCATTTGTTTTTGAAAAAATACACAGTAATTGTTACAAAGTTTCATAATTCTTCCTGAATCCCAACTATAATGCAGGAAAAGTTACAATTTCAAAGAGGTTTATGAATGTGAAAAGATTCCTATCTATTTCTCTAAGACAGGCAATTATTAATTGTGTCCAGCCCATGAACGGATAAAGTGAGGCAAAGAAGTTGCTTTAAACAAGCCTGTCTTAGATGAGGAGACTGGATTTATTAGTTTCAGGCTCCCAGGCCTATGCTCATGCCAGACAGATAAAAGTGACACTTTCACTCCTGATATTTATTTTTCTACACTATGAAAACAAAGTTTTCAACTAACCTTTCCTTTCTCTTGAAAAGTGGAATACTAGAAAGAAATGTTAAAAATGACAGATATATATATTTTAAGTATGTACTAACCTGCTAATGCTATTTTAGGAATTCCATTTTTACTTGATTCTGACAGATTATAGCACACTGACAGTCCTACTCTTTTAGAATGAAAGAGAGGCAACTGTGTGAAAGAAATACATTAGAAGCATAAAGCTGGCAAACAAAACAGTGTTTTCTCCCAGGAAACAGAAGCATAAACCTCCCTCATGATCCTGATGTGCTGCAAACTTTCTGGAACAGCTGCCTGGTCAGGACTTGCAGAGTAGTTTATAAATGGAGGAGAAAAAGGAATAAGGTACTACAATCAGCTTGTTTAAAATTACTCTCATTAAGATATCCACCACTTATCAGCCAGCTTTAGCTGACATTATTAAATCTGCAAGCGGTTAATTTGTTCTTAAATGTGATTTTTACCTTCAAATTTCAAAGCAGGGGAAGGAGCCTGTCTGTAAAAATTAATGATACTAGAATTTCAAAGTATACACGTGTAAGGTCATGCTCACAATAGAAAATATTATACCACTACTGTGATTTTTCTTCTAACAGTGGTCAGTAATGTCAATAAACATCCTGTTCTACTCTATCACATGTGGCACACCGACTGCTGTGCTGGTTCTGCACTAAATTGTTGAAACCTTTTAATACACAGCAGAAATACCAGCACTTTTAAGAAAATGGTGTTAGCAGTGTCCTCCTCCCCAGAAGGAGTGCAGCAAGCCAGTTTTAAACTAGAAATGCCACCTTTGGAACGAAGAAGTACAAACTGCAACTGATGTAACCACCTCAGCTTTAGACATTTCCTAAATTTCAGGCAGATTGTAGCAAAGCCCTTCACTGACAAGCTTGGAGGAGAACAGACAAAAAAACACGATGCCTTCACACTTGCAGAAACTTTATTGCGCTCCCGAGGGCTGGGGTGTGGGGCTGGGAGCCGGTTCCCCCAGGGCAGGGAGCTCCTGTCGCTTTAAGAGCCAGTCTCACACTTACACACTCGCACACACGGACAAGTGCTGCGTGTGCACTCTGCTGCCCCAGCCTCCAGCGTGCTCCAAGCATCAATGAAATGCCAGGCACGCAGAGGACGGCACCCAGCCCCGCTGCCGCCGCCAGAACCCGCAGATTCGGGTCCCGGGACCCACCAGGACCTGCCCAAAAATGCCAAGTTTGCAGAAGGCAGGTGCCACGGGGTCCGGCAGCCCTGGCAGGTGACCGAGAGGGGCCAGCCTGGGGCAGGGAGATGGGGCACATGGGAGAGCAGAGAGCGGGGACAGGGACGGGCAGGGGACGGGCAGGATGGCAGCATTTTGCAAATTACAGGGCTGTCTCTTAGCAACAGACAACACATTTGGCTCCACGTGACTCGCCCAGGCCCCAGACACCAGACCCGCTGCCGGCTCCCTTCGTATTTTTAATCACCAGGATCCTGCCCTCTGCAACAGCCCCTGTGGTGGGAGTGGGACGGGCAGGGGCTCTGCAACCCCCAAACGCGCAAGGCCGGAATGTGCCCCCTCACCTTTCGTATCCAGCTCCACGTGGATGATGTTGCCCATGACGGAGGTGTTGTGAAGGTGCTGGACAGCCTCCCGTGCACCCTTGACAGTGGCAAAGATGACTTTGGCGATGCCCAGGTGCTTCTTGTTCTTGGGGTTGTAGAGAATCTCCACCTCTTCCACTTCGCCGTATTTCTTGCACATGTCAGCCAAAAAGTTTTCGCGGATGTTGTCGTTGAGCTTGGCAAAGGTGACCTGCTTGGGAGGCACTGGCCCCACGTAAAATTCATCAATCTGGAATCGGGCACAAGGTGGGGAGCGATAAAAAGAATCGTCATTGTTTAATGAGCCTGGGGGAGGGCCTAAGGATGGCACGGGAGGGAGAGGGTTAAAACATCCTGCAAACTTTGGGGGGGGAAAAAAACCACCCCGGAGGCTCTGGGATGAACCTCAGAGCTGAGCAGAGGCTCTGCTGCTGCAGCCATTCATTGGAACCGGCTCCTTTCTGGGCTACAAAGATGTATTTTGAGCAGCACTGTCAGTGCAGAGCCCCCTTCCACCACCACTCCCCCCCCACCCAAGAAGCCCCAGCCCCAAAACCTTCAAGTGATCTCATTAGACAGATGCATTGATTTCTTGTTATCCTTATAGAAGAGGATTATTGTTAAACAGTTTGCTAAATAACAATGTTAATAGGAATATGACTGTCACTGAAACGGTCCATTAAACTATTTGGAACTGAGGCTTCACTCCCAGATAAACAAGAATACAGGGCAGTACCTTGAATTTGGGGACAGACAGCTCCAACTCCTTAGTTTTGGTCCATATTCGCCCTATTCTGGGATCTCTGACACAATCCACAGGAGCGATTCCCGAGTTCTGGGAGGAGGAGGAGGAGGAGGAGGAGAGAAAACAGAAACAGCAATAACAGGGCTTGAAATTTAAGACACAAATAAAAGAAAAAATAAACCCCAAGGAAGCAGGGGCTGTCTCAAGGGAAGAGGAAAGCACGCGCGCACACACACACACACACACACACACACACACACACGTGTCAAATTGCAATACTGCTGGGAAATGCACACAGATTGGAAACACAGGAAAAAGCCGCAGGTTTGGGCTCCTGACAGTTGAATACACAGTGTCAGGTGGCGGTAACTTCGGTGGCTGTGCGTGTCCCCCCCCCAGACCCCCCTCCCACACACGGCGGGGGTTACCACGACCCGGAGGGACC
>VWZF01002325.1:378250-390880 GCA_013396755.1 Sclerurus mexicanus | reverse complement strand
GCAAACACCCTTAAAATGCTCCTCTGGTGTTCCCCAGTAGAGGTGAAAGGCACTGCAGCCTCCTGGAAATGGCCGAAGCTGGCGGCGTGTAGATCAAAGTGCGGCGCAGAGCTGGGCTCGGGTTTGCAGGGGCTTTTGAACTGCAGTGAAAGCGCCTCTGCAGCTCGCATCGTAATGAGTTAAGTCTGCACGTGAAGCGATTAAAAAAACAAGCAGATTTAAACCAGCACCGGGCTAATAACTTTCCTGGGATTCGAAATTTGTGTTTAAGTATATATTCGGCTGTTAGCAATACCTGCATTTAACCGTAACATTGGTCTGTTTAACCCTGAAGCAAACCAGCTCTGCCTAACGCAAGGCTTTGAAGCGACACAGCCAGACCATAATACTGTGGGAGCTTAGACAGCTTTGTCTGTGCTTGCATCTCTCTGCATATTTTTCCAGGACTCTGCTCTTTGTCTGCGATTAATCATTGTCCAGGACGGCTGTTCCCGATGGTAGGATCCATGAAGTGCTCCAGCTGGGAGAGGTCCTAACGCCTGTGCCTGGCTCTGCCTACGTGCAAACCAGGGCCAGAAATTGCTGGGGCAGCAGGGGCTGGACAGCGAGCCCGCCGTGCCCCCCCAGTGAATTGTGTGGCTCCTCAGCACTTCTGGAAGTTGTTTTTGTAAGTCTGAGCCGAAAATTTCTTTCCGTTTTTTAGAGTTTCTGAATGACTATAATGCTCAATGTAGTTTAAAAGTCGCCAAGGCAGTTGAGACCGGTTGTGCTCTCAGAGTGGGTGGTTTCATGGCTGAACCTCGTATCTGAAAAGCAAAATGTTCTGGTACAGCGTGTTTAAATCCCAGAAAGGTCAAACCAGACTTTCAGACTCGGGTTAGACTGACCCTGGTGTGCTGCGTGAAACTCTTGAGATAAAGAAAGAGATCTTTCAGGGAGAAGGGGAGGGAAAAAAAAGAATTTTTTTTTTCTCTGAACAGCTTGTGGTGACTCTGTGCACATTCTTGAAGCAAAGGGGTTTGTTCTTGCCCACAGCCTCCCTCCCCAGCATTGTTGAGTGGAAAACTCTTATGCTAATTATATCACTGTCTGTTATCAATAAGAAGTGATTTAATTTCTTTGGCAAAGTGTTGCAACAAGAGCAAATTAGATTGAGAGGCAAAGTGAAATAAAAAATATGCAGCTGTTCTGCCAAACAATGATCCTGACTGTTTACAACATTTTGTTTTAGACTGCCTTGTACACAGAATCCTTTATATTGAAGCTTTTCAAGTCACAATCCACTGCCTGTGCAAGGAAACTAGATTAATAGATTATAAAAGACAAAAGAGACCAAGGTTCATCTGGTTCGACTTCCTGCATTATTCAGGTCCCGGGATTTTTGTGAATTTGTTGCTTTTTCTCACTTGAAAGAATTTAACTGCAGAATGCCTGCATCGTAGATAAAGGTCAGATTTTCATTTTTAAACTGGCTGTGAGAGGGAGCAAAAAACGAGTAAATTGTTTCCATCACAATCTTCCTGGCAGACTAGAAATCAAAGTACCTTTTTAACTTGTCTAGTTTCTGTTCTCAGTTTCTGGACGTGCCTGTCCCTCCGTCTGCTCGGTGGAGGAATGCTCCATGGCCAGGTTTCCATCCCCGCGTAGCTGTGCTCAGGCTGAGCATTTCATACTCGGCTGCAGAGACTGCAGAGCTCCCCCTCGGGTCCATCTTTGCTAATCCTGGAATTGTTCCTGCCTGTGAACGCTCCAGTTTGTCACCATTTTGATCTGGGCAGACGGGGACGGAGCCCTCGGCAGGGATCACACCCGAGCCAGCAGCTCTCCCGGCTGAGCTGTCCCTGTCAGGCATCCAGGGATTACACCAGCCCATGTTCAGCTGGTTTCCCAGCACGGCTCCTTAAATGCTCTCAGATCTGCTCCTTCTTAGGATGACAACCCTGCACTGTAGGTTTGTGCTCTTTTGTTCTGCATGTATGATTTTACACTTGTTCCTCTTGAAAAGGACAAGCCCTTAGTCAGCGTTGTTGCTTGCAATGGCTTTTTTATTATTATTATTTTTTATTTATTACTCCCTCCTGCTATTGCTGAGTGTCACCTACAAACTGGGTTGGTCATGATTTTGTATTTTCTTCCAGATAAACAACTGGTTCTCTCTCCACTGCGGGTGTTTCCCGGTTCCTGGTGTGTGTATACACACCTCAGCCATGTCAATATTGTGTCAGGAGGAGGTCTGGTTGTACAACATCCTTTGCCACACCCCAGTTTCATGGGAAGAAAGCCCAGTCTAGGAGCTGGGAGGGAGCCAGGAAGCAAACTGCAACACTTGCCTGCCCTGGTGTCTATTATGTAGCCATGAAATAACCTAGGGCCCGAAACAGGTGGTTGCAGGACCCCTAAAGGAGAGATGACACCTGCAGAACACAGGGGTTACAAAGTGCATTTTGAGAACCTTCCTGTTAGATGGGTTTTTTTTAGAGATGCCACCTCTGCTGTGTACTCTCTACTCAGCTGCTCATTCAAGACCTAAATACATTTGGGACTCCTTCCCCACTGCCAAATTTGATTGAGATAGGAGGAAGGAGGGGAAAAATTACATAGAACTACACAGTCACATTAGACAGTTTTATTTTTAGGAAGCCAGGCTAAGAATATCAAAGGAATATTGAGTAGGAATATGGACAGGGTATTTGCCTGTTCAGTTTCTCTTGCCATGAAATTTTTCCATTTCTTCCCGAGAACAGCGGATGATCTGTCTGGGGAGTTGTCAGCCAAACTAAGCAGTGTCCTGACAGATTTCACCTGTATCCCAGCATGCTGGGAGGATACATGGGATGTGAGCCTTGAACAATGGCAGGGAGTCACTAGGCTGTGTTGTTTGGCTGCTGGGGTGCAGACATACATGGTGATACACAATGGTGAAACAAGCATTTACTTTTTTTTTTTGAGATCCAGGCACATTTTGATGGACATGTTGGATATTTCCCAGGGATGGAGGTGGGGTTTTTTGTTACTTTTTAAGCTGTATCTGTTCATTTGTACCTGCTAGTGTTATGACAAAGCCACCCTCTGTAAGGTAGGGAGTGAGTGCTTTCAGAGATCTAATCATTCTTGAGCTATAAAGGAATAAAGAAGCTGTTTCAACACCTGACTTGCAGAATGCTTTGTGTTGCTTCTTGCCTATTGAAATGCAGCTGCTATTGAAACACTGTGATCCCATCAGGATGTAGAACCGGTTATTTTTTAGAATGCTTTCAGGCTTATAAAAATCATGAAATAAATCAAGAAGGTTGGCAATTCTAATCAGCATTCCAAAGCCATCAAATTACAAAACAGTTCAGTGCTTCATGGCCTCTGAACAGTACAGTTTTACACAAAAAAAAAAAAAAGGAAAAAGAATGAAAAGAATGTACCATTTATAGGAGCTGGGCACTTACAAAGCTCGCATCAAAAGGAAATGAAGATACAAATAAGTAATCTAAAAGGATATTTATGCATTAAATTACTAGTGTCTCTGGACACATCATTAAACAGTCTGCATGCAATCATAGCTGGGGACCTGGCAGCCTTTTTAACACATGCAGCACATACAGAGAACATTCCGATTGGAAGTGATGGAGGGGAAAACATTTTAGCCAGAAACGGATGACAAAGATCAAATGGAATGAGTTTGGCTTACAAATCAGAGCAGTTTTTCTCGCTGCTGCGATGTGACACAGGACCAACACTGTTTTGCCCTTGACATTGTCACCGTTGCTCTCAAAGCTGCAGCTAAGGATTTGCATCCTGATTTATTGTTTGGCAGGGCAGTGGGGAGTGCCCCAGCTGCTCCCCTGAGCCCCGGTTTGCAGCCGGGCAGGATCAGGGAGGGCTGTGCCATCCATCCTCTCTCTGTGCCGCTGCCTCCCAGCAGCTCCCAGTTGCTAAGCAGCTGCAGAGCTGTCTCTGTACGCGGGGAGCAACCTCGGTTCCCCTTGGTCGGTGGAGAGGAGCCGGCAGCATGGAAACGGGAGCAGTGGCCATAGGAAAATCCATCCTTTTCTGGCTGGCTCATGCACTGGAGTGAAGCGAAGGGACACTCGGTGGCCCAGGAGCAGGGGGTGGCAGGAGGGAAGGGCAGAGCCAGCATATGTGCACAGCAGAGGTTACAAAGACAGCAGATCCTGGCAGAGCAGGGGGCACACACTGAGGAGAAAGGAATGGGAGAGAGGCCAAATGCACAGTTCGGAATAAAAAAACCCCAGGAGGAGAGTGTGGCATATGGAGAGGGGAAATAAAGCAGAACTTGCACAGCCTGTGAATAATTGAATAGAAAATACAGGAAGAGGGAAAGGCGCTTGATTCATTACTGCCCTTCGCCTTGTGGAGACAGCTACACCCAGGAAGAGGAGGTGTGGAATACAACAGCATCCTTCATGTTTCACAGTGAACTGTAGGTTTTACATTTCAGCCCCTGCCATTTGTGGTTTTCTCCTTTCATAGCCCCTGCCTTTTGTTCAGACTTGATTCCTGCAGGCTGTTTTTATCTTTCTGATTTATTTTTGTACTTGCTTTAGCTTTTTTGGGGGGGTTTTAGTTGTTTTTTTTTTTAATTTAAGGTAAGTTTTAAATTGAAATACCTCTCCCAGATATTTTTGTTGTTTTAACCTTCCAGAAGGCAGGCCACTGATAGTTCCTAAATGAACTTAATTTCCACTAAATCCACAAAGCCATCACTGCTTTTCTCCCCCCCTCTCTCCTGGGAGCTGCTGATGGAGAACAGGGTTCTCTTTGCTTCCCGACACCTTCCCCTGCATGTTGTCTTTCCCTTTCCCTGCTCAGTGCCTGCCAGCAGTCCGGAAAGACTCGCAGCTCACAGCGTGCAGGAAGCGGTTCCTGTGGCAGTAAATTATCACCAATGCCTGACGTGTTGCATAAAGAGGGGAGGAAAAAAATGTCACAAGCATCTGCGGGGGGGGGGAGGGTGGTTGTGACCAAGAGACAGCCTTAGTTCCACCACAGCTCCGCTGCCTACATGGAAAGGCACTTCATGGTGTCGGTGCCTCACATGCAGTTGGTGTGTACTGGGAAATGCCGAGGGGGCTGGCAGGGAAGGAGGGGAGCTGGGCCTTCCTCCCTGGGGCTGCTCC
This sequence comes from Sclerurus mexicanus, assembly GCA_013396755.1. NCBI lineage: Eukaryota > Metazoa > Chordata > Aves > Passeriformes > Furnariidae > Sclerurus > Sclerurus mexicanus. The sequence goes on along the minus strand of VWZF01002325.1, from coordinate 385,751 downwards.
AGGCAGAGAGAGGACTGAGGGGCACGTTTGTGCCGGAGTGTGGGGAGAGGAATTTAAGCTCTGCAGCTGTTGCTCTCCTCCATGACCAGCCCTGGCTTGCTTGGAGGCCTTTCGACTGAGAACACTTTTCCCCAGGTCCAAAACTGAGTCCTAAAAGGAAAATGGAGGTGCCCACCCAGATCTACAGTGGAAAGGAGTTGCTGTGAGCTCTGTGTGTGTGTGAAGTCCAAGCCAATAAAATACTTGACAAATGCACAGCCAGGTGTATTTTGTACTTGGAAGATTTTTGTCTAAGATGTCCGATTCAGGGGAACGTTACATTTGCTTCCTTCTCCAGTTTGCCTGGAGCCCTTATCTTTGAACAGGCACTGTCTTTACTATTGTTAGAATCCCAGGACCATTAAAGGTCTTGGAGCACTGACATTCTGCAAGCAGATTCAGCTGCTTTTCACACAGGGGCATTTTTAGCTTTATGAGAGATGTAAGTCTAATTAGAACAGTTTTAACCAGGAAATCTCCCTGCCTTAAGAAATCAGAGCTACTGTGTTAATCCCAGCAAGCAACTGGGAACTTGACAACGTGCCTGTTGTTACAATGAGAGTCAGGAAGGGTGAAATGTGTGTAGGAAGGGAGAAACGCACAGGAAATGTGCCATCAAGGACAGCGGTGTGGAGCTCTGCAGGGCAGGGTGCCAGACCCGTGGGCTGCAGCAGCACTGCCAGGTTGTTGCTCTCTCTGTTCCTGCCCTCACCACCCCAAACCACTGCTGTGATCGCTCCAACACCTCCCTGACCCGCTCTGGTGGCTCACAGCAAGGACATCCAGCCAGGCCACTCTGCGCTGTCAGCCTGTCCAGCACCCACAAGCCAGGGCAGAGGCCAAAAATCCCAGCTCTAAAGCAAACATGACACAGTTACAACCATTTCCAGTGCCTCAGGTTATTAATTAGCCTGCTCTGAACATCGCTCTTCCCGTGCAGAATTTGCTCTGGCCGGGTTATGGCTGCTCTCAGGTCTGAGACAAACTCAGTCTGGGCCTGTCCTTTGCTTGGCAATGCTCTGACAAGCCACAAGTCCCTCTGGCTCCTGCCAAACCTCCTTCTCTAGGTATGAGCTGCTTCCCAGCCAGACAGCAACAGAGCAAGCTTAGCGTAGCTCTCTCCATGCATGCAGCACTCCACAAAAAACAGGCAGGAGTTATGGTGTGTCATGTAGGGATAGAAACAGAGGATTTTATCTTCTCTTCAGTGTGCACTTACTGCCTTCCTGTGGGAAGTTCGCACAAATATCAGAGGGGAGGATGCAAACTTCACATTAACTACCCTTAATGCCAGTGCCATGCATTACTCAGCATAAACCTACCCCTGTTTCATCCACAGTCCATTTTCTTATAGCCTCCTTTGGCTCTGTTGAATATTCCCAGTTTCCCCACATCCTTGTCCAAAAGATTTGAGAGCTTCCTGCCTGAGCCGGGTGCAAGAGTGATGGCTGTTGCATCACCATTGCAGGAATGAGATGTTGATCAAAGCCTGGCTCTTCCGATGGCTCTGGAAAACACATACTTGTCCACGCTGTAACTCACACTGTGGAGAACATCTTTAGGAAGCCAAGCCTGGATTCACTTAAACTTGGTGTTCTCGCAAAAAGGTACAGCTCCACATATTTCAGGTCTGGTAGAATCCTCCAACTGGCTTTTGGGAACTGTAACCCAGATGTGGCCATCCACGGCTGACTCGCCTACTCCATGTTAATCCCTACTGTGTAAACTAAAGAAGCCGAATGCAACTCCTGCCCTGGTGCTGTCGTCATCTTAATTAACATACACTCCCCTTGGGTTCAGCCCTCCCTTGTCTCTGAAGCAGCAAGAACATGAAAAGAAAATCTCTCTCTCTCTCCAAGAAATTACATAATTTGGGGATGGGAAAAGAAGGGCAAAGTGATCTGAAGAAATCAGGTACTGTGGAGAGCACTCCAATTTTGAAAAAATAACATCTTGATGCTTGCTGGGTCAGGTGGAGTGTTGGGTAATGAGAACACAGGAAGGCATAAGCCACAGGGATTTGAGGGGTGTACACTAAGGGGAGTGGTTGGATACTGGATAAGAATCCATTGTGTTGCAACAGCTCCTTCCCTTAAGTTTTCCAAAATTACTTCCTGATGGGATTTATTGTCTGCTGCAGGTCTGGATGCAGAGGAGCATCCAATGGTGACTGATTTAATGCAGATCTGTAGCAGAGCCCTGTGCTCTCAGTCAGCCATGAGCAAGGCTGTGCCTCCCTCCTGGCCCCGCTGCCTCTGCCTGTTCCCATGGTAAAACCAACCTCAGCCACCAACACAAACACAACTGCAGCTCTCACCTGAGGAAAAGGCGTTTTGAATCCCTCTGTTGCTGTCAAACCTCCAGATTCACTTCTCAGCACAGAGGCAGAGGATGAGATCCAGCACTGCTGTGATGGCTCTGCCAGCCTGCGTTGTCAAATTCCTCCCCATGGCTCAGGGAAGCTGTGCCAGCACATCTAGGAGGCACACATCGCTCGGATCGGCGGGGGCAGAGCTGTGGAGGTGTTGGCAGACACTGGAGTGTTCATTTCATGCTTTTCAGAGATCAGTCATTGTGTTTGATGTTCCAGAAAAGCATGGGGTGATCTTAACCTTGTGTTACCCGTTTTTCACAACAGAATTTGGCTTGAGAGTTCACACTTTAGTGAGCAACAGAGACTTGAAACTGCCCCTAAGCACCTCCTGTGTCAGGCTGAGGTTTTACCATGCCGATTTACACTCAATTCACTTTGTGAAGTGGTTTTTTATTCCCCCACAACTGCAAAGCCAAGCACTCAGTTTCTAATGGAAGGTGAGATTCTAAATGCAACACGTTGGCCATGGCTGTATCGGGTAGGCCATGTTTGGCCCACAGAAGTTGGCACCCCTGATTTAAAGCATACCAGGGAAAATAATCCGTGTTCCTTATAAATATCTGCTCTCTGGGTAGTCATCAGTGTGTGCTTTATGAATAAAATCTGTCCAAACTCCATCAAAGTGCCTGAATATTCACTGCCTGATTGTGCTGAGTTGTGTGTCTGAATTCAGCTCACACCTCCCATTGCAGCCCCTTGGCCTGTTTTGTTTCACAGCCCTCTCAACTCCATGGTGGCATTTGGACAGATTTTATGTAGTTTATCGAAAGGTTTTTGCTCTGATTTAGTGCATGGGCTGCTTGAGCCAAGTGAAACAGGAACTATTTCTGAGGCATAAAAAGGCAGAAAGAACATTTTCTTATTGAAATATCATTTTTCCATATTACTTAATAGTCTAAAAAGTTAATGCCTTTCTGGCAGCACTTCCCACTGGGAAAAAAATATAGTTCCTACTCAGCCAAACAACAATGCAATAATGTTTTAGGTTGGGTTAAACGTCTCAGAAACTGGCAGGTGTCACAGCCACCTTGCCTTCAGTGAAAAAAGCAATTGAGAGCCCTTATGGAACAAGGGATTTACATCAGTAGGGGCTACTACACAAAAAAACAGGCACATGGCAAGGTTTGAATAGACGGTGAATCATGTGGCCCAAGGGATTTTTCGGGGTGGGGGCGTGTGTGTGAAATACCAGGCCGTGAGGACCAGATGGCAGAGCTCTGCATGTGTGAGGGAAACAGAAGAGGCTGCAGCAATGGAGACGGGGAAGCAGCTGAGATTCAGGGAGACTGGGGGCTTTGAGTCTGAAAATTGTGTTTCCAGGGTTTAGCCGGGGTCAGAGCAGCGCTGGCACCGCGAGGAAAAGCACAGCTGAGAAAAAACCAGTTTTATACATTTGTTCTGTAAACAGAGTGAATCACCTTGAGTGTACACCTGCTTTGTCAGGGCCTTCTCTTGCGCTGGCACTGGCACCGTAACTCTGTGTGTGCAGGTGCAGCTCAGCTTTCGTGGATTACAGTTTCCCTTCCCCCTGGGCCCTGTCCACGCTGAATTCTGTGGGGCAGAGCCTGTCCCTCCATAAGGGTCTGTGCTCATGACAAACCACTGCTGGCCTTGTGCAACATCTGAAATTTATCACTCTACTTACATGGTAAGTCCCATTCCTTAGGGTCTGTCTTTCCTCCTGTAAATTTTTCAAGGCGCTGCCTCTTCCTCTGTGTGTACATGCTGTAGTGGGAATTCTTAGCTGAAAACACAAATAATTAATATCACTGGTAATGTTAAAAAAATAAATATTTAAGGCTCCGTCTTGTTATGCACATTCTTAACTAAGTTTATGAATATTTCCTTGGACATAAAGGGGCCTACTTGTCTTTCTTGCTGTTTGTGTTGAAGTCTTTGTGAACTGGGGTCTGTGTTACCAAGAAAGAAAGGTAAGTGTATTTCAAAAACAGTAGTGCTAAAGACATTTAGGAAGAACAGGTCCCCATTCTTGTCCAGTTTATATGACCAAATAAACCAATAATCTGAGTATGCAGCAGATGGTGTGTGCAAACCCCTCTCTGTAACTGTGGCTACAAGTACCAGAACTGAGACCTTGCTGGTGAGCTAAAATACTTGTATTTTCCACTAGAAATGTTACTGCAAGCCATGCTTAGCCTAAGGGCCTGCGCTATGGTGGAGCTTAATTGATTGGAAACTCAAAACTCTGACAGTACTCAGAGTTCCTCCAAAGAGAAGGATGTAGCTAACCAGAATATTTTGTCAATATTTATTATTTAACGTATTTGCTCTTAGCATATTTATTATTTAAAAGCATTTTTTGAGCAGAAAAGTTTACATTTATGGTTCTACTCCCTCACTGGATTCTCTACAGTCACAAAACTTCTAATATTATTAAATCTCAGTTTCCCTGACTTCTTCAAGCCCATCACAAGGGACAAAGAGAGAGGCAGCACAGGGCATTGGTGCTGTTTGCTTAGGTCAGACTGAGGACATGGTTGAGGTTCTTCCATGGTACTAGAACGGTCCAGGGGTTGCAAACACTTTTCCCTGGGCTGGATATTTAGAGAAAGGGTATTATCAACTCATTTCATTACCCTGTATTGTAAAAAAAGGTCATAGCTTCAATATTGAACATAATCTGTGAGTCTTTTCTCATAACTAACCTGAATTACCCATCAATACCATCTAAAAAAAAATCTTTAAGAATGTAAACTCGCAGCAGTTTTTCTAAGCAATGTGCTAACCTTTCACTCCTTCCTAATTTTCCTCTTGGCAATCATGAAGCACCAAATTGGTGCCAAGATTGTAACACGGATGTTTGCCATACCCCATTAAAGCCGTGATTTTGTTGTGCTCACTGTGAGTCTCCACACACATCTTGTGTAAGCTTTTGATGGAACAACTTGTGCCAAAATCAATACGCAGGCCAAAACAGAAGTAGGAGAAGGACACTTGCAATTAATAATGATTAGATTTGAGGTTTACTAATAGAAGGTTGAATCTTCTTCCATTTAAATCAGTGGCACAATTCCTAATTAGGCCTTGCTTTTTTCAGAGTCAGCAAATTACGTGTAGCTTTTGCATAGGGCTTGATATGCCCAAAGCACTGCACACCTATTAATTAAAAATAAGTAACTGAGACACTGAAATGTTATATTTCATCAATCATAAGTTGACTCATTACAAGTAGAACATCCATTAGTTAAAAACACTCTTGGAAGCGTCTGCAGTTGGTTTTACAGTCTGCTCATTTTATATTGTTCTTTCCCGAGTCTGAGGGTGTACAATTCTAACAGTTTCCTTAAAGATAAAATGCAAAAGGAAACAAAGCTGTGAGAAATGTAAAGATCATTATAAATTCTTTCAGGAGAAAACAAATTCCTCCCTGGCCCATCCATTCCTGTGCCATCAGAGAGCCCTCAGCCACCACAGGCGACAGGAGCTGGTGGCTTTCCCTGTGTTCCATACAGGATTCATAACACCGTGGTCCACAAAGCATTTTTTGACAGCTTCTACATGACTGCATCAACTTTTCCCTTAGCAAAAGGGCGAGTTTTAAATGGGTGTGACTTCGATTGGGTTTTTTAAGTTATCATAATTTGAATTATATGCCACTTTGTTGGGTGTTTACAGGTCCCTCCTCTCCTCTGTTGCCGAAATACCCTTTTCTAGCTTTTTGTTTGCCCTCTGCACAAAGCGGAGCGCGGTGGTGTTTGCGTTGGGGCTGGAAGGCCATCTAGTGACACAACCGTGCAGGGGAAATGCCAAAGCCTGTTCCAGTTGCGTTGGGCATTTTTTTTTCCTTAGTTGAATTAAACCATCTTGCTACACTCCAGCATGCCCCTGGGGGGTTGTTGCTATTCCCACAAGTGGTGTTTCCAAAAAAATTTAGAGGAAATTTTGGATTTCTTAAGAACTTGACAGGGTTTGTTCGAGATAGAGCAACACACTGTTAGTCCCTGCTTGGAAAGAAACACGCATTTTTTTGTGGAGAACGTGGTAGATTGGTGTCTGAGCTGCCCTGTCACAAATCCAGCGCCACTCCCTCACCTGTGTATCAGAGCCGAACGCATCCAGTGGTTGTGATCCCCTTCCAGAGCCAAACCGACCCAATTGTTGTGATCCCTGGCATTCCACGGTACAAAACCCCACCATGTGGGTGCCTGGGGCCACCACATCTCTGCAATGAAAATGGGAAATTCCAGTTATTCCCATCGCAGCTCACTCTGCATGGTGAGCGGGTGACAGGCAGAGCCGTCAGCCATAAGTGAGCAATAAATACAGCAGAAAACCAGCAGTGAATCACTTTCGGGGGGTCCCGCAGGGGTCTCTGCCTCCCCACACTGGCATGGCTCTGCCCTCACCCCTTGGAGCTGGACAGACATCGGGGCTGCTCTGGCAGCATCCCCTCAGCGCTGGCGACTTGGGGTGAACCGGCACGGCACTGTGGGGCTGCAGGGGGAGGAAAATAAATGGGGATGGGGGTGAGCAGGGGTGGCAGGGCAGAGGGGACAGGGCCTGAAGGTCCTGGTGGATGGGACGACTGAGGGGACTGGTCCCAGTGGATGGAAGGACAAAGGGGACAGGGCCCCACACCCCGGTGGATGGGAGGGCTGAGGGGACAGGGCCCCACAGCCCTGTGGATGGGAGGGCTGAGGGGACAGGGCACCACAGCCCTGTGGGTGGGAGAACAGAGGGGACAGGGCCCCAGAGCCCTGTGGATGGGAGGACAGGGGGGACAGGGCCCCAGAGCCCTGTGGGTTGAAGGACAGAGGGGACAGGGCCCCACAGACCCTGTGGGTGGGAGGACAGAGGGGACAGGGCCCTGTGGGTTAAAGGACAGAGGGGACAGGGCCCCAGAGCCCTGCGGACGGAGCCCCGGGCGCTCCCCGAGGGTTCGGGCCGGAGCAGCCGCGGTGGGTGCGGGTGAGGCGGAGCTGAGGGGGGATCTCCGGCGGGCCCCCCACCCCGGGGCTGTGTCCACGGTGACCCCGCACTCCCGAGGGCTGCTCCGGGGACGGGACGGCTCCGGGGAGGGGGTGCCCCGGTGAGGGGGTACCTCGGTGAGGGCGATGCTCCGGTGAG
>VWZF01002325.1:355981-378201 GCA_013396755.1 Sclerurus mexicanus | reverse complement strand
CCCCGTCGGGCAGCAGGGAGGTGAAGGTGGTGATCGTCGGGGACGGCGGCTGCGGGAAGACATCGCTGCTGATGGTGTACGCCAAGGGCGCCTTCCCCGAGGTGAGGGCCGGCCGGGGCCGCGGCTCGGGGGGCTCGGGACGGGCCCCGGGGGTCACGGGCATCCTTCTCGTCCCTTCGCAGCAATACGCGCCCTCCGTCTTCGAGAAGTACACGACGAGCGTGACGGTGGGGAAGAAGGAGGTGACCCTGAACCTGTACGACACCGCAGGTAAGGGGCTTCCACCTGGTGCTTCCCGCTGCCCCGGCCCCGAGCCCAAACCCGGCCCCGAGCCCAAACCCGGCCTCTCGTAACTTCAGGCAGATACCCAGAAACTGCGTTTATCGCTGTGAAATGCTGCTCCGGTGAGTGTGCCCCCACTCCTTTCCTTCTTCCTTTCCCGCAGGTCTTGCTGTGTCAACTCAAACCAGGCCGATATTTAAAGATTGTAAAGCTGGGCAGATTTTCGGATTGCTTCTCTACCGGCATACTTCTAACATAATATCACAGTTTAGACGGCTAGAGACTAAAGTACAAACAAAACAAGCTCCGTTACCTGTTGCACACATAAATGTGCCTTCCAGAAAAAAAGGACAGCTCTGGTCAGGGACTCGTTGGGTTTTTTAACAACCCAAGTAATTCAGAACTCACATCAAATAGCAAACATATCTGAAGGTATTAAAACCCAGTTCCCAGATGCAAAGCATAGTACAATCAACGAGGAAAATATTTTAATCTGCTGCCGTGAGTGATTGAGTAGGGAAGGAGAAAAAGGCTGGTTTGTGTTCAAAAGGCCATAGCAGTAAAAGTTATTTGAAAATGCTGATAGTTTGTTCAGGTTCATTTGAGGAACTTGTGACATGGTTTGTGTTCAACTTCACTCAAAGTTCCCAGGCTCTGTTATCCAGCTGCGTTCCTAAATGAACCCTAAAACTGACACGTGCTCCGTTTCAGCTCAGTGTAAATCATCTGTTTCAGTTCAAGCCTGGGGAGTTGTTCCAAATTTACACCAAGACAAATAAAACTGAATGCAGTCCAGTCACTTTTACTAGTGGTAAAATGCACTTCCCTTCTCATATACTGCATGTGGTATCTGCAAATATAACTTTTAAGGCTTTTAATCTAAAAGTGGATTTTATTGCTAATTTTTGCTACGGGATGGTAAGATCCTGAGCACTCAGTTTGCTGGTGTGTGTTCTTGTGTCAGGGTTACTGTTCTGGAGTGCAGTTAGCTCCCACTGACTGGCAAGGGGTTTGTGTTTCAGTCCTAAAGGAAAAGAGAAGGGCTGAAATCTGGTGTGAGCAAACAAAGAGGGATTTCCTTAATACAGCGTGTTGGCACAGGGAACTTTTCAGGTTCTGTTTGCTGTTGGTGTGGAATGTTTGCCCATCACACAGTTCCTAGCTCTCCTTTAAAATCACCATGCTGCAAATTCCAACATCTGCCTGTGGAGCTGGATCCGGAGGTGGTGGCAGTCCAGGATTGCAGCACTAAGCTCTCTCCTGACCTAAGTGCCCACTCCTTGCGTCACACAGAGCTCTGCGCAAGACCTGCAGCCACCAGCAGCCCAGGGAGTGCTCACTGAGCCTGCTGCTGGTGGCTTATCACAGAATCAGCAGATTTTGGGTGGGAAGAGACCTTTAAAGGTCATTTATTCCAGCTCCCCCCGCACTGAAAAAGGACATCTTCAACTATAGCAGGTTGCCCAGAGCCCCATCCAACCTCACATTGAGTGTTTCTGGGGATGGGGCAGCCACAGCTTCTCTGGGCACCCTGTGCCTCACTGCAAAAATTTCTTCTTTATGTCTAGTGTAAATCTACTCTCTGTTAGTTTAAAGCCATTAGCCTATGTCCTGTCATTTCCTTGTTCGTGCATGTAACTAGCAGGCAGTGCGCGCTTCCCACATTTAGTTCACAGCTCTAAAAACTGTCTTGGACCAAAGCGCTGCCCTGTCGGAGAACAGAGGGTTGTATTTTGTGTCTCATGAGACACTCTGGGAAGTGGAGCTACTGTCGTTGCCATGAGAGCCCAGTTGCTTTCCGTTTCTCACTTGGAAACCCTGAAACCCAACGTGTTTCACCTCCCAAAACAGCATTGTGGCCACAAGGCTATGAATTTCTAGAGGCTGCTGACACTTGTCCCCTCCCTTCCTGTTAGATTTCTTTCACTTTTCATGAAACCCAGTGAGATGGTCAGGTGCAAAGAAAGCAGGGGGATTGTCACCTTCATTAAAGGCATTTGATTGGGAGGGGGAAATATGGTTCTCTTTCAGAGCTGCTTACATAGTTTTATGTTACATATCTGTGTCATGCTCTAATTCAAGCAGCTTTTCATCCTCTTTCTGTAACTGGAAGTTATGCTAGAGGAAGGATTCACTTGAGCACGCATTTTAATCCCATCCTGTTTTTAATAATACAAACCCAATGTTGAGCTCCTTAAGGGCTAGACTAGAACCAAGAGTTGTGTCCTGCCCTCTAAGTTCAAATAGTGCAGTGAGAGAAGAGGAAAGGGAGTGTCCAGTTCAGGAGATAAGAGCTCTTGTCCCTCCAACAGGTGGATACAGCACGGGAGATGCAGGTTTGGAATCAGTGTTTCACTCTGTTGACTCCCTCTGTTGTATCATGCAGAAGCAGCAGCAGCTCATTAAATTCCCCTCTCAGCTGGATGGTGCTGGTCTGGGGTAAGTGTCCAGCAGCAGCTGCAGCTTAAAGAGGAGTCTAAACATTCAGTTTATTACTGAAGTGCAGTGGTTTAACAGTGCAGCTATTTGCCATATTTATGAATCATCTCCAGACTCACTGAACTTCTTGGGTTGCTCTTGCTCTTCTCTGAAATCCTAACACAGCCTTACGCTTGTGTTTTCCTCCTCAGTCTGAAAGGTTCCAAAATAATTCAGATTATTATAAAACAATTTAAATGGGATCAAAAGGATTTAAAACCTTTTGATGAAGGTGAAGGGTTCAGCTAAGGGCCGTGCAGTGTAGTGGAGGAGATGGCAAAGCTGTTCTTCTAGGAAGTAACACTGGATCCTTATGATTCCCCCACTGCAGAAGAGACTTCAGTATTTCTGGCATCTTGCTCGGAGAAACACTAAATAGAGCTGTGTGTTCTTCAGCATCACGAGAAGGTAAAGGAGAGGTTCAGCTCAGTTTAAAGTTACAGGGATTCTTTGCATTGACAAGTCCTGTGCAGCTTGAGCCTCTGAGCTTGTCCTGCTTTCTGAAGAAGGACACAAACAAAGTGTTTAAGAATCAAACATTTCAAGCTACTTCTTGTTAACGAGAATTTCGTTAACAAACGAAGTGAATGAGTTAGTCTAAAATATCACAGAATAACAACTTTTGGTGAGACTTTTCTACTCTGCTGCCCTGTCTTCCTCCTCAGGCACCTCTTGCGGTTGCAGGAAGTCGGTGGTGCACATACGCAATGGGTAAAGCTTTGTAATATCCCTTGTCTCGTCTGCAAACAGGTTTGCAGCCGCTTGCTCCTTTCAAAGTTTCCATTTCAAGCTGGGGCAAAGGCACTGAGAGGTAAATGAACTCTAATTTTCACATAGTGAGGGAGCAGTGTCGATGCTGTAGGTGCAGTCCAGACACAAGGCTCTGCTCCTGGGGCTGCTCAGGGCAGGACTTTGCATAGAGCTGGGCTGTGCTGGCAGGGGCTGTGAAGGAAGTAATGCCTCATCACTGTGGGTGCTCACCCTGCCTGACAGGAAGCACAGGCAAAGCCTCCAGCAGCATTTCTCAGGTCTGTGATGACAGATGCGTGGCAGTCTGGGGCCTTCAGGGAAATTCTGAAAGTCAGAGAACGCAAGAATAAGTTTTCATAACTCCGAAAGGGAAGCCATGCCCGGATAAGACAAAACCCCCAACTTTTTAATCGAAGTGTGCCCCTCCTGCCCTATCTGTGCTCTTCTACTGGTGTTCTTCCTACCAAGAATGCCTGTTTCCCAATTTGGTTTAAACTGAGTACAGGAAAAACATAGCTGGCAAGCTACTGACGGTGGGGAGCCTGTGGAATAACAGACTGAAGAGGACTGGGTGCATTTCTGTGTGCTTGTGAGGGTTCACTGTTGCAGGGATCCATGTCAGTCCTGATGGATGTGGGACATTCCAGACAATGCATGGCCATGTGTAGGAGGTGGCCTGCTGGGCTGGGAGCAGGATGTGACATTATTCCTGACCCTCTGGTGCTGGACAGCACTGCTGGAGGTTAGGGCAGCGTATACTGGGCACTCCTGGGCTGGCAAGTCTTGTCTTTGTCATTTATCCTCTCCTGGCAATGGATGTTGAGCTCCCTTATGGGCTGAGCAACACACAGGCTGGCACCTCTTTGCTGGTGAATTGGTGAAGGGGTAAGGACCAGGGGGGAGAGGTGAACATGCATGTGAGACCAAGACTTGTAGTTTCACTTCTCCTGTTCACCCTCAACCATCCCCTGAGCTCCCACCCTGACTGCAGTGATGTGGGTTATGCAGCATCTCCCAGAGGCATGGAGGAGTGAGAGCTTTGCAAAGAATTAGCAAATTTTAGGTGAATTCAGCTAGATGGAGTTTTTCCTTTAAAAAAAATGAAGTCTCTGATGCTGCAATGAATTGAGGAAAGCAGAGGAGTCACAGATGTGCCCATACATAATCAGATATTTAATCAACTCCTCCACAGCATGTTTTTTGTTAATTGGGGAAAAAAAACCAGCTAGGTGTGTTTGAGGAAGCACACACAGGGGCTTTGCATATACATTCAGTTACTGCTGAGGTTTAGCCCTGTTCCTTCTTCTTAAACCTTTTCTAGTAGAAGACCTAAATCTGTGGCAAATTAGCTCTGACCACAGACTGAGCAGCCTTACAGAGAAAAAGTCTCCCAGGCCCTTTCTTGCATTTCATCAGCAGCACTTGAGGACAAGGGGGTGAAAGGGATTGTTTTCTGTGAGAGGGATGTCTATGTTTAGGCACAGCTTGATCTGGATCCTGTTACATCCTCAGCAACTGAAGAGCTGCATCTGAGCTCTTAAAGAGCAGCTTCCTCTCCTGTGTGAACTGCAACCACCCAACTGTGGCACGAGTGGAAGAGCTGCCTCCTCACCTTCCCCGTCGGGTCCCTGCACTCTGCCTCATTCTGTGCTCTGTGTCCAGCATTCCAAATACACACAGAGCTGTGTTTTGTTCAGCAACATTTCCTCATGCATTTGTTGTCTCAGTTTGCACCAAAATCCCTGTAACTACACAGCTGCATTTGAAGAAGGAGGAGCAGTTCACCAGGGAATATCTGTAGCTTTTGACTTGCAGTGCAGCATAAATCACATCACTGAAGATACTTTTTGTGCTATCCCATCCAGGAGAGTATGAGTTTAGCTGTGTGTTCTGGTTCCAAGCAAATGAGTGTGTTTCTCCCAAGGGCACAGTCCTGTCTGCCTCACAAATTGCCAACAACAACTTTGAGGACCTTTTCATTTTACAAGCTACATTGGTAGAGGCTCAGAGGACTGAATTTGAACAGGGGAAACCATACACCACACTAGAGGAAGTTAGGAGGGAAAAAACCTTTGGCACATGATGTGTTTAATGCATTTAGAGGATTATCTCAGCAGTAAAATGGTAAATTGGTTGCAAACAAGTAGATGGATTGGGAGAATAAGAAGGGATAAGCAGTATGGTCTTTGCTCTGTTTATACAACATGCATAATTTTGTCAATTATTTCTGGATTAAACCTTGAGGGCTCAATCCCTCTTTGTTCTGCACCTCCTCACAGAACAGGCTGCTCTTGCAGGAGCTCAAATACAAAGTGGTCCAAACACAAGATTCCCATTTCACAAACATCTCAGGCAAACTGCAGAATGGCTTATGCAGCAGGGATTGCCTTGGAAATAACCTGCATCTCAACTGGTCATTTAAATTAGGGAAGGGAGAAAAATATTGTGGAATTCTTGGCCTTCTGGTATCTGCAGTTCCTCAGACTGGAGACAAACACCTTGGTAGTGATGAGTGTGTGACCTGGGACTGAGTTGGGTGCCAGGGTAGGAATCGTTGCTCTAAAGTTGGGACACGCTGAAATTTTCCACATCCCTTCGTTCGAAACACCAGTAGGAAGATTTGAGATGTGTAACTTCCCTGTAGGGCAGTTTCTGGGCTGTGTGTGGGTTGTGGTGATCGTGGGAAGGCACAGCATTCCCAGTTCTCCTTCTGGAAATTCAGTACATCACAGAGACGTACCTGATTCCAGCAGCAACATTCAGGTGACAAATACATCCTCTTACAGATTGTCTTCCTTATTAAATGAAGAAGATTGGGGTTTTTCCCTGAGCTGCCAACTATATCTTGGAGTTAGTGCTTTCCTGAACTTAATCTCTCAAAGCAAGACACCTCCAGACCCCGCAGGGTGATTACTGCAAATTCACATGTGCAGCAAGGGGAAGAGCACAGGTCTGAAGCAAATCAGCGTCCTCTTGTCACACCACGTGCTACAACATCCCTAATCAGAAGTGTGGCAAATCCCCTGCTTTTCCAGAATTCAGCAGGACTCCCTAAATTCTGCTGGGGAGTCCTGCTTCAAAGGCCAGCTAAGCCTGGCTCGTGCTGCAGCATGGCTTGTACAGCTGCTGCAGCTGAAGGCACTGCGTGTAATATCTGCTTCCTCTCATCCCACCAGGCTGGGAAAATCAAGTTTGCCACTTTTTCTACTTCAGCATTCGTGTCTAAAAAACACAGCGTTTCTTCTCCTCGCAGCATCACATGTGCAAATGTATTTGGGAGAATGCAGCCACTGCCAAAATGTTCCAATTGATAACTGTCAGATTCCTCTTGATGATTTTGCTTTTGAGCTGCAACTTGGCAATCAGTGTTTAGAACAGCTTCTAAGTCCTTAGCAGGTGGACAAAGCAGACTCTTTATTAAAACCTGTCAAGGGTGTGTTATGTATTCTAAACCATCAGCTTTGTCAGCGAAGGGGAATCTCCTGCACTTAAGGGGAGGAATTTTCCAAGTACAGAAAACTTGCAGCTTATGCAGTTATGGTGTCACTGTTCTTGGTCTCAGGTATGTGTCTGTGCATATTCCCATCATGCTGCTGGCTCAGGGCAGAGCTTTCCCTCATCCAAACCATTCTCTGTGTCTCAGGGCAGGAGGACTACGATCGGCTGCGACCTCTTTCCTACCAGAACACAAACGTGGTGTTAATCTGTTACGATGTCATGAACCCCACCAGCTATGACAATGTAGCAGCCAAGGTAAGAGCCTCTCCTAATTGCTGCAGCCTTCCCAGTGAGTTACAGATGCCTGATACATGACAAGATGTCAGATTGAAAATGCTGATGCTTTCAGTGTCCTGTACCCCGGGTGTGTGGATGCACAGATCACTCGTGGCGTGCTGAGCTGCAGGTCACAGACCTTAGACCTGGAGCTCAGCTCTCCAGGGCTCAGGAGTGCTCAGAACTGGGGTTGACACACTGAAATGATCAAAAACCGGTGGTGAAATCACTGCTTTATCTGCAGTGATGTCACACGACCAACATTGCACACGAGCATTTTAGCGTCAAGCCTACTGCCATGACATGCATATTTAACACAGGAGAGAGATGAGAGCGACCAATTGTCCCTGCTGGGACTTCTGGAACACTCCAAAGCAGACGTTACTGCTCTTGGACACAGCACCAGCAAAACAAAGCAAGACTTGGTCCAAATCCTGTTTTAAATATGACTTTAGAGGAGCTCGTCTGAATTTAAACAGATGTTAAATAAGCCTTTTGGCCCGGTGACAGATGCCACTGTGTTTTTATACAGCAGCTGACTTTGGGTAGGGCTTGTAAACATCTCTGTAATGGAAACAGTGCATGTTGGACCCCCACCATGATAAACCACCCCAACAGTCTGAAATCGCAGCTTACGTTAAACGCTGGTTCTGTTCTTTGGCTTTATTGTCTTGATTCCAGGGAGCAAACCAAAAACCCAGATGTAAAAGCTTTGTTTCTCTGCCACCAGTGGTACCCTGAGGTGAACCACTTCTGCCGAGGGGTCCCGCTCGTGCTCGTCGGCTGCAAGACCGACCTGCGGAAGGACAAGGAGCAGCTGCGCAAGCTCAGGGCTTCCAGGCAGGAACCCATCACCTACAGCCAGGTGAACACAGGGAGATTTAAAGTGCTGGCCTCTGTGTGGGGGATAAAACACACAGCGGCATTGCTGCTCGTGAGCACCATTCCAGGCACTCCGAAATCGGGTGGTCACAGTGTCCAGCTAAAGAAATTACCGACAATCAGGGGTTTCTGTAAGTCCTTTTGGGAAGTGGGCAAGTCACCGTTTTTGCTGCCAAAGTGAAGAAAAACATAAACAGCATTTTGCATAATTTGGGGTGTCTGAAAGGACAGTACTACCTACACCTTTGCTCATTACATCTCCTTCTTGTTTCCTTTCACAGCTAAGTATTACTGTTAGAAATTTTTAAGCCTTAGCAAGTTTGCTGGGCTTCCTTCATCGTTTTTATTAGCCTACCTTGCAGCTGTCACTGGTACTTTGATGAGGGATGGGATAAAGACTGGAGATGTTAGGAAACACATTGCAGGATTAAATACACTGACTGTTCTGAATAGATGTGGTTTGCAAACCCATTTAAAAATAAATCCTTTCGAGGACAATAGCAAGAACATGTTCAAGGCTTCTCTAACATGAGAGACTCTTCTTCAAAGTGCCTAAAGTAACATTGAAAAACCTGCCTATTATCAAATGCTTTTTGTTTAAGTATTACAAAGCAGTGAGACTTGTAACTAATGTCACATCACCAACACAGCTGTCCTAGGTCCAGGAGAAAGTGAGGGAACAGCTTGTCCCATGTCCCATGAGACCTTTCTGCTCTGGTCCTCCACTTTTTCCTCTCTTTTTTTGTTTTTTGAAACTACAAAGCCATCCTTCTCCTTTCACCTCAGAGCAAGAAGAGCAGCCTTTGGACTGTCTGAGACATACATCCAGGGAACAAGGTCAAGTACACTCTGACCTGCAGTGAATCACCACTTTTTCTAAACAGCATGAAAATAAACTGCTACTGCATCACCACTAAACCATGCTGGGCCTTTTAGTCTGTCTCCCTTGCACACAAGATGAGATCCCACCCTGTCACTGTGAGCAGCTGCACATTGTGCTTTGCTTGCACAAAAAGCTCCCTTCATCATCCTCACACATGAGGTTCAGGGCAAGCACCAGACACTTCTGGCCAGTCTGCTGAGGCTCCATGCAGTACAATTCCAAGGGCCCACACAATGTACAGGTTTAGTCTCCTCTGTGAGCTCTCCTCCTTGGTTTTTCTCCCCTGAAATATGCACTACCTCAGTCTTTTACAGCTGGTGGCATCTTGAGTCACACAATGTGATGCTTCCAAAGCCAGGCACAGAGCAGCTGAACAGTCCCTGCCGGCATTGCAGCTTGCAAACAACTGGAAGGAGACAAACTGCTTAAATATGAAGAAAATCCCCCTCTAGAAGCCCAGTTGCTCAAGTGACCCCACTCCCAGGGCTTATAATGAATAAATGCAGTTTGTGAGCCGTGGGGTGCAGGCCTGGAATTCGCAGTAAAAGACTCACCAGCATTCCAACCTGGGGGCTGGCTCTGCAGTGACAGTAGAAGGACCACAAGCAAAGTAAGAAATGGCTGTGTTTTGTCTGTAGTGATTTCACACGGCCAGGATTGCATGGAAATGTTTCAGATTCGAGTCTGTTCCCACTGCATGCCTTTGGGTGAGGCTGAGGAACAGCGGCTCCCGTTTGTGTATGTGAGGGTTTTGGCTGAGCCCTTGTGGTGCTTCAAAGCAAAAGTCAGGGTTCCTGCATGTGCACCAGCAAAACAAGGCAAGGCATCAGCCCAGAGTCTGTTCTTGCATGTGACATTCATTGCTAAAGGTGACATCACAGAGTGGTTAAGGTCAGGCCTGAAAAAAATATCGCCCTGTGGACATCTTATCCTCACTTAAGTATCTACCTCAGCATTTAGGTAGAAGAAATTCAATACTGAGAATACTGTTGTGCTATCAGGACTCTGCATCTTAAGAGTCTCTCGTGCTCTGAACTCTTAGGCCAGGCTCTGGATCAGCATAGTGGAAAAACCCCAGGTTTATTTACCGTGCTTCAGTTTATTACTAATACCACTCACTCTAGCACTGCACCCAGAGGCTTCTTTCTTCCTGACCCTGTGATACAAAGATGTGCAAAGTACTCCCCCTTTCTCCCCATGTCACCCACCAGACTTACATCTTTTCTTACCTTCTCTCTTCTTTCCAGGGCGAGGCAGCCTGTCAGGAGATTAACGCAGAAGTGTATCTGGAGTGCTCAGCAAAATGTCGTGAAAACATAGAGAATGTTTTTAAAGAGGCAACAACCATTGCACTGAATGCCATGAAAAGAGCCAAGCGCCACAGGAAGAGGAAAGTGTGCTCAGTGTTATGACCTGGACTGCACCAGAGCCAAGTGATTCACATTTTGTAAACAGTTTAACTTGAAAGACCTTACAATTTCTATTTTAAGATTTTCATTATTTTTAGTATTTTTGCACTTTTGATACGTTGTTCTCCAAGTTTTCAAAGCTCTTTATCACAGTTAACTGATGTTGTGTGACTTTGCCCATCTGGCTTTTGGTTCTAACTGCAAGCAGCTCACTATTTAAATTGCAATGAACAGCAGTTGCTACTGTATGACTTAGTGGGGTTTTTTATTCCTCTGCAAAATAATTGTGGCATGTTATAGCTGCAGTTTGCTGTCTTTTTGAAGCAGAAAAGCTAAAAACACAATCTTTTAGACGTAGTGATATTTAAAGTTTATCGGGCACCTTTAAAGAGACAGAAATGAAGTTTTGTCTGAACTGTAACTGTACATTGTACAGATTTTGTGCAACTTCATCCTCTGCTGGTTACATGACCAGCTGGTGAAAAACTCTCTCTTGGAGCAAGCCATCATTGTTGTTTTACATTCAGGGTACAGAGATCTTGATCCTTGAATAATCTTTTGTTTGTTCTTTTCTTAACTTGCTTTGATTGAATTAAGGCTTGTGAATTCCTACCAGTTTAAAATGGAAAATTTAAAAAAAATTTGGAAGTTTGTGCACATTTGACTATGGAGAACTCTTGAATTGTGCAGCCCTTCCTCCACAAGAAATCTGTCAGTAAAAGAAACACAACCACCCATCACGAAGCTGGAACACCAATGCACAGGAAGTGATCACATTTACCATCAGCTCCAGTGGAAATCTCTCAGGCTTTTAAAATCGGAGTTTCTTGTGCTGCAAAACCAGCTCCACTGCTCAGATACAGCAGGTCCCAGCACCACCCTCCCCTGCCACCCTCCTGAACCAAGTGCAGCATCTAAAGAAAGCATTTAATATTTCTGTCCTCCCCTTTCCAGAATGCTGTTTCTAAAACCAACCCAAGGGCAGTGTGTGTGTTACTAAAAAGGGCTGAAGCAGCTGCATATTGAATGGTTTATTTTAGGTCCTTTCAGGCCTGGACAGATGACTTGGTCTCCCTGGAAAAAAGCTAGCAGACTTCCCTGCCATTTAAAAACTGCTTTTGCTTGCTTGATTTTGTCTTCAAAAGAGGATTTCTCTTCTTTAAATAGCTTTTTCAAAGTGTATATAGCAGCAGTATGGTACAAAGATGAGCACTTTCTTTTCACAGTACACACAGGTTTAGTATTGCCACTGATAATATGCCTTAAACAAATGCCTTGAGAAACAGCATTCGCTCTGTATCACTGATCCACCCGGAGTGTTCATCACCCTTTGCAAATTCAATACCCGGAATTTAAATAATCAAACTGGAAAGTGTTAAATACCATTCCAGAATTGGAATTACAGTAGGTCCCACATTGTGCCAATGCCGGCGCTTCGCCAGGCAGGTGCATGCTGCTCTATATACAGAAAAAAACCCAGAAGCAAACATGTTTTATATTAAATATACATAAATAGCAGGACTGCAGACTGGAGAGCCATGCTGGAGATAATACTGAGTCTGTGCTGGCAGAGTCCTTTGCCACACGTGGGGACAGACGAGTCCTTCCAAGCCCCTCCGTGGGGTTTAGCAGGACCTGTCCCAAAGCCAGCCCTGCTGCAGGCAGAGGAATGCACACTGGGGATGGGGGGCTCACAGCTTCTTCACTTTGTCTTTGTTCTTCTGGAGCTTAGTGTGCACCACCTTGAGTGTAGTGAGGAAGTTCCCAAGGAAGAGCAGCAGGAACGTGAAAGCCAACACAAAAACCTGAAGAGGGGAGGACAAGCAGCATTTACCACTCTTAAAAATTACAACAGGGATTATATTCAACACTGCTGGACTCTGACAGACAAAGAACAGGCTCTGTGCTGCATTATCCTGAAATGTGTGAATGGGGTCAGATGCCCAAATATCCTTCAGGATGTGGCTGAACACCCCTCTCCCCTTGCTCTGTGCTTCTCCTGAGCAGAACCAACACGCACCTGCCATTCTTTGCACTCCTTGTGCCTTGACAATCCGAAAAGCGTGATCGCATTATAAAGCTGCCAGAACTGCAAAGGGGGGAGGGAAAAAGCAACTTAATTACTAGTAGAAAATAAAAAAGAAATCTTGGAAACATTTGTCAAGGGTATGTGTGATCCCAAGCACCTTTGTGTGGTGCTGTGACACTGCACTGCAGGGGGACTATGGGATTGGCAACTTACATGCCCGAAGAACAAGAAGGGAAGGAGAAACGTCAGCCCTCGCCACATCCAGGACTGAAATCCCTCTGGAGAAGGTTGACAGAAGAGGCAGAGTGTGAGCACAGAAGAGCCAGGATTGGCTGCAGCTCTTCCCCACCCAGACCACCCCATAAGAGCTATTCCCATCCTGCTCTGCAATAACCAGGTGTGATAATGGGAGCAGGATGAAGATGGGCATGACCAAAACCTCCATCCTGACCCGCTCAGAAGCTGCCAGAGATCAGATCCCTCTGCTCCTGAGCCACAGGACCCAAGGAGGGGCATAAAAGCCCCACTGCCCTTCCTGCCTTGGGGCACAGGGCAGCTCTGCAAAGCTCACTCTCCAAGGCCCCCCAGCCCTCTCCCTCCCTATCACTGCACCCAAAACCTGTGCCAAAACTCTGCAAAGGAAGCACTGCAGGAACCCTCACCTACTGTAAGGTCCAAGTGGTTTCTCTCCCCCAGAGCCCGGAGCCTGTAGAGGCAGCCCCTTTGGTAATAATACTGTAGGAACTGAACACAGCCTGGAGAAGGAGAGAGAAAACATCACTGCATTGGCTGCTTAGAAGTATGGTAAGTATCAAACTACTTTAACAATATTTAATCCCATAGCATTTAATTATTGCTTATATTTGCAGATTGCATATTTGTATGCTGTTCTCATATTCCTACAGGTTCAGACTCCGGTATTTACCAACAAAAGCGTTTTCTTCTAAGCATGTAAGACACGACATTACTTTATCCTGTGAATTAGCAAGGTAAGAAATACTCACTCTGAAATATTGAAAATGCTAAAAACTGACTGCGAAACATCTGATACATGAGCCCATCTGGCCTGGGAGCAAAACACAAAGGAGATCCATTAGTTTGCTAAAAGCACAGGACACAGTGCCCTTCCCCTTCCCCACCAAGCCCAACCCCATTAGCAAACGAACCAGCAGCTGGTGCCCAGCCCACTTCACCCCACTGGGAGCCCAGAGAGGTGCTACAGCCACACAGGAGACACTCTCACTGATTAAGTTTCCCCTCTCCAACACGTATCAGTGCTGTCCCCTCTTGCCAATATCTCAGTTTTCTTCAGGCAGCAAAGCCATTCAGCACCTGCAGCAAGAATCCCAGTGGTGGAGGAGGGGGTGGTTGTGCTCCTCACCCTGAGGGCAGTTCAGGATGGATAGAGGGCAAGGGACCTTCTGCTCCAGCCACTATACCATTCCCTTACAATTTTTAATAATTAAAACAAATTTTAATAACAGTTAATGAATCAGTTCATGTCCAAGTTGAGACAAGTTGCATGCACATGGCGTGCATCACTGTGTTGTCTGACACCACCATCCAGTGCAAGGTAACTTGCATTTTTGGCTTTAGACTCTTAACAGAGACACCAAACATTGCCTTTGTGGTGACCCTCCTCAAGTGCTGCTTGTTTCCCTACTTACAGAGACAGAAACTGGGAGCCTTGCAGAGATTTTGCTACCACCAACCCAGCTACATTGTGAGGTTTGTGTTTCTTTCTTTCTTTTTTTTAAACCAGCAATGTAAATACAAACTTGCAGTGTTGTAGTTATCATGGAGAACATCTGTAACATCAAACAAATATTAAGTCTGATGCTCTGCCGGGAGCCCGTGTGGCCACAGCTTTGTGGTCACGCTGGATTTGAATGCTCAGATGACATAAACACCATGAAACAGGCTTGGAGCACCTCGAGCAGGAGAGAGCAGACTCACCATGTTAACATCACTCCAGACAGGAACGTGGAAACGTAGTGATGGGAAACCCACCAGCCTTTGATCCTGAGCAGAAAAAAACCCACGGCAGTTAGACAAAGAAACTGGACTGAAGCCTGGCTTCACAGACCAGAGATGATGCTGACTGTGGGAGCGAACAAAACAGAGAGCCCAACTCAAGCACACAGTCCTGGCAGTGTGGCTTAGCTGGGAGCACGGGTCTGTGACACCGGAGGGAGGCTCAGGACCAGAGCACACCCCCATGCTCCCCCAGGCTCTCCAGCACATCCAGCAGCAGTCACCTCCGTGGCTAATGACACACAAGTGTCAGCCCACACACCCTTTTGTTCCCCTGCCAAGGACGTGTAAGTGGTGTTCCCAAGGCCTTGCTATGAGCTGGCTGGTGCTTTCAGTCACGAGCACTAAAGGGAGCTCAGAAAATGACAGTAAAAGGAGCAAGGGCTGTAGTGAGGCAGAATCAAGAAGTGAAGAGCTGCTCCAGAGCCAGAGCTGCTTTGGAAGCTAAGCCAGCACTGGTGGATTTGGGGCATTTGGCCATGGATTGATTTGGGGCATTTCCAACCAAAAGTGTGTGACCTCTGACACAAGGCAGCACACTTCCACCCCAGGCTACATCTACAAAACCCACAGCCACAAAAAACATCCAGTTCTTTGGACCAAGATCTTAAGGACTTTTAGGAACTGCAACTTCTCTCTCCCCAAACCTCAGGTGGCCGCATCTGCCCTTGGAAGGAACCAGGGAGGGGGATGGAGACAAGACCCTGCAGAGAGGCACCAGCATCTCGTGTTTGCAGGGCTTCAGTGCCAAGCTGAATCGCATTTTGTTGCTTGTTTTTTTCCTGAGGACATTTCATGCTCTACATGGTCCTCGCAGTGGCACCGTACCTCGAGCCATTGCTGATGAGAATGCTTTCCCGTATCGTCAGCGTGCAGTAATACCACACTAACAGAAAGTTAAACACTTCATCTGTCACCCTGTTAAACACAGAAAAAACACAGAGCTAAAAAAAAAATCCCATTAACTATAAAGTTACATATAAAAAAATTGTATTTTTTCTTTCTCCCTCCCCTTGGGGCAATGAGAACCTGCCCAAGTGAGGCCACAGACACACAGCCCCAGTCGTGAACATCTCTAACCCTCGGGCAGCACTGCCAGGCTCCAGAGCCTTTTCCCTGGGAAGTGCCCTGTGCTGCAACACTGCAGATCCTGAGCTGATAAGCAGGTATGCAGGGATGACATTAAGTCCTTCTGAAGGAGAGAAAGCACCATGGAAGAGGAGGATGATCCAATTTAGAGAGGCAATTCCAGGCTAATTCAATGAAGAGATTCCATGAGATCTATACAAATCCAATCAGCTGAAAGAACAGAAGAGCACTGCACTCTGGCGGGGAAAAAACCCACCAAAACTTTATTTTGCCATTTGCAAACTCCTGAAGCCAAGGGGACTCAGGGCAGCACCATTCCTGGTACAAGCCTGCATTCACCCAGACCCACAGAGATCTCAGGGGAGAGCCTGGCTCCAACACCTTCCTGGTTTTTAAACAACACTGGGTAGTGGGAGCTTGTTGGTGCTCAAGACACTTATCACAACCCAGAGAGAATGTTTCAGGTCTGATTATTTCATGCAAATCCTCTCTAATTGCCTTTGCAAACCCAAAGCTGCAGCACAGTGCCAATCCCTTCCTGGGACAACCCGTGAGCAAAACCCAAGCACAGCATCATGCCAGAAAAGGAAAAGAAGGCAGGAAACATGATGTTGGACTTCTCTCAGTTACAAAAAACTCCAGAAAGAGGTTAAAAAGGAAAAACAAGCAGCTAAAATCCAGGTCCTGCCAGAGTTGAAGAGGTGCAGAAGGTGTCCTGCTGCCCAACTGCCCAAAGCTTAAACACCACCAGAGCCCATGTCACCATCCTCAGCAGGACATAAGTTAGTTCCAACCCAGCATATTTTTATTCAAAATACTTGATTAAAAGTAAAAATGCAGGTTACCTGTAGTGCAGAAAAAACCTGCAGGCGACAGCCCCAAGTAACAAGATTATGGTCAGATAAAGTTTGAACTTCTCATACTCATCCTTGTAGGCAAACCTGGAAGGGAACAGACACAAAGGGCTGTTTGACCTCAGTGGGGCTTCACTTCGTTCAAACCAGACACAAATCCATGTGCCAAGCCCAGAGACTGAGGTTTTGCTGAAACACTTGGAAAAGAATGGACAGCAGTGAAAGGCAGAGTCCTGCCTGCAGAGAGGGTCTGTCTCAGCTGCCAGACAGTGGCTTAACTCCATCAGCTGCTTTCTGCGTTGGCATGATAAGATTTAAAATATATATTATGCCCAGGAGTCACAATGCCATTTTTCATTGCAAAACCACCCCACCCTTAGAATTAGGGCCACAGGCTGGGCTGGGCTTAAAAGCAACTCATGGACAAATTCAACTGTAGCCACACGAAGCCTTAGCTTGTCCCCATGTCATGGTCCAACTTGCCCACACTCTACATTTCACTTATCAGATAAAGAGAAAGCCATTCCCCTCTCCGGACTTCAGCCCATACCCACAGCTGGCCCCAGGGAAACCCAGGTCACACGTGTGGGAACACTCACTCACTTTGCTTGGTTACTCAGGAGAGTTACATTCACGTTTCCCAGCACCAGATTTAAGTACAAGCTGGAAGACAAAAACCAAGAGCAAACCCAAGTAAGTTGTTTTATTTGAACACCACGGGATGACCCAGATCAAGGTGATGAGACAACATCTCTGCTGAAGCCACATTTGCTGGAGGTTTTTAATTAAGGCCGACTGGAGGCACAGACCACAAAACAGGATTAGAACATGGAAAGGCTGGACAGCATTCCCAGGAAGTTAAAGAAGATGTTTATTTTCCTGGCCCCTTTTCTCCACTACAGTCTAAGGGCAAGACATGTAACATGCACAGTACAAACCCAAAATAACGGGGAGGAATTGGAAGAAACGTTTCTCATAGAAACTTGTGAGGGGCTGCAGCATCACACAGCCCTTGACAACTGACATGAATCGGTCCTGACAACACCACTTGAAGGAAAGTATAAATTTAAAATCAGTTGAAAACATTATTTAAAAAAAGAAAAGAGCAAGAAAATTCTTGTGCTGATTCAATCTGAAAAAGAATTTTTCCAGAAAAACACCACCAATGCAGGTTGCTTTCATTTTAACAGAACACCTGCGCTGCCCACACACAGTGCATTTACATACACTCACAGCTCATGAATTCTGTGTACCACTGACACAGCAGCTCAGCAAGAGATTTATGACTAATCCAGTTTTACATGTCTTTCTCCAACATGCACCTTATCCCTCAGGAGCCAACTGCTGAGAATACTCAGGAAAGCAGCCTTCCTGGAGCGTGTGCCTCCCTGGGGAGCACGTACCCGTTCTTCTTTGGCAGGTAGGCTTCCATGTCAAAGAAGGCATTCTGCCTCTCCTTGATCTGGCTGCTGATCTCCTGAATGAGAGCAAACTCCTCAGCACTCGCTCTGGGCTTGCACCTGCAAGAACACAGAAACAAGATACTCCTGTTCGTGTTTTCACCGCCTTTTTATTGGAAAGGAAAATAACGTCGTCGTAAAACCTACGCTGTTAAAGAGCTGACTGTGAGGTGATGCCATCGTGCACTTTGCTCCTGTATTTCTGCAGCACCATTTGGTTCACCATGACTTTATTTCACTGCCAGGCTTATGCTGCTCTATATTACTTCAGCCAGCTGGTTTATAAGTCAGCTTCTCTTTTCATCAGCTCAGTGACGGGATGGTGCGCTCTTCCATAAGAGAGCACTTTGGGAATAATGTGCTTTTTTTGCAGGAACTCCTTTCACCTTGGGAACTTTGTGCATAGTTTCAGGCAATGC
This sequence comes from Sclerurus mexicanus, assembly GCA_013396755.1. Taxonomy (NCBI): domain Eukaryota; kingdom Metazoa; phylum Chordata; class Aves; order Passeriformes; family Furnariidae; genus Sclerurus; species Sclerurus mexicanus. The sequence continues at coordinate 359,858 of VWZF01002325.1, read as the reverse complement.
CCTTGCATAGACTGCAGCTGTTCAGGTATGAAATATTTCAGGATGTAACAGGACACAGAGGTGATGATTTACTGGCAAACCGTGGTTTTAGCAATTAATGTAAAACAGAGAGCAATGTGCAGCAGAGCCAGCAGCCCGGGGTGTTGGAGGTGCTGTCCTGAGACCTGCACACAAGGAATCCAGCCTGTGGCTCCTGGGGATCAGCCAAGCAGCCACAGACAGTTCCCTCCTCTAAATCCACCCAGGAGTAAGTTACACCTCCAGGTTCAAGGATTGATATTGCTCTCAGGGTTGCAGCTTATGGAGCAAAGCTTTCCTCACCTGGCAAACCCCGCAGACCAAAAGCTGCAGGGTCCTGCAGGGCACAGGACACACTGCAAGGATGAAACCCACACTGGCTCCCTCAAAATCCTTTGTTTACAGGACTCCATCTCTCATGCAGTTATTAACATCTTCCCTGGCTATAATATGGAGCAACTTTCGCACTGCAACACAGATTGTACATTAAAATGCTAAAAATCCAACCATTTCAGCCCTTTGGGAAGGAGAAACACCCCATCCCTGCCTCCTCCACCCTCCAGGTCTCCTGTTACCGTTGCAGGCTGTGCTTCAGTTCCCTTAGTGTCTTCTTCTGCCGGTGTATGGAGCTGCTGCAGGCTGTTTGCAAGCTGGTGACTTCTTCCAGTTTCTGCCTGTAAACTTTGTGTGTTTCCTGCAGGAGAAGAGGAGATGGTTGGTAGGAAGAGCCCTTCTAGGTTACTCATAGCATTTCATCCTCGGCTCTGAGGCAAGCAAAAAAAAACCCCTGTTTTTTGGGGGCCAACAGGCACCCCTTCAAACAAGTAAGGAGGGGGAGATGCCAAACCAGCACAGATCCAACAGGGCTCAAATGGACACCGATGAAATTCCTTCAAGAGGAAAAGCATCCTCTACACTCATCTCATTTGCTCTTTCTAATGAGCTTTCCCACTCAGGAGCTCCTCACTCCCATCCCACCCAGCAATGAAGCCCCTAATCCTTGAATCCCCTAATCCTTCATTTGATCCTGATCCATTCCCATCAAATGGGTGGCTAAACCACAGAGCAGGCACTCCAATTTCACAGCAAGATTAAATCTGGCGGGGGGAAAGATGATGAGGACCTAAAGGGGAGGGAAAAAGGACACAAATCCAGGTCAGGGGGTTTAGGCAGCTCCAGCTACCACTGCCATCCTAATCCCATGGATGTTCAACCTACTGCCCCATACTCCAGTTTAAGAGCTGGACCTGTTCTTTCCCTGCAGCATCAGATGAGGAACTTCTTTATCACAGTTCCTTGCTCCTCTGAAGCCCCCAGTTAGTGCTCAGCTCTAACGAGGACGTGTTCACCAACTGCAAACCCACCACGAGGTGCCTCTGCTGACAGCCCTCCCTCTGCTCAGGAACACCCATGCTCTGCTTTCCTGCTCTTTGCAATGATTTCACCACCTTCCCAGTGCAGGGAGGTCTCAGGAAGGGCTCAGCAGGCACCAAGCAACGACCTCTGCGCCAATTCTAAGATCTATAATAACCTGGAAATCAAAGTTTGCAGAGTTAGTGCCAAGAGACAGCACGGGTCATGTGGCTGTTGGCATGGCTGCTTCACCTACCAGCACATCAATGACCACAGAAAAGTCACAACAAAGCATAAACATGGTGGTAAAACCACACAAACCAAACCTTTGCTCTCCTCTTTGTCAGGACCCAGCTGGTCGATGTTTGTTACTTACAAGCACCGTCCAAAACAAGCTCCAGTATCCGATTTAAAGACCTTGATAACCAAACTAACCCATGTCCAGGCACTGCAGCTCTCATCGTTTCTGGATCACTTTGGCTTTGCTTGGCACGGGCAGGACTTCAGGGCTCCCTGGATTGCACAGTAACTCGTCTGGCTTCTCTGGATGTCATGCAACAACTTCTCATAAAAGGCTGATTCAAAGGGCGTAAAAAGCTCTTTGCCAAAAAAGTGTTCAAGTATTTATTGAAAACACAAATAGGCGAGTTGAGAGCTGATAAATTCTACCCCCAGCCAAAAACATCAGGATAATGGTTTGAAAATGACACTGTTGTTTAGAAGAACATAACACTTGCTACAAGTGAGGTTATTTATTTGCCAAGGGACGATTGCTTACAAGGAGAGCCACCGACAGCAGGTCCTAATCCATGTTCATACCCAGGGTTTAAATTAAGAAACTCTTGCAGAGCAACTTGCATTTTCCCTGCCCCAAAACTGCAATGCCCCACAACCCTGAGCTGTCTCAGGCTGCTGCTCCAGAGACAAGGCGCTGCCCTAGCAACCCCAACAACAAAAATCTGCAGATGTGGCTGGTTAGGAGAGTTTTGCAAACCTGGATGTCCCCAAGCCCATCCCACGGCAGGACCCCTCTGCCCCAAGGGGATGCTCAGTGCTGCTACATCAGCCCCTGTGAAGCCCTGCAAGCTCCCCAAACACAAGTGCAGCCCCCATGCCCTGTGCCAGCCAGCACAGTGGGGGCAGGAGCTACAACCTGAGTCCAAGGTCCTCCTTGGCAGAAGGAAGACACAGCCCCTGACCCAGAACTTACAACACAGTTATAAAATACAAGACAAGGCAGGAGTGCAATGAAACACAGATCATTTTGCCCCACAGGACCAGCGCTGCCCTCAACACACCAAAAAACCTGACCACCATAATTTCTTTTCCCTGCTGGCTGTGCAGGGGAGACCCTTTGACTGGGGGTGACCAAAGTACCTTGGGAAACACCAGCAGAGAACCAGACCAGCATTTCCAGCTGGAGATGAGTCAGGGAGCCAAAAAGGGTGCTGCCAGGGGGTGATGCAGCATGGAGGGGGTCAAGCTGCTGCTGGGGAAAACAGGCTCCTCAAGAGCAAGAGATGCTGCAAGTGCATCCAGAAAGCCACGTGCAAGAGCAAGAATGAGTGGGCACCCAGATGGAAGCACTTTCTTACTCCAGAGCTGGGGTTTGACTTGAATCCAGTTCAGGAGCACAGGACCTTCCTCCAAAGCACATTTAAACACCACCAGCATCTCACGGAGCTGGAGCGGAGCCATGTCCTCAGGACAGTGCCCCGTTCCCCTCTTCTGCAACAATGACACCTTGTGTCACCGGCAGCTGCCACCCCACTAAGAAGGGTTTCTTCTTGACTTTTACAGGGGAAACTGGGGCAGGGATAAGTCACTGACATTTAGCTGTGGTTTAGGTCAGGCTCAGGTGCTCGGTGAGAGGGACAGTCAGTGCACACAGCAAACAAGTGACCGACAAAACCACACCAGCTGCCCCCCCCCAGCACCCAGCCTTCCCTTTTGCTAAGAGACATGCAACCTGAACTGACTTTTAATTAAGACAACGAGCTAAATCTGGAAATCACACTTTTTCGTGTGTGCACATTCTGTTTAACAGCCTAAAAGAGGCTAAAATAGCCTCCAGAGCCGGAACAGCCTGTCGTACTTTAGAACTGGCTTTAAGATTTAAAGCACGTGCATAGGTGCAGCACTGACGACACGCAGGGAAGGGAAGGTTTCTGGAGGTAAAAGCATTTCGCAGAACAGCTCTTGGCCCTTGCTCTGAGGCCCTTTTGTCCCTTGGTGCCCTTTTGCGGGATGGCAAAACAGCACTTGAACCCCTCGCACCCCACCACGGGAAACCAAACCGTGCGGAGACGCTGGCAGGGCGAGCGCTGCCCCCATTGCTCTTGTGCACAGCCACCCCCGGCGCCCCGCTGCCACCCGCGCTCGGGAACCGCAGCACCGCGTCCCCTCCGGGACCGTCCCGGCGCAGGGCACGGGATGTGCCGGCGGCCCGCGGGGTGCCGGGCACGGCGCGTTTCGGGGCGCCCGCAGGGATGCGCGTCCCCGCACC
>VWZF01002325.1:328273-354975 GCA_013396755.1 Sclerurus mexicanus | reverse complement strand
AGGAATCTTCTCAGGGGAGGGATCCCTTCAGGTGAGGGGCCCCTCAGGTGGGGGATCCCTTCAGGTGGGGGATCCCTCGGGGGAGGAATCTTCTCAGGTGAGGGATCCCTTCAGGTGAGGGGCCCCTCAGGTGGGGCTCCCCTCAGAACGGGGATCTCCTCAGGTGGGGGCTCCCCTCAGGTGAGACACTCCCCGCAGGTGGGGGCTCCCCTCAAGTGGGGGATCCCCTCAGAGCAGAGATCTCCTCAGGTGGGGGATCCCTCAGGGGAGGAATCTTCTCAGGTGAGGGGTTCCCCTAAGACTGGGCATCTCCTCAGGCGAGGGCTCCCATCTGGCCAGGGCTCCCCTCAGGTGAGGGGCCCCTCAGAGGAGGAATCTTCTCAGGTGAGGGATCCCTTCAGGTGAGGGGCCCCTCAGGTGGGGCTCCCCTCAGAACGGGGATCTCCTCAGGTGGGGGCTCCCCTCAGGTGAGACACTCCCCTCAGGTGGGGGCTCCCCTCAAGTGNGAGGGATCCCTTCAGGTGAGGGGCCCCTCAGGTGGGGGATCCCTTCAGGTGGGGGATCCCTCGGGGGAGGAATCTTCTCAGGTGAGGGATCCCTTCAGGTGAGGGGCCCCTCAGGTGGGGCTCCCCTCAGAACGGGGATCTCCTCAGGTGGGGGCTCCCCTCAGGTGAGACACTCCCCTCAGGTGGGGGCTCCCCTCAAGTGGGGGATCCCCTCAGAGCAGAGATCTCCTCAGGTGGGGGATCCCTCAGGGGAGGAATCTTCTCAGGTGAGGGGTTCCCCTAAGACTGGGCATCTCCTCAGGCGAGGGCTCCCATCTGGCCAGGGCTCCCCTCAGGTGAGGGGCCCCTCAGAGGAGGAATCTTCTCAGGTGAGGGACCTCCTCAGAACGGGGATCTCCTCAGGTGGGGGATCCCTTCAGGTGAGGGGCCCCTCACGTGAGACACTCCCCTCAGGTGGGGTCTCCCCTCAGATGGGGGCTCCCCACAGAGCAGAGATCCCCTCAGGTAAGGGACCCCTTAGGTAAGGGATCTCCTCAGGCAGGGGAGTCCCCTCAGGTGAGCACTCCTCTCAAGTGAGGGGTCCTCTCAGGTGAGGGTCCCCCTCACGCCCATGTTCCCCTCAGGTGAGGACTCCCTTTAGGTGAGGGATCCCCTCAACTACTGCCACCTGTCCCTCTGGTCACCTCCTGGGGACCCTGTGCCTCTCCCATGTCCCCTCGTGTTGTGGTAGCACCTGAAGTGCTCCATGAAGCACCTTCCTTCCCCTTAAGGGTGGGTTGTCACACCTGGGGTGACAGTGGAGATAAAACCCTCCGTGCACAGGGACCCTCTGAGGGACCTGCTGGCTCAGGTGGCACACCTGGGCCGAGGCAGCCCAGCCCTGCAGCTGCCTGGGGCCTGGGCACGGGTCTGAATATCAGAGAAAAGGGCAAGAACATTCCTGATCTCTTCATTATTACAATAATAACCCGCTCAGAGCCTGCACTGGCCAACTGCGAGCACGGACCAGTGGCCTCTGGTCACAGCCCAGCCCCAGGGAGATGCTGGGTGAGCAAATGTGGAGCTCCTGGGGCAGGGGGTGATGCCTGGGAGATGGGAAGGCTCCAAATGTTGGCACCAAGCTTCTTGTCAAGTGGGTTTGTTGTGAAATGATGGAAACAGACAAAGAGGAGGAGAAAGGGAAGGGGAAGGAAGAAATTTAAAAAATAAATAAATGAAAGGTTAAAGGGGGAGAAGAGGGGTGAAGCCAAAGTAAAAGCACAAGTGCCACGCTATCTTTTCATGAGGAGTGTATTTAGGACCCTGATTCCTTGGATTTGGCATAAACAACAAAAAACTTTGGATATAGAGATGTTCCTCAGTGTTCTTGCTGTCCCTGGTCCTTCTCTATATCTTATTTCCCACTGTTTGCTTGTTTTATGCCCTTTTGGCATGGTCTTTTCATATGTGTGTGGGTGGACACCTGAAATGCAGTCGATGACCTGCTCCCTGCCTCTGCACTTGGTTTCCAGAGAAACCAGCTCAGAGCTTGCAGTGGTTTGGGATTTCTGCTGGGTGAGAAACCACCAGCCCCAGGAATGTTGCATTGTCCCTGCTGCTCCTCCAGCGAGACTGTGATCATCCCAACATCAAACACGTGTGTTGTGGCAGGCCTTGATAATCCTGGAGTAGAATAATAAGCTGATAAACGCAGTAGAAATGTCATAGGAGTTTGCTGTGTCTGTATTAAACTTTCCTCAGACTCTAGCTTTTGTCCACAACCCTGTGTAACAGGATTTTATATTACAGGAAGCCTGGATTTTGGATTACACCGTTTGGAATAAAAAGGATTATATCTCAGATCACAGCTTTAATTCTGCACTGGATACGTGACGAAACTTCCCAGTTCACCTCAAGGTTAGAGTACTCCCTAGCAGCAGAATTATTTTTCCTTCCCTCATGAAAATACTCCCTCCTCCTTTGCAGTTACTGCATGAGCTCAGTCTACCACAGTCCCCCCTAAGATGTAGCTGTATCTTACCCCTTGCTCTTGAGGGGAGGCCGAGGTGCTGACACCCTCATGAAGAGCTGGGGGAATCCAGACTGGACTTTACTTTCTGTAAGGAAAAACATATAAGTAGAAACACTTTAACATTTGTGGGACTGCTTGTGTCAGTCCTAATATTCAGAAAAAGGTACTCCTAGAATACATTGTAAATCATAAATAACCCTTAAAATTCTTTCACTGCTGAGCTAAAAGCCTCAAAAAGGCAGTAGAAAGCTGTTGATATCAGCCATGAATATTTGCCCTGGGCTGTAATTCTGTAGCCTGATGACATTTTTTTAGGGCTGTGGTCAGTGTTTCTGCGGGGGCTGTGTATACAAAGGCAGGAAATGTTGAGCATTTCCCACTCAGAGCCGTGCTGTGCTGGCCCTGGAGCTCTCTGGGAACACCAAGGCATCACTAGACCTTTATTCCAAACTTTCCTACCTCTCCCCTACACCTCTTGAAAAGGAAAAGTTCTTAAGCATGTTGTGGCTGTGTATGATTAGAACCTCAAAAGATTTCTTCCAACTTTTTGACTAGGACATGCTAGTTAATATCCATTCAGGAGATGTGTATTTTCTTTACCACAGAAAACATGAAAGAACTTCACTAAACACAATGTAAGTGCAGCACACTTGGCCTTACAACTGGTTCTACATTACTTAATGCTGCACTGTTACGAAAGATTTCAGAATTGCCTGTAATCTCTCTCCACCTCCTGGGAGATTGCAGCTCTTTATTTAATCTCATTATTTCAATCACAGCTTTATGAATAAAACCAAAGCAAGGTAAGATAACAACGATCTTTTTTTAACTACATCTAGACAATTTGTTTATTGTAGTGTGTATAATTTTGCTTGGTAAGAATAGAAATTATGGATTGTAATTAAATTGCAGATCTGGGTCAGATCTTCCCACCCCTCAGGCTGGACGGGGAGGGGAGCAGGGATTTGTGCAGCCAGTGCTCAGGGTTCCCACATCCCCTTTCTTTCACTTGTGGCAACACAGGAGGAACGGCGCCCTTCCTCTGAATTTGGATGTTTTATGATGATTTTTCTAGGTATCTTGCAGCTTTTTAGTGGTTGTTTTCTGCTGCCAGATATCATCTAAGGCCACTGCACAGCAAATCTACAAACTCAAAATCTCTGGTTTGCCTTTACCTCAATTAATCTCCAACTCATCAACCATTCACTGCCAGAAAATGTATCAAAGAAATTGAGTTAATAAATCAAGTTGAGGATCACAGTGAAACTGTGACTATTTGTTCTTTTGATGTTAGATTTTGTTGGAGTACAAGTAGTTACATAGGCACAGTCACTTGTGAGCTCCTTTCCCTCACCTTCCTCCACCCTGAATGCAAATTCCATTCATTCTTTTCTCTTAGGGTAATTGAGGCTGTTTCTTTTGATGCTTTTTCCTGTTCTAGAAATACAGATTCTTTCCAGCACAGCAAATGGGAAGGGACAAAATGTAAATGTAGATGAGTCCCTGTTCTACCATTAGGTGACAATAACCCATGATAAATAAAATATTTGGCTCATGTTTCAGCTGGAAGTTGATACTGCTGATTCATCTTGTATTCATCTGGAGTTATTTCTCAGTTAAGGAACAAATTAAGCACTTCAAGTGAAGCAGTAGTTCAAGTATGGCCAAATTTATCTGCCTCCAACAGTACTGAGAGTCCTGCGAAGTGCTCCACAGTTGCACAGTAAATAATTCTCAGCTGTGGGTGACTTCACCAACTAACATCATAATTCTACATTTGAACTTCTACCTCATTGCAGGTAGTTACGCAGAGACCATTAGCTTTATATGTGCAGCAACAGAAACCCAGGGGAGAGGGTATCTGGTGTCAGCTTCAGGGACTTCTGCCTTTCACTTTGCATGACTAAGTGCCCAAGCATTCCAGATAACCCGGGGTTCTTACTTCAGGTTGTTTTGATGTAAAATCAACATGGTTTTTATCTTGAGAGAGCTGCTCCCAGCAAAAGGGAGGGAAGTTTTTTAAAGAAACACTTTCCCTCAAGGCTGTCTCTTAAGCCAGAGTCAACCAGTGAAGTTTACACCTCAAACCTTTCACTTCAGTCCCTCCTAAATCCTGCTGATAATAATTCTTAAAAGCAAAGTGGTGGGGAGGCTCCTTCAGCACTGCACCCACTCCGTGCTCATCCGGCTACACCCGACACAAGCTTGGTTGGAGTCCAAGACCCTCCCACCTTTTCCTCTGGCTTTTCTATTGAAAGTAGCAGGAATGAAACACACATCTGAGCATCCTACTTCCACAGTATGTTGTTGTCACATTCTTCACCTTTAAAGAATTCCAACATATGTTTCTCTACATGCTTTTTCTCTATTTATTCTACGAAGTTCCCAGAATAAATTTCAAGTATTGATTATGACAGTTTTCAGTTGGTTTGGGCATTTCACTTGGGTGATTCCCCAAGCTTTGTGAGAGCAAACTCAGCTCAGAGCAGCTGTCTCCTTTCAGTGCAAAAAAGATTGGTTTCAGAATACCGAGCGCCTTTAGCTTTATTTATTTAATTATTATTTGTTTAAATCCTACTCTTTAAAGTGAAAAAAATGAGGCATGTTTCCAGGCATGTTTCCATACACATCCTCCCAGGGTTTGGTTTGCTCCTCAGTCTGTCCAGCCTGGCATTAAGTGGAGAGCTGAAAGTCCATTGCAATGAACTATGTTGGCAGAATAATGGGCTGAGTTAGAGCATAATTTACATGGATGGATTTAACAGCTTCCTTTCAGTCTTAATAAATGTAAGATTTAATTAACTGCCAGAGAACTGGAACAAGAGTGCCAACAGTAACAGATCTGAAGTCCCGTCACTCCCTTGTGAAGGAGGCTTTGCTGGTGCTCCTTGGTGTCAGTGGCCAATGCTTGTGAGAGTGAAACAAGAGAAACAGAAGCAAAACACACAAAAAAAAGCCAAGAAGGGGAGACTGGGACCAGGACCAGGCTGTGTCTCAGCTCCACAGAGGAGGCTGCTTTGTTTTCGTCACAAGATTTCCCACCTACCTCAGCATTTCAACCATCCAACCTGCAGAGCTGTGCCCAAAAAATGTGGCAAAAGGATGAGAATCAAATGTATCTAGCTCAGGGGAGTCATAGGAGACCTTCGGTTTTATCCTGGAAATGTGCACAGTTAATTACCCATTAGGGAAGATTATTACAGACACCCACAAGGCCATAATGGCAGTCCCTGCTCTCTGTGGCTGCAAAGAAATGTAATGGATGAGGGAATTAGTGTCAGGTTTGTTCAGATTTCTCCTTTAAGACCGCTGATGTGCATTTTCAGGGGGTTTCTCCTTTCCTCTGACATTTTCAAGGCTGATTTATTTGTTAGCAGTCAATGCTTTCATTTGCAGCCTTCTGCTGCTGGGCGTACGAAAAACCAAGCCGAGGTGAAACACGCGTTGCCTGTTTCATATCCTTTATTCTATACCGTTCCACTTTATATCCTGCTGGAACCCCCTGAACCCAAGACACGCAGCTGCAGATCGCGGGGTGCGCTCGGCGGCCCCGGCTCCATCCCCGGTGGGGAGCACAGTGTGACTGCGTGTCCCCCCGACCTCCCTCCCTCTCGGCCCGGAGCCGCTCCCCGAGTTTGGCATGTTGCTATGCCGACCCCGCCGCTGCACCAGGCAGCACCCGAGGGGCAGCAGCGCAGGTCGGTGCCCGCGGTTTGGCCCTCGGGATGGGGGCGGCAGGACAGCGTGGGTCACACTCGAGGGTGCCTTACACGGGCTTGCCCCGCCGTGCGCTCCCACCGCTGCCCCGGCGCTCGCTGGGGAGGGACAGTAGCAGGCATTCCGCTCGCAGGCACCGCCCCGGGGGCGAGGAGGGGCTGCGGGTGGCTCTGCTGCGCCGGAGGGTGATGGCAAAGGGACCCCGTGCGGGGCAGTGCCGTGGTGCTGGGTCACTGCGAGGGCTGAGCGCAGTCGCGACATCCGCGGGGCCGGGGGACCAGCAGGCAGGGTGCACAGGGGGACACGGTGAGGTGGCAGGCACGGTGCTGTTAGGAACAGTCAGAGCCTCTTTTCTGCAGCCAGGTGTATTTCCCTCCTTGCTATTCATTAAAGTATGATGTAAGATTCAAAGAAACAAACAAACAAAAGCTGCATTTGTAGCTAAATTGCACTGCTCTGAAGTTCTGCGAAGAGCCAGGGGGAAAATGGCCTTCCTGTAGAGCCGTGCAAACTAAAGCTGCATTTTAGCAGAGACCAGACAAAACTCGCAGAGCAGCATCTGGAGGAGGACGCGGGGTCTGTAAGAGCCTCTTCCCCAAGCGCAGCGGCGGCGGCAGAGCCGCTCGGGAGCCTCTGGCCCTCGGCACTGCCTCTCGCTGTCAGCCCCCCCCGCGCCCTTGTAGTAGGTGCCTAAAAACATCCACGGCGGCGAATACCGACTGCGTGATCGCTTACGCAAACCTGGCATCGCTGACGTAAATTTGGAAGGGGATTCAGCAAATAAAGGCGCGTCCCGCAGCCCGCATTACCCCGGGTACCCTGCGCGGGCTGTGCCTCGGAGAGCCTGGCGAGCAGATGGAAGGGTGTTGGGACTGCCCCCGCAGCTGGGAATCCTCCCTGGGGTTTGTAAATCCTAAGCTTTGAGTTAAAAAAGTGGTCGGATGCGGTGGTGGGAGAGTGATGGTCCCATCTGGCAGGGATAGTGAAGAGACTTCTCATCACAGCCGGTGTTGGGGTGGGTGCAAGTAGCTGTAGCTTGGCTCTTCTCCCCCAGCAAGAGGAGGACAGATGCAAACCGGTAACATGTGGCTCTGTGTCCTGCAAACCCCCATCCTTTGGCAAATACTGACAAGAACCCCCTTCTCCAGGGGCTGTGGCACCCAAAGGTGAGGGAGGAACACAGCAGTTGTGGTGTATCCCGTGTGTTGCTGAAAAACTATCCAGTGTAGCAGGCTGTGACTCCATCGAACCGAGTGACAGATCCTGTCCTCGGTGTCCTCAAAGCAAGATGCTCTTCAGCCCCGCTCTTCCCACAGCAGCCTGGCTGGAACCCCTACCCCTCCCAGGTCTGAGCTCACTGTGCCGTGCCCGGGCAGGTTCCCCAGCCCAGCCTGCACTCCCCACGGCCCCACGGGAAGGAGCAACATGGGACAGGCGCTACAGCTGCGTATCGGGTAGGAAAGCTCATCCTGGATACAAAAGTACTCTCTTCAGCAATGATATCCCCCCAGTTAGCTGTCGAATGACCATTTCCCACTGCTGTGTGGAGAACTGAGAACGAATAGTGCTTTCTTAGTTATAATTTCTAGTTTTTATTCCCTAGCAAGGACCTGAAGCACCTTCCTTTCCTCGCTCCTCCCAAGTTCCATGCTTTCACCCACACTGGGCTCCCTGGCACCGCAGCACAGCAGGAACGAGCGCTCTGCTCTGCCGAGAAGGAAGAGTCAAACCAAAATCACTTGCTATGGCTCAGCCCAGCGGATCAGGACAGAAGGGGGAGCCCAGGAGACAAACTCGGAGAGCATCCCACCCTGCCGGGCTCCAGCCGACCTCTAGATGTTGACATTCACAGAAACTTGCTTTTGTTTGTACAGCCACCTTTGAGCATTTATTTCTGGTTTACTGGAGACTGCTCTCACCTCCGAGTCTGTGCCGGAATTCCCACTGCACTGAAGAGGAGCTGTTCTGAAATCACCACCGTGCTGCACTCCACCATTGTCCTCTCTGCATTGTTGAGCCACGACATCTCCCTCCTCTTCCCCCACATTGACCCTTTCCCTCCACAACTGTTGTGCCAGTCATCCCTGCTGTTCATGCTTTAACACCAGGTCACTTCAGAAGTCACCTCGTTGCCAGCTTGATCAGCTGGCAAGTTCTTGGCCTGCCCTGGGCAAGTCTGCAGCCCCCTGGGAGACAAAAACATCGTGTTTACAACCCCTTTTACCAGACACCGGCAGGGCTGTTATCTTTAGTGGTAAAGAAGCCTGAGCTGGTTACTGCTGGGGGTATGAAGTGTCCCAGCTACAGGTGGGCCTCAGGAACACTGGATGACTCCCTGACTCATTCCATCGGTTGTACAGAGAAGATGCTTTTCCCAGCACTCTCCAAGACCTCTGGCAGGTGCAAAGACCAATGCCCACCACAAACCTGACCTGATGAGATTTATTTAACATTTTCTGGCAGGCTAGGCAGTGCTGCGAGCCCATTTTCACACAGTGCTGGTTTGTACTTCAGTGTTTTTAGCCGTCTCCTGTTTGTTGTATCTCTGTTTTACCCCTCAAAGCCAGGCATCAGTTGGTGCATCTTAAAGCATAGCTCACAGATGCTGTTCTGCCCATTACCTGCCTTAGTAGTTTCTCTCTAGTTTATTGCTCATAATAATTTGTTTTCTTTTCCAGACACAAACAATATGCCCATTGTCAAGTACCCCCGGGCTAGAGAGCCTCTCTATTACGAATGGGACAGGAGAGCCCAGAAATGTGGGTTAAGACACACGGTTTATGCTGTAAATGGGGATCAGTATACTGGAGAATGGCTGAACAACTTGAAACATGGTAAGATAGATCATTTTGAGAAGAAGTACCAATTTAGATGTCCTTGCAAAGGTTCCTAGGGACAGGGAGGAGTCAGTGGTTCTATATGCTCCTGCAAGAGCATTCACTCATGTATGACTGTATATATATGTATGTCTTTGATATATACAATGCAAAAATGTACTCAGAGACATTTCTAATAGGTAACTTTGAGAGCTTTTGCATGGACTCAGTGGAAATTACCCAAAATATCTCTAATTACATATGTTTAAAAATCCTCTCCAAGCACAGCAAACTGCAGTAAGCTCCATGCACTGGGATGTGCCCTGGCTGCACAGTCCCTGGAGCTGTCTCAGCTCCTGACTTGGCTAGAGGAATCTTAATTTATCCTCAAGCTGTGGTGAGTGCTGCAGGAGACAGAGCAGGGGAAGGAGACCCTGACTGAGCCCTGAGCAACCAGAGCAGGACAGGCTTGTTTACAAGCAGTAAAAATGAGGTTTGGAAAGATTTAAGTGCATTCAGCAAAGGCCACACAGGAAGCCCCTGATCAAGATTAACGATAGTTTCAACTCAGGAAGCTAAACTGAATCCCAGACATAAGCCTGGCTTGTTGCGGGGAGAGTGGCCCTGCCAGGGATGGAGCAGGAAGGCAGCCGTGGACTCCCTTGTCCTAAACAACCCCTTGTTTGTCAAACAGGTAAAGGCACCCAGATATGGAAAAGGACTGGAGCTATTTACAGCGGTGACTGGAAGTTTGGGAAGCAGGATGGTTACGGCACATACAGCATTCCTGACCCTGTAACCAAGGAATACAGGAAGGTGTACACAGGCTGGTGGGAAAACGGCCAAAAAACTGTAAGTGAGATTTCCTGCATGTGCCAGCAGTGGGGCAGTGTGACCCAAAACACAGGGAAGGGTTGGGTGCACGCATGCAAAAAGATCACTTAAAATATTAATTTTCCCAATACTGAGGCTGAATTGAAGGATCAAGAGTAAAAATCCATGATTTTTATGGAAGTGCTGTGGAGGCACTCATCCCACACATACACTGTACACTGGCACCAGGCTACAGCCCCAAGGTCCTACCACTGGTTACTGCTCAGACCCACCTGCAGGTTGGCCAAAGAGCATGAGAGGCTTCTTATCCCATCTCTTAATCGTTCCCACCCATCCCTTTCATTCCTCTTATCGTTGAATCAATTGGAAGAACCTCTGTTATAAGCACTGTGACAAAATGTACCTTCTTCTGGGAGTTTTACAGCATATCCGACAAATAACATGAGCTCTTTTGGAAATTAAGCCTGTCAAATAAATCACTGCTTTTTCTAAAGGGAACACAATGAGAAAGTCATCTGGTAGTAATGACTGCAATCTCATATGAAAAATCCTTGTAGGAATGTTTTTGGATCTGCCAATGAAAACCTTTTGTTCACCTTGGTGTCTGCTCTTAAATTAAACTCATCATCACCAACACCTGTAATTGGTGTGTGGCTCCAGTCTCTTGGAGGGATCTTCCCCTCCTGTTCTTTGAGATTATATTTTGGGTAATTGAGCCTTGCTGTAAGATTTGTAATGTCATCCAAGTACCACTAGGGTCAGTTTTTCTTCTACAAAAGTTTATCCTTTACATCCATGCAGTTTAGTAAAATTAATACTCAAAATCAGTTATTTCCAGAAATGATTTTATTATTTGTTCAGAGATAAACACTTTCTTCCTATGGGAAAACTCATTAGTGATATGGAAATATTTCTTCCTGGTATCACTCCCTGGGATAGGGGGTACCTCTGGACTTCTCTTAAGCTCAAACATACATGTAAGACAAACAAGGGATGGAGTTGCTCAGCCTGGAACACGCTGGGCTGTAAGGAAGCATCATCAGGGTTGAAAGGCAAGAAGTCCCCATGTTGAGAGGCACATCCTTCAATGCTGCCTATCCCCAGGCAGGTTTATATACTAGTAAAACCCGCTTTTAGCTAAATATTAGCAGCAACCATGCCAATAATAACACACTGAGATACAAACCCAAGGGTTTGTCACGGGAATAAAACCATTTGCCAAAAAAAATCCCATACTACCCCCGCTTGTTTCCCTCAGCAGGAGAACAGCCACTGAGCCGGGCTGCCAGCAGCCACATGTCAGAGTAATAAACAAAGATATGGTTTATCAAAGAGATGTCCCAAAAGTGGACACTGACCCCTCGCAACAGCATGGCTCCTAACCAGCCATCCCTGCGCTGCTGTCCAGGGCCAGGGGGTGTCATTTTACCCCAACGGGGAGCGCTACGAGGGCGAGTGGAGCGACGGGGCGCGGAGCGGCTGGGGACGGATGCACTACCAGGATGGCTCCAGCTACGAGGGGCAGTGGGAGGCGGATCAGCCCAACGGGCAGGGCATGCTGCGGCTCCGTAAGTACCAGCCATCCTCACCCCGGGCATCTGCCTGCCCCCTGCACCTATTTGGTGTCGTGCTGCTCTCCACGTGTCTCTGCCATCCGGATTTCTGGATGCTCCGTCCCATCTCCTGTTGCAGCCTTGCTCCGTGTCATCCCTCCCCTCCCGGTCTGGGCTGGAGGCAGCACAGGCTGCGCAAGGGCCGGCGTTGTGCTGCTCAAGGCCACACACATGAAAGCTTGTTTTTGTTGTGATTTACATTTAAATGACTGGGATGGTTCGGGTTAGAGATAATATACTGTTGGGTCAGAGAAGAGCAAATCTCTCTTTTCAAGCCAGGCACTTTGCCAGACAGACTTTTTAGCTCTGCATACCAAAGAGGAGTCCAGTTTCCAGCACAGGAAAAGAAAAACAACAAAGAATTTTCTTGTTGAGTTCACTCCATCACCTCTCTTACTTCCGACAGTGGCTCGTGTTGAGCGAACTCAGGGGTTTCATTAGTACACAATTCTTTTCCATAAATAACACCAAGCACATCATGGGTTGGGAATGTTAGGGGCAATCTCAGCATAAATACAGAAATTTGGATTTTTTCCCCATATTTTCCTTATTGGAGTTTAATGCATTTTTCCCAATCCAAACCAAGAATCCAATCCCAGTCCTTTGCAGTACAAGGCATGGCATTCCAAGAACATTTGAAGAAATATTATCTCCATATTATTATTCATCTATTCTATTTTTTTTTTTTTGCTTGAAAGTGATCTCAAGGCTAGTAATTAGCTAAGCAAAGCAGCTGGGAGGAACGGGCATGACCTTCACTGCACATCTCATGCATGACTGTGCTGACTATAAAGTCACTTTGGACCGATGGCTCATCTGTATGAAATCAGCACTTGCTTCCAGGGAGAAATCTTCCACTGATCTCCTGCGCTCCCATCAAAGTCCCTGTTAGTTACAAACCAACAGTCCCTGCGGGCTGAGCTGTGGCTGATGCACCATTTCAGAGCCCCGCTGCCTCCAGCATTGCCCGCAACTGACTGCGAGCTGGATTCCTTTTGGATAAAATTAGCCAGGGCAATTATTTCATACCCACAAGCCTAATGCATTCAGCCCAGCTGCTGGAAGTGTGCCCACGTGCCGGCAGCTCTGCGATGTGAAAGAAAAGGAGTTCTCCAGTGGAGGTCACGATGAGCTGCAGCTCAAGATTAAATTGCTTGTAGTGGCAGCGTTCCCGGCGAGGGCGAGCTCGGCCGGGAGCACCGCGCTGAGTGGCCGCCTCTGCTCCAGCCATTCCCAAATGGCTTTGTACCGGAGCACGGCATGTCCACAGGGATCACAGCAGTGAGCACACAGCCTCCTCAGGTGCTTGCGTGGGAGCAGCTGGACACCACGGTGCAGCCAGGGCTGTGATTTTGGGGGTTTCTCAGTTGCTGGTGGCTGGAGCGTAGGAGCTGAGCTGCCTGCACCAGTCGTGTTGCAGATAAGCCAGATCAAAGTTGCAGATAACCACCACCACAGCTCCAACCTGTAAACCAGACCCTGCCTGAGCAGCCAGCAGCACGCTCCCCAGAAGTGATTTTGGCTTTTCCTTCTTACAGCTTTGTGGCAGGCCCCAGCTCCCTCTGCAGCACTATGCAGGGTGCCCTGGCATTTTGTCTACTTACTGTCATGGAGAATGGCAGAGTTCAGCTGAGACTCAAAGGTATTGCCACTAATTTGGTCAGGAATCCCTGTGGCTTTGGGCTTAGAAATACTCCATGTAGAAAAAGGGCAGAGCAGAGGGCTCTCCTAGTGACAGCAGGATGGCCTTGAGGTATCCCAGCATCACCCTGGATGCGATGCCCCTTCTCAACCAGCACCCAAGGATGAGGCTGCTCTCTTCCCCTTGCAACTCTGCTTTCCCTGTTGGTGATGGATGATGGATGGATTCCTGGAGAGTAGCACAGAGCCCAAAAAAACCCTCTCTCAACTTGCAGGAAAATGCTGAGAGAAGCAGTACAGCTAGAAAAACAGTCTGTAACTGACTGCCTGAACTGTTCAGACACTCAGCAGTTTCTCACCCTGTAATTCATTGAGGAAAAACTAACTTCAAGTATTCTTTGAAATCAAGATTATTTTGACTGGACAGCAATCAGCACTCTGTTCCTTGCCCAGACAAGCAAACCTCTCTTCAAGCCAGAGATCCCATGTGATTTGTTGTAGTGACACAAATCCGAAAGTTGTGTCCTGTAATTTTTCATGTTGTGAGGAGTGACTCAGTGACCAGTCCCTTACTCTGAGCTCACTTGCTCAGTTCTAGGTGGGCAAGCATGGGCTCCTTCCACAGCCCTTCTTCCTCTGTGGCACAGCAAACGGAGCACCATGAAAAAAAAATGACACACTGTGCTGCAGCCCCCTGGAAATTACTCAGAGGAGCCAAACACATGATCCCCTTCTCTGTCCCTTTGCTCTGTTGATTGGTTTCATTTGTAACCCCTTAATGACATGGTGCAGATTTCATGGTCTGTTCATACATTTGATTGCAGCAAACGGAAATCGGTACGAAGGAGGCTGGAAAGATGGAAAGAAGCATGGCCCAGGGAGATACTTCTACATAGATAAGGGACAGTTGTTGGAAGGCACCTGGGCAGAAGATATATCAAAATGTGGAGTTCTGGTTGACTTTGACAGAGACAAAGCCCCAGCCCCTACTCAGTATCCAATCCCAGAGGTAAGTGCTTGGAAATTTCAGTGTTTGCATTCATCAGCACTTGGGTCAGCTCTCCAGGTAGCATTTCACTCCTCAAGTGATTTCCCCCATGGGGCTCCCCCCTCACAGGGTGTGTGCTCAGTGTCTTTTGGTCAGCAGTGTCCTGAATGGCCCCGTAGGGACAAACAGCTCATCCAGCCTCTGCTGGAGCCTCCTAATCACCTCCATCTGAAAAAATGCAGTTCTCATGCACCAGAACTGCTCAGAGACCTGAGGCAGCACAAAGGAAACAGGGACAATAGAGGCAGAGACAATTGTGGGATTTGCGTCAACACCAAATGATTTCCCCAAGCCCAACTGCTGAAGCTGAGCAGACCCTACAGACACCTGAGAAGCTGCAGGCTCTGCCTGAGTACTCCAAGTCAGAGGCTCATCATGTCCAGCAGCCCTGGGGCAGAGAGGTGTGTGCAGCTTCCCATCTGGTCCCAAGGTGGGTGGATGGTGTCCCAGAGCCAACATCCCCCGCTCCCCTTTCCCTTGAGTGACACACCCTGCAGAAGAGTCAGTGCCTGTCCCCAGCCCAAAGATTCAGTGAGGCACTTGCCCACACTGGGCCATCAGCCTGGCAGCCACTGGGTCCTTGCACATCACTTTGCTACAGGAGCTGGAGGACAGGACAGCCTGTGCCCTGCTCCGTGCCCTTGGAGGAAGACAGGGAATGGGAGTCAGTAGGGACTGGATGTGGCTCCAAGTGACACAACTGGCCAAAATCTCAGCTTGAACCGCCGTGGTCTGCACAAGGGCATCACATTTCCAGAGGATGGTTACAGCAGGACGGGGTGGGGAAGCTCTTTTTTGCTTAGAGCCAAGCAGAACCACCCTGGATAACCATAGCACGCTGCTTTGCTCCAGTAACACAGGGAACAGCACAGCCCCCCGGCAGGTAAAGCCACCTACCTTCCTCTGCCCCAGGGACAAGGCTGTTGCAAATGACACCTGGCTTGTGCACCCCTCCAAAGCTCACAGCTGCTACATCTTCACATTTTCAAAGCCTGGTTTCCATAGCAAAGGACCCTGTAAGCACACAGGTTTTGACAAGCCAGTTGATCCCTTAAGAACCAGGCACGCCCACAGCAGCACAACATAATAAAGCCCAAATACCCACCAGGGAAAAACAATCTCTGTTTCTCAAAAAGAGTGAAAGGAGCAGCACTTCTGTAGCTGAAAATATTTACCTTATGTGGTTTGTCAAAGGTTACCCAGAACAGCCTCAACAACCCAACAGCCTGGGATGAGCTGCCAGTACACTAAGGCAGGATGTTCAAGTCTGTTTATTTAACTCCCTGAAGACCAAGTGATGACCCAATTCTCTTCTGCTCTAGGAGCAAAAAGAAAGCATCAGCTTCCACTGCTGTTATTATGCTTTGGATCGGTAGAGATCTGTTGATCTCAGAGTAAGAAGGAAGTAAGATATTTATAAACCTTTTCACACACACCCACCCTTTAAAAATTACAGGTGAGACCCAACAGATCAAAGCCAGTTTTGTACAGAATGTGTTTAGTTTAAGGAGACTCAGCCACTCCACACAGAGCTATTTCAAGGAGATGAAGTGATGCACAACACACTAATAAAATTAGGGGAGTGTAGCAATGTTTCTAAAACAATAATTGAAAGGCTGCAATATGAACTAGGTTCTGATACATGGGAGAATATCCGTTAATGCTCTAGTAATCAAGATCTATAAACCCTTAAGCTTCTTCAATTACACTGCATAACTGATTTGTATTCTTTTTATTTAGATTGAACTAGATGATCCAGCTGGTGTTTTAGCAGAGGCCCAGGCACTGCTTGATGACAGTGATAATTAACAACCGGATGCTGAGGAACACAAGAAGATGTAAGATAAGGACAGTCCTGGGTTATGTATTCATTTGACTCTGAAATCCACTGTGGTGTGTCATGTCATGGTCTGTCTCACTCTTCCCTCAGGGCTGTTCAGGTACGCTGCACTCTGCAGGTGGGTTTGCTCAGCAGCCTCCTCCCACCCCCATTATATTATATTGGAAAAAGAAAGTTAAAAATTAATGGAAAAAAAGTTAAAAAAAAGTAAAACCACAACCAGCAAAATGCTGGAAGACAGGCAGAGTGAGACTTTGCTCAGCTCCTCTGACTTACTCCTTGTGTAAAGAAATCGCACTCCTGTTGGTTTCAAGGTCTTGGCCTTAGAGAATGAGGGTTTCTGGTATCTGCTATAAAAGCAAAGCCCTAGAAAAGTACAGTCAAGTAACTGTGTCCCCCCACTCCTCCCAAACCTAGCCCAATATACACCTGTGACCCAAAATGGCTTTTGAAGTTACAACAGATCCTGTTTCAATTAGTAAGTATATTTTAGACCTCTAGATAGCAAATAATCAGCAACCATTGAGTATATTTTATTTCATGAAAGTATTTTATATCTAAACAAGTGATACACAATAACCCATGTTTAAAATGCTTGAGGTAAATGCCTAACACCGTTAGTATAAATAAGGGATAAAAAAAAAATTTCAAAATTTAAGTGCACTCAATGTTTAGATCCACGTGTCTGTGTCTGGTTACTGCCTGGGCACACAGTGACAAAGGTACCCAAGGTGTAACTTTCATGACCATTTCCACAGGTGAAAAATGAGAGAAACATACTCAGTATCATGGCTTAAAGTGCAGAAAAGTCAGAAAAGCAGCTGTAATAACAGCGCCATTAGCTCAGAGCCTACCAGTTTGAGAAAGTTAAAAATGAGATTGTCCAACCAGCTTTTAAGTCTATATTTCTTAAACCAAAAAAACAAACCCAAAAAACAAACCACAACCCACGCTTTTCTGTCACTTTGTAAAAGATTAACAATGAGAAATTCAGCTACTTATCCAGGACAGCAAGTAATTTTATAAAATAAACTTAGAAAATTGATGTTCTGGACTTCATTCAGAACTATGTAACTTTTAAATATACAATTTACAGACAGAAGTGTAACTTTTAAGCCTGACAGCACCCTTTGCTCTTGTGTGAATACTGAGTCAGGTTTTCTTCCTCTACTGAGAGGTTTTAGGAGTTTTTCCCCAAGACAGGATTAGTATTCCAGTAAAGGTTGGGAAAATACATTTTGTGCCTACTACCAAGACTTTCTGTTTCGGAATGCTGCTTCCTTAATGCCTTTACTAACATTACCCTCCCAGTGCTCCACGAACGAGCACCTGTGGGACTGTAGTTACAACCCTCACCACCAGATTTACATTAGCAATAGAATATATTTGAAGCATAACGTACTGGCAGAGCTGAGAAAATCCAGTTTGGCCTCTGTATGCCAGAAGGACTTGGGAAGACAGCAAGTGCAAAGCTGTTTGCTGCTTGTGAACCAAGACCGCTGCTGAAAAGAACAGCCCAGCAGGTTTTTTTTTATAGTTGTTTGTGACAATACAAAGGCACCACGGGTGACCTTGTCAACACATTGCACTGCGGTGCTGCTGACAGGAGACATCAGTCCCATCTGCTTCACGAGGCTCCTGCAGTAGTAACCACACTGCACCAAACTCCACAGGCACATCCTACAGTTTGTAAATATATTGGACAACCCCACATGGAGGTTGGTGAGGGAGACCACGTTCTGTCTCAGGTCAAAATCCCAGGTTTCTATTCCACCGTGACAGCTACGACAGGGAGGTTTAAGTTTTTTCCCTTAGGCTTGAAACCTGTCTCAGTGTGTGTCCAAAAAAACAGCTACTCCCTAGAAGAACTGTGTTCCAAAAAAATCCCACTCCTAGACAGAGCCACCATTACTGAAGCAGCCCAGGACAACTGGACAAACCTCTTAGCAAGGAGACCAAATGGAAGGTTTTGCCTACAGAGGAAATAAAGAATGACACAGTAGCCTTGCTGTCACAGATGTGTCTGAAAGTGAGCAGCAATATGAATTACAAATAACCTGCTTTCATAAATAAATATACACCCAGAAAAGTTGCCTTCCAGATCCTCTGGAAGCAAAAAACGTATAGAGTTATTAAATATACAACACTTCAACAAGAAGACTTCTAAACAAGGAAGACCAAGGCATAGCTAATTACTTGGGAATCCAACGCAGAGAAAGCACCTTTTGCTGCTTGTATCTGAGGATTTATTAAAATATATTTTCAATATAAAAGTATAAAATAATTACTACTTTGGCTTGGAAAAAAAACAACAGTGGTTCTGATTTTCAAGCAAAAAAAATTATCCAGTGATAATTTCCTTCTTTTTAAGAAAAGATTCCTAAATGAGAAACAGGCAAATCTATCTCTCCAGATAATATGTGCCAGCTCATGAGAACTTTAAAAACAGTTATTGCTTTTATTTTCTTCCACGGAAGAGTAGAGTCGAGTCTCATTCCTACTCATGTGGCCATACCACATCACAGTAAGACTAGGCAGGGGTGTTTAGCAAGTTATAAAATGTGTAAGTGCCGCGGGAAAAAGGCACTGGAGAAATCAGTAAAGTAATAATTACTTGGCAGCAAAACATACGGGGGAAAGTGGTGGGAAAGCTTTCACTCCTACCATCTGTCAGGCTTTCCAGGGAGAGCAGCACTAGCACCGAAACCAAGTGCTAATTGCTGCATGTCCCAAGTAATTTGTATCATGCCATGCAATATGGATCGGACAAGCAGTATCTTCTAGTAAATGCCAACATCAAACAAAAAGAAAAAAGAAGCCAACAACTTCTCTATCCATTCCTAGCAAATACCCAAATGTACAATGTTATTTTCCATGTATTTATACAGCCACCATTCAGCATTAATGAGAAAATAAGGGAGACAGTGTGCACAGGAGGAGGGCTGCACGCACAGTGCAATCAACCCCGCCATCCATTCCTTCAGATAACAAAACCTGTGTGAAAGGAACATTTTTTTTCCTTCTCTAAAGGGTTAGAACAATATTTATAATCTTTCTTTAAACAGTGATCAGTAGTTCAGGCAGTCCATCCACAGGGGAGTCATCGTAAGGCAGAAGCAGAACAGTGGGGTTACTCTCCTTAGGTACAGGTTTACGCAAAGTTGGTCACGGCTGAGGAGACAGTATCCCCTCTGTGATCCAGCTGGTCCTGGAGCCGTGCAAATTCAGCGAGTTCGTTGAGCTCCTGAAACTGCCTGTCTGTTTTATGGCTCACCAGTGACCGGTAGAAGTGGACTGCAAACACAATGAAAATCAACCCGAAGGGCACCATAATAGACGTCGATGCAATGGCTGCTGCCTGTCCTGATGTGATGGTAGAACTGTTGCCCTGCGGGGTGTTATCAGTTTTCTTCTTCAGAGGAAGAAACTTCACCCAACACAGTAACACCACCTCTGCGAGAAAGAGCAAAGTCCCGATGACAGTGGAGAACGCCCAGGCGAGCTCAATGTGCCGGTGCATCCGCTCATGAGGAGACTCCTTGACAGAGTTGAGGTTGTGCACGTTGCTAACAGCCTCTATGTTTGGAAGAATGCAGGTGCTTATCATGAGTGCAAAAAGGTGAACTGCAACAAGGACAGTAGTGCAGGCACTGAAGGCTATCAAGAGCCCTTGAGGGTAGTCGTGTTCTGCATCGAGCTGAACTTCCACCATGGCCACCTGAAAAGGGAGGGAGAGAGAGATGCAGTTACCTACATTACATAGTATTTGACTAGAGATTGCTTTAAGTTTAGACCAAAATAAGTCCGCATTTACATTTCTCTTCATGTGATCTGCACCCTTTTCATCAGGTTCAAACTTAGGACTGAGCAAAGGCCACCATTTTCATACTTACTGTTGTGTTGCGGAGCAAACCCTCAATATTCAGAAAAGCTGTTAAGAGTACAACCATCTTCTCACCTCCAGCTCCTCCCAACAAAACAGCTGAACTTTGTGAACATACCTGGACTCCTTAAGTGAAACATTTCTTCTTTCATGTTATACTGCTGAGGCAGCTTTCGATCTTTCACTATTGATCATGAATTTTGCTTGATGTTAGGAACTATTTTGTGTCCCATACATATGTAGAATGAATGCCACATAAAGTCTTTTAACTATCTATGATAACATGAAAGCCTGCAAAGGCAGCAGACTGCCCATCACAACCTTGGTGGTCCTTTCTCCTTGGATATTGGGGTTTAAGTTCTGAAGAGCAGACGCCTTTCATGAGAAAGATCACCTTTCCATGGACCTCTCAGCTATATTCTTTCACTCAAGTATTCAAGCAGATTGTATAAAAGAGACTGAAAACATGAAAGTCTCCACAATGCCCATGGCAGACTAACAGGCCTGTTAGAGCCTGAAGAAAGACAATGTCTCTGAGAAAGGATAACTCAGTGCTCCCAGGCATCCCAAGCTCCTCACTCTGGAAGCCACGTCTAGCACTGCTCTCCCAAAGATCAGGCTACGCAGGAAGATGCTCCAAGGTCCAGCCCTGCCCTACTGTATGAGCCATGCCCTTTTATACCTCAGATCTACACGTATCCTGTGCTTCAGGGGCAGAAACCAGCCATAAATAACAGCACTAGGAAACTCATAAAACCAGCTCAGAATAAAGAAAATGAACTAGAATGCCTTTTGACAGGTTTTAAAACTGTCAGTTTTATGCACATGCAATTGATGAGTGACATTAATCCCAGGAGCTCTCTTGAAATAATCTTTCCTGATAAATTTACCTTTCAGACAAAGCACAGTTCCAAAGAGGGAACAATATACCAAAGTCTCTCTGTTCAGTGCACTTTCTCAAAGGAACTCATTAAACAGACAAAATATGTTTAAAATGCAGAGGAAAAAACCTAGCAGCAATATGAAATATAAGCACATCAAGCTGATAAGAAGAAAGATGTAAGAAGAGCTGGTATATGGATGCAGGGAGGCACAGGAACTAGGACCCAAAGAGAGCTGCAGGAGCAGCAGGAACAGTCAACCCCCTGTTTTGTAAGAGCTGAGCCAAGCTGCACCTAGTCCTGGATCCCACCTTCCTACGCACGTTCCAGGACACCAGAACTCTTAATCACCAATGCACCAAATATATTAAAGGCAACCAAGGGTTTTGCTCAGACATGTTTCAACAGGCATTCAAGGCCATTTGCCAATTTTTTAATTCCTTTATTGAAAGCTTTTATTGCCATAAGCCTCACCATCCAGCCAACCAGCGAGCAGTTTCCAAAGGTGCTACAAGAAGCTTTACAAGAAATTATATTAATGCATATACGACTCTTGCTCAAAGATTCAAAAATACCATTTTTCAGTCGTGGGAAACCTCACATTTGAGAGGATAAACATTTGGTTGTCAGGATTGCTTGTTAAGTCCCAACATACTCGTGGGATGTTGGGCTTCCTGTGTTTTCACAGAACAATTGCAATCCTTCAGCACCAAGGATTCATTTTCATACTTATCAAACAGTTTTCCTGTAGGTCTCGAGGTGTGTCTAGACTCAAAACCATCCAGCATGGCAAGGCACTTTAATCCTTTATCCTAGTAGTATGTTAACATAACCATGGCACTAAAGAGATTCATTAGATAAAGATTTTATTTTCTTTTAAGATGTATTTAATTTGCCAAGCATTGAAGACATTTTATATTTCCATTAATCAATGCCTCCACGTAGTAATGATACCAAGCACCTGATTTTGAACTCCTTGTGTTCACGTCTGGCAGAGTAACCCAAGCTCGACCTGTAAGCCAAAAATCAGTTCATGTTTTCTGTCTCCTCAAACTCTCAAGAAAGCTAATTTGGGAACTCTTTCAGGGTAAACAGGCAGCAAAACTGCCAAATCTTTTCAACTGCAAGTTTACTTCCTGGGCCAAGCCTGAGGCAGGCACCTAAAACAAAAAGCTCCATTTTTCACGATGAGGCCCTGTGCCTGTTTTCTAACAGTGTTGCAAAGCAGCAGTTCTTCCCCCTGCTCACTCTGCAATTTCAAAATAAACAGACTCCACCAGCTCCTGGAAGGTAACACGTGCAAGAGCAGGGCCCCAGTGAGGTCACGGGACATGATCCAAACCCACACAAAGCCTGAGCTCACAGGTACAGGCTGATGCTCTCGGCAGGGTATTTTCCTGCTCAGCAGACCTGCTCAGGGCAGCAAGTGTCGCTGATGGCTGCGCAGTTTCCAGTACAGCATGTTCAGCACCTTCTCCTTCACCACTCCCGAAGCTCCTCTGAACACTTGCTGCATGATGTGCACTGTGCAGCTGCCCTGCTGCAAACGCCCTGCCCTGCTGCGTGATCACAGGGTAACACGGGTTGGAAGACTCCTCAAGAGGTCATCTGGTCTAATCCCTGGTTCAAAGAAGAGCTAACTTTAACTTCAGATCATCCTACAGATATGACTGGCAGATTTACTACAGCTCTTCACAAAATTAAAGGACTCCCATGACATTACGACTCAAGACTGAAGTTCTCATAAGCCTAAAAACGGTGGCACTCAGATGTTTTCAGAAGATAACTGAATTTTGGCACACAACCACATCAAACCTTCCACAGTCCTGGATTTCAGAGCCATGGCAGCCTGATTCCTACCATGTTGCAAGAAATTTAACAACTTGCCCTCTAGAAGAATCTGCATTTCAACTTTTTTCTTCAGTTTAATATCCTGATCAAGTTCCTTTCACTTATCTTATTAGACCAGAGGGGCTTCAATAAAGCTCCTGCTTTAAAATTAAAATCACAGGCTTACATCTCTTTTGAAATCAGTAGCCAGTACTGTAAAGTCAAGAACAAGATGAGTGTCATGGAGTCACTGGAAATCAGCACTCCTGGCTGGCTCCCTGTTGTCCTGACAGGACTATTCACCCCAGAGACAGAGGCTGAGCCAGGCTCTCACAGACTGTCTGCACCATTCATAAAGAGTTATAAACAACTCAGAGAGAGAGTTGTTGTGTACGAGCCAGAATAACTCACCGGAAATTAAAAACAGATAAGTCAAAATAATGATCTTATTACTGGTTTCATACGCAAGGGAAACTAAGCATCATTTATCCTTTAGTCCAGGATCTTGACTCAGTAATTATTGTACGCTGCAGAATGGCAAAACACAGTAATATCTGCTGACGCTATTTGGAATACAAATAAGGATTTCATCCGATTTTGCTACAAAACATGAAAAGGGATGACTGGAGTAAATGCATCTTGAGGAGGCAGTACCTCTGCACAGTGTGACTTAGAGGAAATCTATTCAGCAAGTCCAGGGGCACAGCAGCCAGAGGCTCAGCGTCACCTCTGCATCCCCCAACCCACCGCAGCCACTCGCAGGGGCTCTACGGAACAGCACGAGCCCAGGTGCCCTACACTGCCTGCCTTGCTCACCTGTGACCTCGAGCCAGGGGTGCTCAAAGGAGCCCCAAAACATCGCTTTCACGGCTGCAAGGGGAGAAACGTCTCGTGTGGGGGAACATTCTTGAGCACAGCTCGAACCCGTAAGTGCAACAGCGACGTAAAAGCAGAAGCCGCAAAGCTGGGCCTGTAACACTTTCCTGCAGGTTACAAAATGCTGCTTCGTGTTATTCTACGAGCAATCCAGTTAAATACAGATTAAAAATGTCAGTAAGAGACCATTTTAGCATTTCAAACTGCAGAGTGAGCTGCACCTGACAAACGCTATGCTGCCTTGAGCACCTGGACAGCTCTGACAGCATCGAGTCCAGTCCTACCTCGCAGTACCTCAATATCAACTGTTACTATGGAAATCAGTTTCATAAATATTTATCACTGCAGTCAGTCTTCTACAGAACATGACTGGAGATGCCTTCAGAAGACCATACCAGCTATACCTCAAAGGCAAGAGTTGACAGTTCTTTGATGATATTCAATATTTGAAGCGTACGTATTCCCATCTAGACAAAGCCCTGCCAGCTTGAAGCACTCAAAGTATTAAAAACTGTGCTGTCTGGTAAATAACTTCCTCCAAATCCTACTTACAACGAAGCCAACCACGGTGTATAATTCAGACACCTAGTTTTGACTCAGCTATTTTCACAAAGCTGTTAATTGGTGGCAGGAGGTGACATTGAGTTTTCCACTTTGGTGACTATTGGGATCTAACAACTGCCATACATGATACCTGACTCCCATATCATGACATTGTCATAATACTGGCGACAAAATGATGCCAACATTCAGATTAATTGTTCAAACAAAATTAACCTGCCAACAGCCTGTCTCCTCTGGAGCTCTCAATTCTGCGGCTGTAAGTGTGGATGAGCCAGGGCTTGCAGTGCTGGATACAATCTGCAAAGTATTTTCAGCACTCAAATAAACTGGATTGAGAAGTAAAAAGAGATAAAGCCAGGCACGAGGGGGAAAAGATCATACATTAATAACTGGGATATAACACACATGATGCCCCCTAGAAGGGCACGGAAGGAATCCTCCATTCTTTCATGGACTACACATTGACATTACTTGCTGGCCCCACAAACAGGAAAATTGTACTAAATGAAGATGATAAGCTTCGTGGATTTTCCCTCAGACATATGGCACTGGATGATAGCATCCATGGAAACCTGCACGAAGGAAATGCTCAGGTTTACTGCCGGGAGCTCAGCCCTCACATCAGTTGCCAACACCAGACCCTGCTGTCTGAAGTTCTCACACAGCAGCAAATCCTCACGCACGGCTCTGAAACAAAAACTAACTGTAAAACAGGCTTTTAATCTTCTCTGAGGAAAACCAACACTTTGGGGTTTGAAACGTGGCTGGGCATTTCACACACCACATCAGTGACCCGGGCAATCCCTGGGTTTGGTACACATGGTTTCCCCACGGCATGCGGAACCGATGCCGAGGGAATGAAGTGTGCAGAATGGCTGCAGTGACACAGCCCAGAGAAAGGGAATGGCTTAGGGGGAGAAGCTTAGCTTAAACTAGAGGACGTGAGCACCGTTTAATCTAAGAGCAAGGATCAACAGGGCTGGCATGGAAACCAGCACATTCCCCTCCTGACAATTCCCATCGATTCACTCAGTGGTCCTGCATGCGACGTTTAAGCTCTTTCTTCCTTGTGTGATAGGGAGAACAGAGGAACGGTGAGGCTTCCTTGCTGTTGTAGCTTTGATCCAAGACTAGGCTGTACTCCTGCAGCATTTTAGTCAAATATCAGGTGCCAAAGAACCAGCTGCACTCAGTGAACAATGCACAGGTGTGACAGCAGAACGGCCCAGCTTTTCAAGGCAGAAAGAAAGTAAAGTATTTTAAAACAATCTAAAAATACTTGAAAGTGAACTGGCTCTTCTGAAAACAGACTAGGAAGTCTCAGCTAGAGGACTGTCTGTCACAGCAAACCCAAAGAGGCTGCAGATGCATTTTCAGTGAGATCTAGTAAAAGGAAGAAAAAACTGATTTTTTTAAGGGGGAGCTTCAGAAAAAATAAAGTATGAATGTTCACATGTAACACTGCTGGACACTAGAGATTCTGTTAGCCAGAACAAAGCAGCTTTTTCCTGAAATACCCTAAACAACTAATTGAAAAGCAGCGGTTTTCAACTGAACTCCTAGAATTATTCTAGAGAATCAAGAAGGAAGTAGAAGAAACCTCACCTCATACATTCGTGGACTTTCAGAGTCTACACACCATACACTTAGAGAAAAGCCAAGGGAATTTAAGACATTAAGTATAACAGCATTCACACTGAGATGCAACCTCGCTTAAATGAAAATCTGTAAAAACCAACAAACCACGGGGGTTTTTTCCTCCATGTGCTCCCCGACCAGAGCAGCCACCCTGACGAAGTGCTCTGCCACGGGAGCAGGGATGGACAAGGAAAACTCATTAGCAGGAGCACCAACTCGAGCAGCCACACTGACACAGCCGCCTGTCACTCAAACCAGCAGCAGCTCCACCACCTCCCCGAGGAGCTGCGGTCTGTTTTTAGCCATTGAAGGAGGACAGTGACATTTATTTGACCGTCAGGAGGCTGCTGTGCCTTCCGACAGCATCCCTGGAACAATGGCTCCGGAGGGGGGCTTGAAAACACCCCCCTGTTGGTTAAAAGCCGGGCAGAAAATCAAGGCAACGCAACTCAGGGCGCTGCAATTCGGTATTTAGGAACTAGGAAGAATTTTTAGCAGATGCATAAAAGGAGCTGAGGGCAGAGTTTGGAGATACGACTCCGTCCAGACGACTGGACAGATGAGGAAGTCTGCAATTAACCTCGATACAATCCATAGAGGAGCTTTTATCTGAAACAAATCCGTGTTACAACACCAAACCCGAGAGCAAAACGCGCAAGAGCACACCCCGCCCGCCCCGCTCCTAAACCACGCACAGCAAGCGACACCTCCGGTTCCCTTAAATGAANGCGCCCGCCGCGCGCACCGCGAGCCTGCGCGCCACGCCCCCGGCTCGCCATTGGACAGCGCGCAGGGACACGCCCTTCTAAGACACGCCCCCGGTACGCTATTGGGCAGAGCGCAGGGATACGCCCCTTCGGACACGCCCACGGAGACACCCCATTGGCCCCGCGCGGGGAGGGACACGCCCCGCCCCCCGCTTCCCGGCAGCCCCGGGGAGCAGCGAGGGGGGCGCGGCCACGCGCGGCCGCCAGGGGGCGGCACCGTGCACCTGAGGGAGCCCG
>VWZF01002325.1:238299-321271 GCA_013396755.1 Sclerurus mexicanus | reverse complement strand
CCATGCCCCGCATTGCCCCCGGTGCTGCCCCTGGCCCGCCGACCCCCGCGCTCCCGGCGCTGTCGGGCGTGCGGGGCGGCGGGGGGGAGCGGGCGGGGGCTGCGCATCCATCGCGGCGTTACATAAAGCGATCTGGTTTTTAAATCGCCGCTTCCGGTGTGACTATGGAAACACTCGGATTATGTAAATACCGAAACCTGGATGCTGGGCATCAGATACGATGATTCGCCCCCCACTTCCCTTCCCCGGGGAATTAGCTTGTGCTCACGTGCAAAAATAATAATAACAATAATAAAAATGATCCGGTTGCTAACGAGCGCTGGCCGCCTTTCACGGCTTCTTACGGGATTGCAAAACGCATCGGTGCTGTAGCTTGTGAATTGTCGGCGAGTTACGTGTCCCCCGCTCGCCTTCCAGCGCCAGCCCCTGCTCAGCAGCCCAAGTTTGAGTTTTCCTGCAGCCAAGCACCTGTTATTCCTGCCGAGTTCCGTGTCACGGGATGGAAAAGGTTGTGCATGCAGCTGTGTTTGGAGCTTGTTTGGGTTCAGGTTTTGTTCAGTTTGTGTCTTGCCATCGTAATTATTTCCCCCGGAACGTGTTTATCAAACCCTTCTGAGCGATCCATGCGCTTTTCTCGATTTTTTCTTTTCCGGATAATGTGTTTTATTTTGTTTTTTTATTAATGTGTTTTCTAGCGCTGCATCGGCCGGAGGCGGTACGATGAGAACGAGGACCTCTCGGACGTGGAGGAAATTGTCAGCATCAGGAGTTTCAATTTGGAGGAGAAATTAAAGAGTAAAATGTACCACGGGGATTTCGTGCATGCCATGGACGGCAAAGGTAAATCAGCCGGGCCGGGGCCGTCCGGCCGCGCTCGCCGCCGCCTCCACGTGCAGCTCCGCGCCGGCTTCGGATTTCGCGCCCGTGCCCCTGCCCGGGGATCCGGTGACGCCGCCGGCCCGAGGGGAACCAGGGCTGTGCGGGGCCCTGCATCCCGCACCGCCCCGGCGGGGCTGCCCCGGCGCGTACCCCCCGCACCCGGAGGGCGGTTTTAGCCCCGCCGCGGGGCTGGGATGAGCGCGCTGATCCACGGCAGCTCCCCCCGCCCTGCCCCGCCACCGTGACCCCAGCGCACCGCCGGGATGTTCAGGAATTAGGTCCTGGCACGGCAGAGGCCGAAACCCCAGCCCCCACTTAGCCGGAGGTGATTCCCGCTCCCCCTTCCCCCCCCTCGTGAATCCAGGACCCCTTTTGCGAAGGAGTGCGACTGATGAGCCCGTTCGCCAGGCTCGGAGACTTTAAAATCAATAACTTCTTTGTGTGCCTATCATATATTAAATTACAGCGCTGCCCTCCCCAAAGTTTCTTGCTTTGCTGAGGTGACTTGAATTCCGGAGCGGTAAGCAGAGCCAGACAGCCCAGCTCTGCCGCACGCCTGCCTGGGAGGAAGGGAAACAGGGAAACGGGAGAGGTTTGCCCAGGAATCAAACAGGCCGGGGGGGTTGCAGGTCACCTTTATTTACCGCTGCACTGTTGACACGGATCCCCATCCCAGATGGCTATCACTAAAACTCGGCCTGACTAAGGACGCCTGTCTTAAGCTGGCTTTCTCAGGAAAGAGAAGTTTTGGCTCTAATCCTCCTGAAATTGCTCTAACTGTGTGTGGAGCCACTAATCGAGTTTAGAAAATTTCCTTTTCTCCCCTAGGCTTAGTTTTGCATGAGCATTTTAAGCTCTTTTTAGAAAAGTTGAAGTGGTGGAGAAATTAAATACCTATCTTACTTAGGAAGGTATTTGTGTAGGAGATAAGCTCAACCCTGACCTACCTCTTCCTACAAACAAAACACAAACACCTATTTTTTAGCTGGAAAATGTTAATTAATTTTCCAGAAAATGATTGCATTCTACCTTCAGCTTCCAAACAGTCCAGTGGTTGCCATTGCTTCATGCTAAGGATAATACAATCCACAGCTTCCCTGGCTCAGCAGCTCCAAAATCTTTGGGCAGCTTTCTCCTTTCTAGGGAACTTGAAAATAAATGAGTGTCTTTTGTTATTTTGTTGTGGTCTGTGTCGGCTTTGTTCAACCCCACAAGGGATTTAAATGCTTTGTTGGGGCATTATGAAGAAAGGATCTGCCTTCCTATTTGCTCTGCTTTATTTTTACTATTGGTTTTTTTTTTCTCTATAAAAGCAAGAGCTGAATTGAATCTGGGCAAAACAATGACAGTGGTTGGTAACAATAAAAAAATCAGTTTGTATGGACACATGGAATTAGTTGAGCAATATATTTATTTTTATTTCCCATATCCTTGTTTTTATTTTTAATGATAACTCTTCTTGCAGTGGTTTGATTTTTGGCTTGAATGCACTTTGTCATAGCTACTTATCCTCCAATTTGCAAGGCTTTATAGCTACGTCTGCTTCTTAATATTACTCCTGATGTTTGTTGACTTTCTGACTTGGGTCAGCGTCCCTAAAAAATCTCTGTGGTTTATTTATTTGCTTACCTAAAGCCAACAGTTTTAATGGGAATGCCTGTGGGAAAGGAAGACTTCTCAAGTACAGAAATATTTACTTGGTAACCTTAGTTAAATGGAGTATTCATTACACTTATTTTGAGACTAGTAGCAATAAAGTGTCTGTAATTTTAATGCTTCTGTAAATGGATAATTACAGTGCTCTGATTTGGTAACTCTAAGTAGGACATTATATCCCTACTTGTCATAATTACTAACTGAATACAGCAAAGAAAAAGTTGTAAAAATAGAGGAAAGTACATGTACAGGCGTGGGAGCTTGGCCTCAGGGTCCCCTTTTCGTTTGAGCGTGAGCTTTAGAGCAGAGAAATGCCAGGGATGCAAGCCTGGGCTGAGGTGCTCGTGCTCCCCCAGGATCGTGGACATCACTTGGAGTTAAACTGCTCCCGTGAACCCAAATACAACGCGGGGAGGGTACATTGTTTGGCAGGGCAGTGCATTTTGGAGCGCTGAAGAGTCGAGCGATGTTTTCCATTTTAAGGTAGCATCTGGACACTATACAGAAGTAATTTTTTGCTGTAAAAAAGGGGACTAGCAGAGCCATAGAAGCAGTAGGTGGCCGCTGCAGGAATTCCTCTGCTCTCTGCACCAGAAGGCTCCAAATGGAGTGTGGGATTTTGTAGGCACAGCTCACCCAAATCGCTGCCTTGTAACTTCCTCTCTAATCCCCAAATCACTGCTATTGTACCAGACAGTGCATAGAGAAAGCCCCAGGAAAGGCCAGTCCTGCCTAATCCTGGGAGTGAAGCAACAAGGTGATGCTGGCCGGTGTTAACAAGACAAATCTATGTTTAATTTTCAGTCTGGTGGTGTGTTATACTGTGACTCCCCACAAAAACTATTCATTTTTCACAGATTTCCCAAGTGCCAGGAGCTGTATAAAATTTCTGTCTACCAGCTCCTGCTGTTACATTTCTGATTAGTTAAAAGTAAAGTTTCTCTGTTGGAAGTAACAGTAGCCCTCACATAAAAAGAAATTATGTGTTCAGAGAATCACAGCTTTCTGCTACATGCAGATAATGCTCACAAGAAAATACGTGTTTTTATAAGTAGAAATGTATATCTTAAAATAGCTAAACTTACACATGCAGTTTAAACTACACATTTGCCCCCAGAGCACTAGACTGATTCACAGTAAGTTAGTCAGGATAATCTTTTAACTGTTAATTTGCTATTTCATTACAGCCTGGGTGTTTCAACCCAGACCTTAATTGACAAACTGACTGGATTCTATTTTATGTGCATCAGTGAACAGGAAAAATAGGGAGCAGCTGGGAAAGCATTGTCTGTCAGGGGGTTTCCGGTTTAGACCTAAAATATGCATTCTCTTTCTGTTTCTTTTTAGGTGATAGTGGAGTTCTTTGGCGAGAAAAGGGAAATGGGGAGCATTTGAGAAATGTAACCTGAGGTGCCAATGCCATTGTAATTGATTTGGGATATTTTTTTAATTCATTTTTACAGATTTTACTTTTGAATATGTGCAAAGAGAAGCTCTCAGAGTTCCCCTCATCTTCAGAAATAAGGATGGACTGGGAATTAAGTAAGTTACAAGCAAATCTTGATGATTAATAAATGCTTTTATGAAATAACCATTATGCTTTCCACTTGTATCTGATATTTCTTTTGATGATCTCAAAATGGATTGCAATTAGTCAGACTGTCAGCACCCTTGAGAAGAGGAATGATTTGATTATTTTCCGCTTATAAACAAGCAGATAATGAGGTCTATAAAAATTAAGTGCATCCAGCATGGTACTGCACAATCAAAAATAAGTCAGCAATGAAAGTTAGGAATAAAATCCCAGCGTTTCTGCACCAAAGTCGTGCTGTAATGACAGAACAAACTCCCTTCAATTTTTGACCTCTCAGTTGTTCTCTGCATTACAGGTGGAATGTCTGATGATGCCTTGTCATTTTCCATTATAATCATGGCTCTTCTGAATGTTTCAGCTTCGTAAATATTTAATAATGTCTGGTTAAATGTGGGATTACTGGAGTCTTTTTGAGGTTGCATTTTGTTAATATCGAGTTATAAAGTATTTGGTATTTCAATAGGAGAATCCTGCAAGCTTGCTTGTGAAAGTGACAGTGTCTAAGAGAGAGATATTAGAAGGATAAACTTTATCAGCCACATAATCCATAATTTAGATAAATGTTCCTGGATACTTCTGGAAATTAGGACTGTGTAACTGGTCATAGCTGAAAGACAAAAATAATTTTTTGGAAACAATCCTTACTTTGCTCAGTTTCAGCTGGAAAAGCTCACAGGTTAGGGGACCGAGGAGTCCCAATTACTAATTAAAGAGAATCGAGCCACCCCAATGTAATTTGAAGAGAGAAAGAGAAGACACGGTGTTTGGAGTATTTGACAACCACATGTCCCATTACTATCAGAGCGACAGGAGCTGCTGTGATCCTTCTGATGACATAGTAAAGTAGTTCTATATGTTGGACTCTGAACAAGAAGTGCTTAGTTGGCTCTCTCTGTGTGCACTGGTTTTAAACTGCTGCTCCTTAAAGGGCAAGGGATAAAATCTTCAAGAATTTCTTCCTGAAGAAACCATCAGCTCTTCTGTGAAACTGGGCAGTGTTTAGGAGCCAGAGGTATTACTGTACCTTCCCAGCAGCCAGATCCTCCTCCCATGTGTGAGGAAGTTCACATGAAGTCCCCCACAGTTCAAGAAGAAAACCGGGGAGATATTTCAGCTCCTGCTGTGCCAACAGTACCAGTTCAGCTTGTGCTCCAGCAGTGTGGAAGTGTGGAAGTGAGAGCTCATTCCAAAGACACAAACGTTCCTGGGCTTCAGATCCCCAGCTGCAAATGGCTGGAGCTTCCTTGTTGTTCCTGTGCCCAAAATCTGGAGAGCTGCCACCTGGCACTCCACTTTGGGTTAGCCATGTGCTTGCACTGGAGACTCCTGGTGGAATACTGCCTGTGGAGAGGGGCCTTTGGTCTTTCTTGGTCCAGAGCTTCAGAGACTCCTCAAGGCAACAGGATCATGTAAAGATCAACCTGTTTTTTTGCGTCATGTGTTTCTCTTCAAGACAGGTAACCAAACCTCAAAGAGATCATTGACAATCAGGTGCCTTTCTTTGTCAGCATTATCAAAGCAGTCAAATAAACAGCAGTTTTGGAACATGGGTTGGAAGGGAAGAAGTAGCAGGACTGAGTGATGCATGCCTTGCTTTTCAGTTGGAGTTGTGCAGCTCTGGCAGTTGGGGTAACACATCTTCTGAGTTCTGAATTAGTGTGCTGACAAAAGTAAGAGCAAATTAGCCAAGAGGGGAGTTTTGCATGGTTCCTGCATGGAATCAGTTGAATTCTCCATTTCACAGTTAGTTGGGTGAATTGTTTTTATATTTCCATTCTGTGCTTAATCACTGAATACTGACTGCTTTGGGGGTTTAAATACTAGAATTTGTAAATCAGTAATCTCTTCTAGAACACTCAACATTCCCATATTTTTTATTTAAATGAGCATGACTTGTTAGTTTGAAATGATGTTGTAAAGGAGTCGCATAAATGCCAGTAGAGTGAGAGAAGGTTGGAAACACAGTTTATGTGTATTTTAAATGACAGAAGTGAAATGCATGAGCAAACTTCCCCATTTGGCACTCTGCAGGATAATGTGATTTAATTGTATTTACATTTCCACTTACGTGAATCTATCAAAAGTTTCTGACACACAATATATGAGGCTGTGGACGTGTAGATGCCAAAATGCTGTGTGCACTGTGCTCCAGCAAGATGGAAACCAGACTGACACCTGCCTCAGTGATCCCAAGCGTGGAGCACCTTCAGTGTCTGGGTCCTTTCTAGCACCACCATCTCTTGGCCGGAGGAGGCTCTGTACATCATGACATGGTAGATGAGGTGATCCACATCTGTGAAGGGTGACTTTTGAGATACAGTGGTTTGCAAAAGAGATAAGATTATTTTTTGAATAACTGCTGATACATGCTTCCACTTCTGCTTGCTGCTAAGCAGTCAGCTTGCATGTCTGTGCCTGGCAGATGCACAACACAGAGCTGAACAGTTTGGTTACTGTGCTTGGAATTACCCTGAAATGGCAAGGAATGGGAGGAATGAGGAAAAACCATTACCATGAAACTTTGAGAGTTGCTTTCCTCTGTATTTCTGACCATCATGATATCATAACATACTTGTACGGCTGGGAGCAGGAAAGCCCACCTATGATCTCTCAGCAGAATGGAAGCTGGGTTTTTTGGAGGGCTATCTGGCTGTCTCCGGGATTGTAACTTGAAGAGAGAATGCCGATCAGAGAGATGTTGTCTCTTATCTGAACCGTGGTCATCTTGCATTGTAATGTGGTTAATCACATACCTGTGCTGGCCAGAGCTCATCCTCATTAGGTTTTGAATAGATTCTCTAGCACATCTTTAAACATTTGCTAAAAGGCACCCAGTGCACACTGAGGTATTTGCATTTCTTTTCTGTTTAAGGCAAGAGGCACCATGATTTGTGTATTACAGACTGCTGAAAACCTCAGATGTAGTCAGTCATATTTTGGAGTGAAGTCAAGTCACCCTACTGTACAATTCTTCACCTATTTTTTATGATACTTGAAATCTTTAGAAGCGTTCACATGGTTTGACATAAGATATGTTTGTCTGAAAATTGCATAACAGCAGGGGAAAAATATTTCTGTGCAGTTCTTGCATTGTTGCTCTTCTGGGCTTATATGCAGAAAAACAAACAAACAAACATTCACTGAGTGTTATAGGACTGGTGACCTCCAAGGAAACAATATTTATATTTTTGGCTGTCATAGTGCTGTAGCAAACCAGCCCTGATTGTGTAAGAGTGAGTATGGCAGTTGCGCCGGTGGGGCTGGAGCTGAAGGAGGACAGTCATCTATGGCAGCACAATGGGTTGGGATTAAAGCTGGACCTCCCAAGTAACCCAACTACAAAATGGGTTCTTGTACTTGAAACCTGCTGTATTCGGGCCTGAAATTCTTCTCTCTGTGTACTCCTTCCTTAATGTGTCACACAAGCTGAGATTGCAGAGAAAAAGCCCCAGGGATCTGCCAGGTGTGCCTCCAAAACCTAAACATACAGTTCCATTGCCAGGCAGGATTGTCCTCTTCCAGTTTGAGAAGTTGATTGTCGGCTGCTGCTGGAGCTCTTAGAAAGACTGGAATTGCTCATATCCATCTGGGCTAGGAT
The DNA here is from genome assembly GCA_013396755.1 of Sclerurus mexicanus. NCBI lineage: Eukaryota > Metazoa > Chordata > Aves > Passeriformes > Furnariidae > Sclerurus > Sclerurus mexicanus. The sequence goes on along the minus strand of VWZF01002325.1, from coordinate 313,544 downwards.
TGTTATCTGTCTTGGGGGTTGATTTTTATTTTGATTTATAGAAGTGTAAAAAGATTGCCCATCTCATTGTTCTACGTTTCTGACACCAAATACAGGCAAGCTGCGCATTTGCAGACAAACCTTGCGTGCTCTTGTAACCCACAAATAGTTCCTCCTTCCCCTACTTCTGACTTTCTAGTGCTTGGAAAAAAAGATGAGCTCTGAGTGAACCCTGAAGGTCAGTAGATTCAGGCTGTTTCATTCCGGAGAGGGAGTGAATTCCAAAGCTGTGGGGCCCTCACAGCTAAATGCAAAGATGTGAGGGTTGGCAGAGAACTAACAAAAGATATTGTCCAGCCTCTGCATCCCACCAGAGGAAGGTGATAAGGGTAAAAGAAAGTGGACGAGCAGAATCTGGCAAATAGTTCTCAAGATACATGCTTGCCAGTGAATACATGTTTTAACTTCACCTATTAGTAAACTACAGAAATTACCTATTAGTGTTTTCTTAATAACAAAAACTACTGCTCTGAACATTTGCCCATGGGGTGGATTGTCCTGATTTCTAAACAAGTTATGTCAAAAGTCCAGAAGCAAGTTGTTTATCTCCAACCTGGGGTAGAACAAGAGGGGTGGAGCACTGAGCTGGCAGGTCTCACTGGGCTGTTTTTCATTCCAATTCCTTAGTCAGCTTTTGTGCAATGTGAAGTGTGAAATATTGTCAGTCAAATGAAGTCAATCAGCTTAAACCCCCACTACTATTTTTGTTTTCTTTTTCCATCCAGTCTGTATGCTGCAGAATTTTACTCTCTCCCTGACAACATACTTGTTGTACCAGGCTACTGTCTAATTACATTAAACCCTAAAACATTGCCTGTGTTAGAAGTGATCCTATAAATGCATCAACATCCCAGAACCAATTATGCTACCATTTAATTTAGCTCAGAATTAGCCCAAATTGAATTGAACAATTTCCCAACCCAGCAAATACAGCTGGGTTGTCTTCTGCCAGTCATTAAAACCAAGGGGCTTTAATTCATTACTTTTTATATTTTATTTCCAAGCAGTGAATCCAACTTGTGATTATGTGGCTGTGAACAGATTTTTTCTTATTGCTCTGTTCCTCAGTTTGGCAGGTGTGATAATGTTCACCTTGGGGAATATACATGAGGCACCACCAGTTGCAAACCACCACAAGTTGCTTAGAACAAGCTCTCAAGGTTTAGGATTTTATTGAAATCGCCCCCAACCCCTTCCCTTCCCTCCCACTCTAGTGCTGATAAGAAGTGGTGGAAACGACACCTTTTTTCTTTCATTGTGAGTAGAGAAACTGTTGCACACTTGCCAATGCAAAGATGTCCTGTGTGTCGTTAAAACTTGCACTGTCCACACTTCAGAGAGGCCTTGCTTGATTCCACCTCCTGCACTGGGGACGAAGAGCACTACACGTTTATTTCTCTTTTATTGTGGTAACGAAAGTGTACCCGTACTTATCCTGACGGTATTTAACATTGCTTTCTTTGCTAATTACAGAATGCCTGACCCGGATTTCACTGTCAGAGATGTGAAGCTATTAGTGGGTAAGTTATTTTGAATGCACTGGATTAACTCTATACAGAACAGAATTGCTTTGAAATACTTGTCCAGTTGTGTTTGTAGACATTTGTGGTAACTCTCAGAATCTGGGAGAAGGCATGGAGAAGCAATTTGTAAATTAAAAAAGGTTGGGAGAACCCTAATTAGTACTTGTGCTGACTGGACTCCGATCTCATGCTGGATAATTGGCCATTTGGAAAGGAGGGAATGCTTTTGCCCTTAACAGGTGTTCTACACACACTTTTGTGATCCTGGAAAGCAGCAGCTCTATTGATCGAGTTCTTTTTTTCTTTAATCTGTTGTAGAGCATCTGTTTGTAAAAGGTGTGATTGGAGCCGTACCACCTCTTGCCTGTGCTCTCCCCACGGTATTTATCAGTGTCAGGCCAGGTCACTGCTTTGAGGGAAGGTTGTGAAGAGAGGCTGAGCACAAAGTCTTGCAAACTGCCTGGCTTTTGATAAGACACAAACCAGAAAAGTGGTGACTGTTATCATCAAATGTTTCCTAGCAATCTTTGCAAAGTAAATGTTTTTTAACTCTAAGAAAAGCTACATTTGGAGGAGGAGATTATACTGTGTGTTTCTTTGAAATCTGCTTTTATTGCAGATGGGCGTGTTATTTATTGTTATCTGAAATTGTTACTGAGTAGTGATCCTGCCCTCCATGGAACAAGCTGGGTGTTGGATGTGTTGGCTGCAATCCTTCAGGAAGACTTTTAACTGCATTCAGGCTAGTTAGAATTTACTGGGTTTATTTACCTGTGTTGTGCAGGAGTTCACCTTTAAAATTAGCTCGGATGCTGCATTCTGAAAGACCAATTTAAAAAGATTGCTCTTTGAGTTTAATAATCAATAGGAATATCAAGTCTGGAAAAGATGTAGCTAAGAACAACAAAGGAGAGGAACTTGTGCCTCATTTCTGCTCACTTGGGGTTATCAGTGAGAGAAGGGGTTATCTCTGATAACCTTCCTTCACAAACAGAACCCAGCAATGTTGTTTAATTTATGACCATTTATAAGTTCAGGGAAAAAAACCCCAAACCTCTGGCAGAAAATGTTAGGGAAGTGGTGTGGGAAGGCTATTTGGTAACATTTCTGCTGGTCAATCTGGGTATTCAAAGTCCTAATTTTTATGGATTTCCTAAATACCTGACTGCGACATTTGTAGGTACAGAATACCCCGTATTCTGTGGTGGAGGAGCCTCGTGCAGAAACCTTGTCATTCCTGGGCCTTGTTTGTGGCTTTCTGTGAATTTGTTCCGTAGCTGATGAACTCCATTTCTGCCTCTGAAGCTGAGGATGACGTTGAGGTGTTTTGGAACAGCGTAGTGTTGCATAACAACATTGTTTTTCCTGTGTAACAGTCAAAGTGTGGGAGTTGCATTTCCTCAAGACTGATGTCCTTTGAAGTATCAGGGGGTGGAGATTCCTGTGTACATGGCAAGCAAAGCAGGAGGATATTTATAAATAAAATCACCTTTATGAAACAATGGAGCAGAAATAACATTTGTAATTGACTTGGAGATTAAGTTTAATGTAAAAGCGTGCAGTTCCTCACAGCTGGACCTGCAATCCCTGCCTGTGCTCTTGGCCAGATACCACATCATGGGTCTTTCTTCATCATGTTTGGCCAAACTCCCTTTGGAGTTATTGTACTGAGCCTGGTCAAGAGCATTGTCACCTGCTCTTTTGGTGATACAGTTGATAACTTCTGGCACCAGAGGCGGAAGCTTTAATTGAAAAGATCTGAAATATTTGGGAAATGGGGTATAAGATACATTGAAAAATCACAGTTCTTATGGCAAATCGTTTTTGCCGCTGTGGAATTCGTGCTGGGTGGGACAGCCACACTGACACTGAGAGCACCTGGGGACGGTTCCTGACTCCACACCACATTTCTAAATTATCTCTTAAGGACTTCAGGAGACACTGGTGAGCAATTTTTTCTATTGCACAGTATTGCTCATAATTTTTTTCTAGTTTCAGGTTAAAACTCACAATCTAATGCTCAAATAAAGCAAATGGAAAGTCTTGTTTTATTAATATCTCCTGTCACTGGAGATGTTAATATGTCATGTTCCCTGCATTATTTTAGCAGACCCCTCCCATCTTCCTGAACCTCCAGGTTTGTGTTTCTGATATGTGGTATTTTCAAAACTTATTCAATCTCTTGCTGAACCTGGGAGGGGAAGGATGTTTGGGAATGTGAAATGGAATGATCATAACTCTCTGCATCTGATAGTGTGTGGGAGTCGATAGAGAGAGAACATAGCTTGAAAAATGCTGTGTTCTGTGTACACTTGTTGGGGTTTTAAGTGCTCATCATTGTAGTGTGCTGGTGCTATTTAGGCCTATCATTTGTTGTATTTTCTTCTCTGAATCAGGGGAAACACATTTGTTGTAGAACACTTTAAAGACTTGATGCTGGGTTTTTCCAAAGCACATGAATTCCATGGCAAGTAACTGAGCCTGAAAATCGTACTGAAATCTTACTTTCTCTTTCTAACATGGCTGTTGTACCGTCTTGTAGTGGAGTACCTACAAGTCACAGGGAAATAACAACAAGCTTTTAAATCTCCCTTTGAAAACTCTGGTCTGTGGCAATAATAAGGAGTAAACAAAAAAAGAATAGGAGTTTTTTGATTGTTGTGTGTGTTTACTTGAGCTTAGGTGTCCTTTTTTTAGTGTTTTCTTGGACTCCCAGAGAAACATTGCCACTGCTTGATGGATTTTTTTGTTTTCCTTGATTGAAAAATGCAGCTACCAGCTGTGAGTCAGTTCAGTGATGTTCACGGCCTCTTGTTTCTGACTTCACCTCAGCGTGCCTGGCTGTGCACCCATGTGTGTATGAAACACTCCTCCCTGCAGCAGCTTTAGACCCAACCCTTTAAACTGCACAGTTGGGATAATGGTTATAAGCGGGGTCCCACCTCCACACAAACCATCCGGGATGCTCTTTAAAACCTGAGACAATGGATTAACTTCAGCAGTTGGAAATTGTCTGATCTCTGAGGTGGCTGTGAGCCAAGGATACAAATGGGAAGTGGAGAATTCCTGGCCTGCTTAGGAACTTGAGACAACTCGGGAAAGAAGTAAAACTCTGTTGTAATTTAGTAACTCTTAAGCTTTGTAATTTCATTGTGTAAGGTAGATTTGCTTGCCAGCTCTGAAGGGCAGAATCATTGACATCTCTTCATAACCTGATGTAAAATTTGATTTGCCCTCTTAAAATGCCCTCATACATCTGCCACATCTGCACTAAAAGTTTGGTGTTATTTCTGCAGGGGGGTGTGTCATAGGTGAGCAGAAAAGAAAAGGTTTGTGTTCCCAGATTGCTCACACGACTCTGTCTGTCTGTACCCGTGTGGATGTTTTGTGCCAAAAGGAACTTGCCCAGGGCTGAGCAAGGAGAAAAGTGCCCGCCTTGCTCAGGCCTGGCAGCCAGGGCTCCCCTGGACTCTGTGCACCATCTCCAGCCTTTGCCATTCCTGAATTCAGGGACTGAATGCAATCATTTGCTTTAGTCTTTGATGTCAGAAAGCCAAAGCATTCCATTTTGTCACTTGGTTGATTTTTGTCTTTATATTATCCTTCGTGGACATCACACAATCTGAAGGCAGGAGCACTGAGTAGTTTTGGGAGCTGTGAACCATGTAAAGGAGAGAAAAAGGGGAAGCACACATGGATGTGTGCTTCAGTTTGGTTACTTTTTTTTTACTGGGTTTGTTTTTTAGGGCTTTACTTGGGTCAGCACTGATTGAATTTAGAATATCTGCTTTTTGTGGCATCTGCGGTATCTCACCCTGTGACTCTCAATGTCTGCACTGCCTTTGTCTAACTGGGTTGTCGCAGTCTGGCCAGGAGCTCCCTGGGTAGGTGACAGTCCCTGCACCAACACAGTGTCTCTGTCTGAACAAACAGTAATGGCCCCTTTGGATGCATTTGCATTTATTTTTAATTTTTTGCTCTCCTCTCTTCAATTTACTTGCAACAGGCTGGCAGTCTAAGGCCCTTGAATCCCAGTTTTTGCACTCATACCCAGATAAACTAAATAAACCACTAAACAAGTCGAAGTGGTGCTGCTGGGTCTGTGATGTGCTTCACCGCCTCCCTCCCTGGGCTGGTGTATCTTTGTGTGCCAGGTATTTATTGGACAGCCCCAAAGTGGAGCTTGCAGCCCCAGCAAGTGGCAAAAGGGGAGATTTCAAACATGCTGAGGATTGTAAGAAAGAAAAGAGACTTTGGGTTATTGTGATCCCTGGGCTGAAGAGGTTAAAGTTGTGACCACAGCGGTCACTTCTGTAGGATCAGCAGCATTGTCCTATGGAATTCACCGTGCCCAGCCAGGCATTGTATCAGTGGGAACAGTGCAAGTACAGGACTTAGACTATTCATGGGGTGGTCTAACAAGTGACATCAGCTCACTGATTGATTTTATTTAACCAACTCACCAAGGGTTTATTTATAGAATTCAAAAAATAAGTGTAGGAGCAGTGAGGAATGTATCATCTGTCACAGAATTTGTTATTAAAATCTGATGCTGCAGACTGGCCTGGGCCATGATGCTTACATGGGTAGGAAATGTTTGGTTCCCTTCATTTAGTTGCTGTGTTCACAAACTGTGTTGAAAGGCTTTGGTGTTTCTAGTACAAAGAATCCAAGTAAAGTTGAAAGCACCAAAGCTTTTAATTGTGATAAAATGCGTGCATTGAGGTATGGCAGTAAAAAGCAAACATGACCAAGCTCCAGTAACTGTTGCAGAGAGCCATCTTCATCTGGTCCAAGGAGATGATGCACAAGATGGGACCTAATAGATAATTTCAATATTTGATTTCTGCGATTCTGTCAAATTTTTAAAGACCTGGCAGCAGGCTTTGATCTCCAAGACAAAGGGTGAAAGGAAACCTCAGACTCTACATATCCTGTTGCTTTCTTTGCTGGGAGTAGCTGAAGAGATACCTGATTATTGCTGGGGTTTGCCTTCTCATTAGAAACACCCAAAGAACAGGAGCTGAGCCAAAAATTTCAGTTGCAAATTGAGTGTTTAAAGAAATACGTGTGAAGGTCTGTGCCTCAACTACGAGTTTATAATCATGGAGTCAGTGGAGAAAGATAATAGAATAAATTACATCATTAAATCCCAGAGGTTTTCAAGGGAAAAGTCCTGTGAATCGGGGGGAGGTTGGCTCTGCAAGTGCAACCTGCAAGTGCAGGTCAGTCTTCCCACATGCTGCTGACAAGTTCTGGAGGAGATGCTGTGTGCTCTTGCACATCTGCTCATGGTTTATTCACTGAGTGAATAAGATGTTAAGGACTTCACCACAGTGCACTGAAGTGAGCAACTGAACTTGCTTTAACACCAGTGGATGAAATCAGACCCGCAGATGAGTATTCCCCTGGCTGTTCGGGGAGAGCCCCAAGCAAGCTTTGTGAAGTTTGGTATCACGGTATTTTGATCATTCCAGGAGCAACTGCAAGTCCATGGCTAACAGTGCACAGTAAATAGCCTGGCCGGACACTCAGTTTCTGGTTTTCCTGTAAACTGTAAGTGATGTCGTGAATGTGGTGAGCCGTGGCCTCTCCCGTGCAGGGATGGAGTGCAGTGGGCAGGAACAAGTTCCCTGCCCAGCTAATGTAAGCAGGCTGAGGTAAATAATTTAAATTCAGTTGGGACAGAAGGGATTACTGCCCGTCAGGGGTACCCAACAGCCATAAGCTGTGTGAGGCTCTGCATCTTCCACCCAGCCATTTGTGTTCCGTTCAATACATACACTGCAGTAGTCCCCAGGAACTGGAGGAAAATGAGAATATATATGCCAGGTACTTCACAGAAATGCAAGAACCTCCCTAATCCATGTTTCTGGAAGTAGGTGGTATTGAAAGGGGAATGGAAAGAGATGCAAACATTGTAGATAATGATTACTCTGAGTTTGTAGAATGTCTTTTTTATATCTGTTAAAAGCGGTACACACATTTATAGATGTATACATATAGAGATGTATGCATTTCATTCATTACTGAATGAAGAATCCTAAGTGGTGTTTCCAAGGAAGAGAAAATTGTGGTGGTGGTAACTGCAGGTCAGATCGGTAAAGGCAGGAGGGAGGGCAGAGACCGTGTAGAAAACTCCTTTTACATTAGCATACATTTCTTCTGGTGTGTCAGCACAATGGTCCCCGAGCTGGCTGTGCAAATGTTCAGCTTTGTGTTAGCAGCTACTCAAAACCGCTGAAAGCAAAGCAGAGAAGTGTCCCTGAGTAGCTGCTTTCTAGTGATTTTTTGGTTCATTCCTCCTGCGTGTTTGCTGCCCCTCTCAAATTGATCTGTTCTGAAAATTGTATCATGGTTGAATTCACATCCAACTACAAAGCGAGTCGAGAGGCTCGTAGTGTGGTCTGTGGGCAAGTAGGGGAAATTTTGTCTTAATCAATGTACAGTTCTCCATCCTGTGAAAGAAAATTAGCCGTGTAGATACAAAAGAAGGACAAAGCAGCCACACACTGCAGCTCAGAAAACTTTCCATCATTTCTGCTGAATAGGGACCCAGTGTTGCTTTTTCTATAGAGCAACGCTCCATTTGTTTCAAGGAAGTTGTGAAATTGGAGACGGAGAGGAGTTAGGAGGGAGGCTCATTAGAGAGGCTCTGTTGTAAGGAGCACTTCCCAAAATTAAAGTGGCTGCTCAAAGGAAGTGCAAAAGTCTGCCCCCAGACTTGCATCTGAGTCTTGATTAAGATGTATGGTTGTCCCCCCGTGTGGGGATTTGTGCTGTGAATGGCAGTGCCACATTGGGAAGGGCAGAAGAGCTGAGTCAGGAGTCATGAGCTGCTGTGCCTCCAGGACTCTTGTGTGGAGGGACAGGGAGGAAGCAGTGAGGGCTCTGCCCTGTTCCTAGGGCCAAATAATGCATTTTTCAAAACACAGGAGACCAGGCTCTTCTAGGGGAGAGGAGTCATCACTGATCTCATGGGAGGGGAGGCACTTGGGTGAAATATTTCCATTCCTTATAAGATTTCTGCTCTTAATGCTCATGGGGGTTTTGTGCCCCACAATGTGATCTGTGCCTGGCCTGCTCACTGGGTTCTGCTTTGTGCCTTTTTGTGTAAGTGGGACTGTTGGAGTATTAACCAAAACCGACTTACTGAAGCAATCTTGTTGTTCCTACAGTTTGCAAGGCCAATGTCTGTGTAGTTTCATAAGAAACAACTTGTGAATGTGTTCCTCAGGCTGTGAGGATTCAGACTGAGGGTACCTCAGTCTCTGGACCCTGCAAGTCACACTCTGAATTTGTCCAGGGACTCAGATCCACGAGAGATACATCTCTCCAAAAGCTGAGAGGAGCAGGGCATCCAGGAGCACGCTGAAGGCAGGAGACAAGGGTGGCTCCTTGCAGGAGGAGGCTGAACTTGGATGTTCCTCACAAGTCAAATAATTGCATGTCACTGCTGTTCCCACTGATCTGAGGATACAAATCCAAAACTTGTGCTTTAAGGGAGCTGAGTTATCTACCTGCCTACAGGCTTTTTCAAGGGGAAAAACGGAGAATGAGAAAGCAGCGTCTGTCAGGGCCCAGGTATTTGTCTCAGATGTTATACTGCAGCATGTGTTTGAGATCCAAGCCATAAGAATAGACTGTTCCTCCATCATATTGTTTTGTGACCAAAACTTGGTTTAAAAACTCCCGCTATTTTTAAAAACACTTCGTTTTTAAAATCAAGTTCCAAATGTCCTCACAGTCATGCTGTTGGGACTGCCAATGTGCTTCATGCTCTGGATTGGAAATCTGCTAAGTCAGACCTCAACTAAAATCAGCAAACAAATATTACCACTGAAAATGATAATTTCCCAGTGCCTGTAAGCTCAGATGGAGCCAAACCAATGGTCTGTCAGCAAGGGGGTTTGCATGAGCTGACCCTGCTTCTAGCTGCTGCATTTATTTTCAAATTTGAGTACTACAAAGAGGAAACATCTGGCCAATAAATGAAAATAAAATATGCTGATTTACTGAAGTGATGGATTGCAGTTCTGTCTAGCAGGTTTCTCTTTCCCAAGTACAGCACTGAAGATTTATTGGCTCATCCTTTTGTCTTTGTCCTTTCTTCTTTCTTTTCCCTTGAGCGACCTCTCCTGTTTTTCTGGATCCCTCTCTCTTTGATGAGGCTGCTGTACTGTACAGAGCTCATTTTACTCCCTAATCCCGGAGTAGCTTGTGAGGAAGTACAGATAAGTCCTTGCAGACTTGAGCACGTGCTGTTAGGATACCCCTGCCAACCATGACCCAATAGTGATAGAGAGATGAGCACTCTGTGCTGTAAACAGGACCAGTAGGACTTGACAGGTGGGTTTTTGTTTGTTTATCATGGGATCTGTCCCTTCCTTGTGGGACACCAGCAGGTCCTGTACAATCCTGTAACTGAATCAGACAATGTACTGTCATTTGTGACCCACTCCATGTTTGCTAAGGGCTCAGAATTACACAGCTGCACTGTGTCCTCTCCTGGGCAGAATTAAAATTAGTAACCAGCCTTCAGAGTTTCTGAACAGATTTTTTCCAAGTGAAGGTTCCATTAATGATTTTCCTCCTGTCTGAGGGCTCTGTGTAATTTGTTGAAAATGGAAGCTGTTTGTAGCAGCTCCAAAGGAACCCTTGGGACATTGGCATCCACCAGTGCTAAGGTGGAGCAGTGCACACAGCAAGTGGAAAGCTCTTGTCTATTAAAGCGGTGTATTGCAGACTTTCAGAGGATGTTGCTTCATTTACCACTCACCAGGTTTGTGCCTCTTAAATAGCTTATTGTTTAAGAAGGAAGCTCCAGTCTGTAATAGCAGAGGGGAGCTGGGGCTGTGGTTGGTGTCACCGTGGGATTTCCCACAGTGCTGGTGCTGCTGCCCATCCTTCCCTGGACTCTGTGGAACTGTGCTGGGAAGCAGGCAGGGAGCTAACCCGGCTTAAAAAAATTATTTAAGCCTCATCAGTTTCTTGAGTATTGGTGAACAGTTTGTGTCATGAAACCAGGACCTGGGGCAGACAGAGGTTAAAACTTACCCAGTGTTCCTGATAGACTGGAAATAGAAACTTCTCCCTCCAATTCCAGTAGTGGGCCCTGGTGCCAGACCATCTTTTTGTCATCTAAACTGACATCTAGTTTTTGCTGCTGCCGCCTATTATGTGCCCAGGGATAGTGGCTCTGCTCCCTGTGCTGCCCACTGCATCCAACAGCTTGCTTTTTTTGCCATACCAATTAAGCAAGTCTAAATTGGTGTCCTGCCCCTTCTCTTCCTTCTCTCTCCGCTCCTCTCCCATCCCCTGCCTGTGTGCTGGCACAGGCGTTGCTCTTTCTTGCAGAAAGTTGAACTGGCAGAAAACTCATCCTCCCTCGCAGAGAGGGGGAGGAATATATATATATATATTTATTATTTTTATATTTTTTAATACTTGTTTAGCTCTCAGCATTAATCAATGCTGGGCTAAGCCATGATGGATGTAACCCTCCATCATCAGTTTCCACTGGGGCTCTGTGCATCAGAAGTGCCTGGTGAGTGAGCCTTGAGCCATGGTTTGGGCTTCTGTGCAATAAAATAAATAAAAAGAAGGTATTTGATGCTCCCTCTTTATACCTTTTTTTTTCTTGCTTTTGGAAGTAACACCGAAATATTATAACACTCGCTTGCCTATGTTTAGCACGTCCACTGACTTGCCATTTTGGAAGTAGAACCAGTTCTATTTTTAGAGCTCAGCTTCCTGTTTGAGCTCTCTTGAAGTTTGTCCTTTGCCTAACACAGTCAAACTCTTTACAAAAACCTTAGTTAAACTGGGACAGTTTTGCTAAAAACAGTCGTGTTCATGTCCGGATATAAACAGCAGTAAACCCGCTTGAATGAACGTTGCAATAAAAGCACATCCTCAACGGAACGTGTTTCCGTGATGTCAGAACATGAAAGCGAGATTGAACTGGTGTGTTGTGTGGTCATGGGCATCTCAGAGCCCCTGTCTACAGGTGGACTGAAAGATTAATTGCCCATGTGGGGAAATGAAGCAGAACAGCTATTTTAGAATAACTCCCAATAACTCCACTGTTCTTCTGTAACAACCATCCTCTGCTCTAGCTCAGCCAAGCCAGAAATGAGCTGTCACCCCTTGCCAGGTGCCCCAGGCACAGCCACCCTCTCCTTCCCACCACGGATGTTCCTGGCAGAGCAGGGCACAAGCAGGTATGGCTCGAGTGGACAGTGTAAACGAGGCTATAAAACCTACACTGACCTTTCCTTGGTGGGGTGCGGTGCTGCCACAGAGGGCGCTCTCCTGAAAATAAAAGGAGAATGGGTTGCACTGATCCAATCAATGCTCCTTTGTCCTTGTCTTTGGGAGAATTAAGAACTCAGACATTGCCACATTAACAGGTAACTTAACGAAATCGTTCAATTCCTGGAGGATTCTTAGTACGCAGGGATGCTCTTGATAGTGTAGAATACAATGATACCATTAAATGTTTTAAACATGAAATTAATTTTTATAAGATTTTTCTATATTTTATTGTTACAGATAAATATATTTCACATTGAGACATTTTAGGAAACTGTCAATGGTCCTAAAACAGATTTGATAGATAAATAAAACATAAGATTTTCAACAAAGTTATATCCCTTTCTACTGTGCTTAGAGCTTGTTTTATTTTTCTTTCTATAACTGTTATTTGTGTGCTCTGTCCTTTCAGCTACCCTGGAGTATGCTTATACTACAGGTTAACTACAGGTTAATGTATAAAAATTAAAAGTAAAATGTTTCTTCGTATAAGGATTTTTTCCCATGTGGTTTTCATTGGCTAAAGCTTCAAAGAGTCACTGAAATTACAGCTTATGGTTTGGGTGGGTGTAAGGACACTAGCTGATTCTATATAATGCTGCTAAAACACAGATTAGCCCTGAGTGTCTGTAGTCCAGTCCCGTAGCATTAAGGCTTAAGATTTTGCTGGCTCATGCTCTTCCTGTGGACATGCTCAGCATACCTTTTGTGGCATGAAAACAGCTCCTAACGTGGGTTAGGGCAATTTGGCAGCTTTATCCCAAACGATAAAGCTGCAGAGACCGCAGAGGGGAAGGAGGGGGAAGGTGCGTGTCAGGTACCGGCAGTTTTACACCTCCATGAGGAGCAGATTCTGTGACCCCACTGAGAAGGCTCCTGCTTCTCCAGACTGGCACGTCCTGGGGGACAGAGACCTGCCCGAGGGGGGGACAGGAGGAAAGGCATGTGTGCCATGTCCGAGCTGGGCTCCTTTCCCTTTGTTCTTCTGTGCCCTCTGGTGGCACTGGGAGCGATGGGATCGGGATGTGTCTCTTAAGTTGTTCTCACCCTGGCTCTGAAATGCAGGGAATGTCGGGAATAGCTCCACTTGAGCAAGGACTTTCTGCTTGGATTCACATCCCTCCCGGTTAGCAGGGGATATCATAATAGTCTCCTGTGGGTAGCAGGAGAATACGTGCTTTCCATCTCCGGGAGCTCCGGGGGGATTAACTGGGATGCAAGTCAAAGCCTTAGTCTTTAGGTACAATTAACCCACTAGTGAAGCTAGCAGATTTCCTGAGGCTCTGCCAAAAATCCTGCTTTATAAACCAAGGATTTTTATTTTTTCTTTTTGCTAGTAAGAAGCCTAAAGATTAGAAAGGACCAGCAGGCTGGTCCCTTGGCATTTGGGGTTGGTTTCTGGTTGTTGACGCTGTATTTTACCTTGGGCACAGATCTCAGTTCAGTCACAAAGGGTTAAATAATTCCCCAAGGTAGTTTTATCCTCTTCATGGACAGGCTTGATAATAATTCTTATAGAAAGGACGTTTCCTCTTTCCTCTGCTGCGGAGGAGCTGCACCTTTTCCTGTTGGTGCTGCCCTGGAGAAGAGAGCACAGCCTAGAAAACACTGGTGTCCTTTGCAGCTCTGATTCACACCTCCCATGCATTTCTCTTATTCCACTGCGTGGTCCATGTTTGCTCTGCTTCCACTGCTCCTAATATCCATCCCAGGGGAAAGGATGGGCTATTCTGAAGAAGACAGGAGTCTGGCAGCTTGGAAACCTTGTTAGACATGGGAAATGGCAGCTATTGTACCCCAGAGGAGGCAATTAGAGTCCCGGCATTTCCCATTCACTGTTCCTTCTCTGGCTACTTGTTACAATATTCAATATGTGAAGGAAAGTGTGGGTGCAAACTCTGCTGGGGAAATCAACGAGAGCTTTGCCGAATGACTTGGGAGTGGGAGCCCCTCACTCCTGAAGGCTCTGGGGTGGGACGGGCACCTGTGCTTTGTGCAGGCCTGTGCTGGTGCAGGGAAGGTGCCCACGTAACCTGCATTTGTGAAGCACAGCTCTGTCTCTGAGGAGGGCACAAGGTTTGCCTTGGTGTTGTTCTTGAAGTATGGAAGCCCAGAAGAGAAAGGAGCAAATCTCTGTACCAAACTAGCTTGTCTGGGAGGGGCAGTGGGAGGCAGGGACTCTGCACAAGACATGTTTCCTTCAGGTGTTCACTTCTAGGTAAAAAAAATAATATTGCAGCATATAGGAATGTTGTGCCATTCAATCTAATACATCTTCACAGCATCTTGGTCATTAGGCCTCCAAATAAAGGGAACTGATATTATATATGCTATTCCTCCCTTAATTTTAATGTGGGTTTTACTAATACATGGGCTGGAGTAACTTGATATGTTTTTAAGGTTTTAAGTGCAGCATAGTTCTTCTGTAGCTTTTCCTGACAGATTTTATTTTCCATCTTACATCCCTGCAACTGATTCTTCCTTCTCCTCTTGCTGCTGTCTGTTCCCCCTGTCAAAGACAGCACTAGCTTGTTTCTTAGTTACTGTCTTTGTGATCCTTTGGGAATCTCGTGCTCCATGAGCAAGCAGGAGCAGAGGAAGATGTTTCTTTAGGCTGTAAAATCCCTTCCAGAGAAGCCCAGCATCACCACTTTGCCTCTGAGTCACATCTGCTGCCAGAGAGGAAGCCATGCCTCTTAATCCCACACTGTGGGGTTACATTGGCACTCACTGAGTTATATTGGAAAAACATCCGGGGGAGGCCAGGGGTGAGGTGGTGCACAGTGCACTGAAGCTTCCCTTGTCAGCAGTAAGAGGTGCTCTTTGCCAGCTGGGCATACATGTGTCTGTTAATCCACGTGCAGCTGAAGTCAGGAACATGGTTGGCACCAGGGCAAGAGGCTGCCTGGGTCACTGGGATCCTGCTGGGACCAGTGGGCTGCACTAGGCCTGACTGAGTGGGGTCCCTTCAGAGAGGACAGGATGAGAGGATACCTAGGAACTGGTAAAATGTGTGTTGGAGCTGTTCAGAAATCCAGCCTGACTTCAGATATCTCAGCCTGCCGCCGCTTTTTGGAGCCTCTGTGTTCTTTCCCTTGTTCTGGATGATATTTGTTAACCTTGTCCCAGGAACAGGAGATAGAAGAAAGAGCTGAATCCTTTCAGGCCAGAAGAGATAAAGCTGGCAGGAAGCCAGACCCTCTCGGCAGTGGGCAGTGAACACCAGGCTGTGAACCTGTAATTATACATCTCAGATTTTGTGAGCAGTGCTCCAGGAATCGTTATGGATGGGCTTGTTTGACAGTACTGTGGCTTAAGAGAAAAACATCCCCTCAAATTACTCTTTAATTTGGAAGTCAAGAGACTATCAATTCAAATCTTAAGCTCTTCTGCCTGTAATTGATAATCGTGTACATTTAACAAACCTGCTATTGAACTGGGCCTCATACTCTTAATTCATCAGGTAACTGCTGATTTTTCTTTTGGAAAGGATAATTGAGAGGCTGTACGAGGTCACTTCCTGCAAAGCTGAGATCAAACCTAGACTATAATATGGCAGATCCCAGGCTCTGCCACACAGCCCTTCAAATATAATTTTTCAGTATCTGTGTCCTTAACCCCTCTGGGCTGGAGCCATTCCTTTGATCCCCAGGCTCTGGAAGCAGAGATCAGGGTGGCTTTTATTCAGGGGCTGTTTAGCAGGACTTCACCCCAGTGCCTAACCCGTGGAGCTGAAAAAAGACCATTCCCCTAGACAGTAGAGTTTACCATTAAAAACCAACAAAACCAACCCAACAAAAAAGCACCCAGCCCAAACCTAGATTTTACACATATTGTTTCAAACAGGCAAATACCACGTTTAAGGATTCTTGTGCTTTTTCACACATAACTAAGCTCTCCCCATCCTGCCTCAAGGTGGCAACACTCTGCACAGTCCCGAGCCCACCCTAAGGATGGGTTCCTGTTCTCTGGCCTTGGAGTGAGGAGTTCCATGGGCCAGTGGGACTATTCCAGATTTACACTGTATACATTTTTATTTTTTATTTCAGAGCTTTATGGGCTTGAGTTCCTTTGCAGCATCATTATCACATCTGTCACTGTCACTGCTATCAGGGGCTCAGGGTGTTTTTAGTGGAGTAATGCAATCCAAGCTATCACTCCTGCTGAAATACTGCTCCCAAGCCTACGATAGGCCAGGTGCTGTAATTATTAATAATTCCCTCTGATGGTGCATATCAGCCTCCATTTTGGTTTAATGCAATTTATTTTGAGCGATTTCTTCGGCGATGAAAATGGTTTTGGAGTGATTTTTTGGAAGCATTGTGAGTTTGTTTGCTGGAATCCTTCTCTCCTGGAAATGAGACATGTCTCTCATGGGCTCCCGTTCACTCACACGCAAATGAACTGCTAATTAGGAAGATGAAATTGCTGGGAGAGGTGAAACCTTCCAGTTGGCCGAAGAGAAGATTGTGGATTAATCTGTGTAAAGCTGAAGGCTCGGCTAAAACTGCTGTTCAACATTCTGGTGCTAATGAGACTTGTATGTCTGCCACTTGAGGAGCTGAAAGTCTGTCCTGTAGTTTTTGTTGAGCGATCCAAAGTGGGGGCTCTCTCCTCTCTGGCATTTATTGCTCTCACCCCCACTGGAATTGGGAATATTCAGCAATCTGTATAAGGTGTTCAGCAATTTACAGTCTCTGCTGATGCAAGGCAGTTTGCTCTTTATAGATAATTTTTGTACATGAGTAAAAGCATCTTGAGAGACATATGGATGTTTAGAAAATTACAGTATGATTTGGAGAGCTATTTGTCTTGCCTGCCCCCTGCTACTATATTATATCACTTCTTCCTAGTTTTTTTATGTACTTCTGCTCTGTCAATTCACATAGAGGAGGAAACTGCTCTCTCCATCTCTGTGAACCAGAGAGACACCACGAGACCCGTTCAGTGTCATACTGGGTGAAAAGTCCAGTTCCAAGTTAGTTTCTTGCTCAGGACCTGTGAAGCGGCTGATACTGGTCTATCACAGTCTAATAATAGTTTTCCTGCAGTTATTGAAAATTTATACATATATATATGAAATAATATGCATTCATATGTGTGTATATATATATGTGTGTGTATGTGTGTGCGTGTGTGTGTATAAAGCCAAGACAGATGTTTTGAGTCTCTTCTGTGTTTGCAGGAAGCCGAAGGATTGTGGATGTGATGGATGTGAACACCCAGAGAGGGGTGGAGATGAGCATGTCTCAGTTCGTGAGATACTACGAGACCCCGGAGGCCCAGCGGGAAAAGCTCTACAACGTCATCAGCCTGGAGTTCAGTCACACCAAGCTGGAGAACATCGTCAAGCGCCCCAACGTGGTAAGGGATGCTCTGGGGGGAGGTTTGTTTTCAGCTTCTTCCCAGAAATAAGCCATGGAGTGGTTTATCTCATCACCAAGGTGATGGGAAGTGCCTGGGACTCCTGTCCCTTTAGTGTCAGGATCTCATTTTCAGCCAAGTAGAAAGCTGGGCTCCTTGACTGTGGAACTTAATTTACAGGAATTAGGTACTTGATGAGCTGTTAATCATGAAACGTGCACAGATACACAGTTCCTCTCAAGGTATTTAGAGGAAATTCCATCCCAAATCTATTGGTTTTCCTCCTCTAAGGGAGCTTAAACTATCAGGAAGCTTGAATTATAAATGAACCCTCCTACTAACTAAAAAACGTTCAGGAGGTTCCAGAGGAAAAATGTTGAAAACACAAGTAGAAAACGTAGAAATCCAGACATAATTAAATCAGTATAATCACAGCTATGTCAGAATTGGCAGTAGAGGGAAGGGGTAGATTTGTGCACATTTTTTTAAAGGTAGAAGACTCCTGTGATGTTATTCCCAACAGAGTCACTGGCAGTGAAACTGTGACCTTATTAGTAAAGATGTTTTTATTTGTCACTGAAATGTAGCCATGTGTAGGTGAGGGGTATCAACTCAGTAACACACAGGGGTGGAGGAAATGGCACTGGGGGGTTCCAGGTGTCTCTCGGGACACTTAGCAGAGAGTTTTGGCATCAGTCCTGGCTGATCAGGGAACAGAGGGGACCCCTCAAAGCAGGGCACATGTGCTGCTGACTCCCTCCCTATCTGCTCGTGGCACTGGATGCTC
Organism: Sclerurus mexicanus; assembly: GCA_013396755.1. NCBI lineage: Eukaryota > Metazoa > Chordata > Aves > Passeriformes > Furnariidae > Sclerurus > Sclerurus mexicanus. The sequence continues at coordinate 295,517 of VWZF01002325.1, read as the reverse complement.
GAGGCACTGCTGGGTGCAAAACCATAGCTCTGTGGTGTTTTGTTTGCAGATACTTTTCTCCTGATTTCTTAGTCCTTTTCTAATTATAACAGCAGCTTTTTTGCTGGGGACATCTCTTGCCCGTGCAGGCAATACAAACATCACATTTCTGCCTGAACAGAGCAAAAATATATGGCAGCTCTAATTGCTGATTTGTCGAAGTAGTTCTTAACTAGGCTTTTGTGTTCTGTTACACACAGATCACAAATCGAATATTAAACACATATTTAGAAGTTTGTTCAGATTTTTGCTGTCATTCAGACACTTAGTGGGCAATTTGAAAGTGCTCTGGGGCGTTTCTGGTGTTCAGCTGATCCTGGTTTTCCCAAATATATCATGCTCCGTGAGCCTTTACAACATCTGTGCAAATTTCCTGGGTGCTTAGAAATGAAAAATGTAGTTAGGTACCTGTTGCCACACATAAATGTGTATTTCATAGCTGTCTAATATGGCCTGAGTGCACAATCGTTTGTAAAATCAGGAATATTTAGATCTCACTGAGAGAGATTTGCATTCCTGGGGGAGTAAGAAGAGAGGGTGTTGAGGGAGTCCAGTACATAAAGTCAGCTCCTTGTCTAATGCTGTATTTGTTGAAGTGGTTCCATTGAATTCTGCAGAGCTGTTTGAGCCCACTTAAGGCAGAAATACCTGATTTAGGTTCCCCGTTGTGTAAACTCTGGGTTGCAATATCAGGATGTGGGAATTATTTCAGGATCGGGGCAGTAACCCTCACTTTTGTTTTCACATACAATTGTGCTCTCCATGGAATCCGTCCTGTTTCCACTGGCTGCACAATCTTATGCCTCTTCTCAAAGTACCGTGTGCTATCAGAGCACCTGGTGCAGATGGGAGAGGAAGGGCTCAGCCCCAGCGTGCAGCAATTTCACTTGTGTTAATTGGCCTACTGTGAAAATCCTCAGGGAATACAAACAGTTGAGTTGACTCATACAAATAACATTTTTGGGTAGGCCTTCAAACAGAATTAGCAGCCGGGGAGAGGCTAAATGGGGTGCTAACCATGGCTGAATTGGAATTCTCAGTTCTTGCTGCACACAGTCAGGAGACAGCTGTGTCACCAAGGCCTGGGACAGGCCCTGAGTCCCCGCTGACCCCGACCTGGAGGTTCAGTGCCACACGAGGCATCTCTGAGCCACGCTGTGGCTGAGCACAGCACTGCAGCCTGCCAGGGCCTTCCCAAGGCGCCTCGTGTTTCCCCCTGTTTTGAAACCTGGCACATGTGATCCACTTGCATAACCAGAAGGGAGTGTTACAGATCTGTAGCACAGGCTCCATCACAGACAGAGCAAAGAATGAGTCACAGGCTTGTCCTGGCTGAGGCTGAGGGACACATCACGGTGTGCTCCCACCCAGTGCAGGAGCTGTGCTTCCATGTCCCTGAGCTACCTTCACTTTCCATCTCTTCCTCGCCTTGCAGTGTGTTTCCAAGTGCTTGGCTTTGCTGTTTTCTCCTGCCCACACTCTCTAAAACTTTGGCTTTTGAACAAGAACTTTGGTCAATTTTATACCCCAGTAGAAGGGTGAAGAAGTGCACAGGAGGAGACCATATAATTGTTCAAACCAGAATTTGGCCAGAACAGTGGTGTTAATGTTCCTTGAAATAGAAAGTATTGGGATAGTATCTCTTTTATGTTTGCATTTTAATGTTTATAAGTGCGATTTCTAGGCTGTTTGCTACAAAAATGCATTTGAATAGAAGAGAAGGTGCTCACAGGGCTGAGTTGTGGTGATGAAGTGCTGCACCTTAACAAGGTGGGTGCACAGGACTTTTGCTGATCTGCGAGGTTCTCCCTGTCTGTGAGCATCTGCTGCTGCCACTGGAGGAGTTTTAGCCAGCAGGACTATGTCCTACTGCATGTTCAGTAACTAACAGTTGATTCTGGTGGGCTTTCAGGTGGACTTGGTCGACTGGGTGGATAATATGTGGCCACAGCATTTGAAGGAGCGACAGACAGATGCTACCAATGCTATTTCAGAGATGAAATACCCCAAAGTGAAAAAGTAAGTCTGCTTAAGTCTTTAAAAAGCTCTGCTTTTGACTGCCTTGATTGATTCCTTTTACAGTTTGCTGAATAGTCTTTAGCCAAATCTCTTTGAAAAGTGCATTTTTATTTTTCTGTTTCGAGCAACTCTGTTTTGAAATGGCAGATTGACCTTAAACGGTAAATTCTCAGAAAGTGCTGCCCAGAGCAATCACTTCACAGGATGCAGATAGGTCAGAGTGTAGTCAGAGACACAGAGTCCTGCTGTAGGTTGGGCTCAGTTCCTTCCCAGGTTCTAAACCACTAATGGCTCAGAAGGTTTTAGCTGAGAGATGTTTTGTGAAATGGTCTTGAAGTCTGTTTTCAGTAGGTGTGTGACTCCCCAGAAACTCTGTCACTGCCCTTCATGACAGTTTACTTTTCTGTTGGCCTTTTCAACAGCGAGATCAAATATTGGACCGACTACACAGGCTGTGTCTCATGTCAGAGGACCCACTCAGGGCATGTTTGAGACCAAAACCAAGAGCAGTTTGTCCTGATTCTGCCTATCTCAGCTCTAGTTTTTGGGCAAGCATAACCTCACCTCACTCTTTCTTCTCTTTGAATGTCTTTCTTGAAGCTTTTCATATGATGGTTGGAAAAGGGAACTATTTGGGGACCTCAAGATGTGCACTGTAAGTTTCACAGGAGTCAGTGCAGCTGAGAGAGGGGTTCCTGTTAATGATGTCATGACCTGTATGGCTGCTGAACACCAGGTCATCCTGGAAGCACTTCACTATTGTTTCTGATTTAGGGGCATTTTCTATCAGCCAGAGCTAATGCTGGCAGCATCCCAGGCTCTGCTGCTGAACGCACCTCTGGTGTTCTGAAAATCACTCAGAACTCTTTCCAAACTGTAAAATACATGGGTACTAACAGATGCAAAGGGGTATGCAGTCAGAAAGTGATAGGCAGCATTTCCTCTTATCCTGTGAAAATAAACATTTTGGAAGGTAAAGGTCTCCCTAACAGAAGAGTCTCTGTGACAGGCATCGTGGGAAGCCTGGTCCTTATGCTCAGCACCACTGATTTCAGTGGAATCTGAGGATACTGCATCACTTTGAAAGGATCAAAATGCTTGTAAGGGTACTTGGATATGGATTGGAGTGCCCCATTTCACATATGCATTTGGAAATGTCCTAAGTGACTTCCCTAAGCTCACACAATAAGCCAGTGGCAGAGCAGCACTTGCTTCCCAAACAGTTAGCTAAATAACTTTATAATATGCTAGAGCTAAGAAACTGAATCATGATTCAGGGCTCCAGAACTCATGGATTGTACAAGGTAAGAAGTAGAGAAAATGATCCCTTTCCTAGAGCAGGCACACTCCAGATGCTGAAATAGATGCAGCAAGTAAACAAAGCAAGGCAGAAATGGTTTAAAGGATAAAGTAGCAACATGACTAACAGAATTTAGCAGAAAAAGCAGAGTATGTGCTTGCAGTTCACTGCCTGCATCACAAAATGCCAGATGGTAGGTTTCAAAGAGATTTTAGAGACGTAGCAATCCAACAGATTTTGATGTGGAGTTTTTCCTGTGTGTGGAGGGTGGCCTGATGAAGAAGCGGACACAGAGTCATTGAGGTTGCTGTCACTGGCAAAGGGAAGGTGGATGTTGACAGCTTGATAAACTAGTAGATGTGATAGGTACAGGGAAGCTAAACAGTGAAGGATTGTGAACGCTTGAAATGTGACAATAGAGTTTGATGTGGGAAAAGGAGTTACCAGGCGTGAGTGGTAAAGGCGAGGGTGATGCAGCTGGAGTGAAGAGGATGTTGCTAGTGAGCATCATCTCACATAAAGACTAGAGAAAGATGATTTACAGCACTGTTGGCACAAAGCCCTCATCAGTCTGAAGAAGCCACAAAGATAAAACCAGTAACAGACAGTGTTAGTCTGGGAGCACAAGGGAAGCTGTACCACATCAGGACAAAGATCTGTCTGCTCTTGGGTGCTGGCACTGATGCCTTGGGAGGGGTGTAAGAACAGTGTGAGCATAAAACGTAAAGATTACCTTCTGAACTTCCATGTCTGCAGTTCAGGCAGGGGCTGTCCTGAAGTGGTTTCTGTGTGCTTGGTGATTCTCCAGAGGTTTCTCTTCCATGAACTTGTCCAGTTTAAAGATGAACTCCTCAAGATACAGCTTTCTCCACCTTTGGGGATTCAGATTGGCCCTTTCCTGTAGAGATACCAGTCCCAGCTCTTGCTGTGAGTACCTGGAGGGTATAGGCCCTTATGAAGGAGATGATGTTTAGCTGTGGAGCTAAATATCAGTGCTGTCACTTGTTTCATGCTGCCCATTCCTTTATGCGAGTCGTCAATATTCACACATTGCATTAATGACTGTTGTTGTTGGGGAACGGGATCATTTCAGTTCATTCTTGTTCTTAGCATTCCCACAATGCTGGGAGTTTGCAGTACGCCATCCCCACCATCAACGTGTTCCCCACAAACACAAAGCACTCCAGCGAGAGCGCTGCGGTTTCGCAGACACAGATGGCATTACCAGACACAAATGTCTGTCTTGGCTCCTGCACGTCGAGTTCCGTGCTGGGAGTGAAGTTAGAGAACGCTCCATCTGCTGCGCTGCCTCGGTTACCAGGAGCCCTGGGTGCGCTGGAGCCCGCCCTGCCTTCCACTTGGACTTGCACCATTAACTTTTTAAAAAAAAATCCGGGTAATGAGGTTATTTTTCTGCCTGTAGGTAAATCACTGCTTACCTCACAGGAGCCTGAGAGGACTGAATTAAGTAGGAAAATGGTTTATGTCAAAAAAGCTTTCAAAGCACTACCTTGTCAGCAGTAAGGCAATGTGAGAAATGAAGGGGTTGGCTTGCTGAGGTGGTAGTGTGGCGAACTTCAAACTGGTATAAGCTGGCATTGCCCCTGAAATAACAGTCCTGTGCCCACATTGTCCCATCCTCGTTGCTAGAACACACTGTGCAGCTGCAGAGCAAACTGGACTGGGCAGTGCTCTGGCTGAAAAGTGACTCAGAAATAAAGAAGAATTGGTTAGTTATCAGGCTGTCCAAACCACCACATGGCTGCATAAATGCTTATGCCAACAGAAGGGCAGTGCAGAAGCGTGAAAAAAACATAGAGGTGGGATGACTACACCAGGTGACACCGGGTGAGCAGAGCGAGCAGCTCGCTGCTGCCAAGGAAGCCTGTTCCTGCCTCCTCTCTTCCACATTCTGGGGTGCAAATTGCTGAGAAGAGCTTTGCAGACATGGGACGCTGGATGAGAGTGGGAACATGCTGTGTAACCAGGAGCCAGGGCAGCAGGAAAAGGCAGTGCTCTAGTAACATCACCTTTTAGGTGCAGAAGCTTGTTATAGCACCCTAACCATTTTGAAGGTAGCTCAAAACAAGCTCAGATTTAGTTTTCTGTTTAAATTCACCCAGGACTGAAGCAATCTGGATACAGGTGAACCCAAACCAATCAAAAAAGGTACTAATTTGATTTCTCATTTATCAAAAGAAACAGCCTGCTGAAATTATTATCCTCTTTATTAGGTTTTGTGTTTATAGCCTTGCAAGATATTTGCAATACAGTGGCAATGAAATAGCTAAGGTGCAGGACTTGATGGCTGTAAAAATAGTAACAGGCACTTCTAAGAACTTGATGTTTGTGCTATGGAATGAATGAAAATGAAAGCTTTAGTCACTACAACAGCCTTTTTGCCTTCAGAATTCTTCTTACTTGAAATATCTAAGCACTTTTATAATAGGTCTTTATATTGCTGCTGTCCTTCAGTTAAGGATGGAGTATCTTGTGTGAAACATCTACCTGTTCTCAAAAGGATGCTGCTCTAGCATGTCCTCAGCCCTATTTTCCCTCTCCCAGGCTGTTATTCAGCCACTCATTCCTTTCTATTCATTCCTTTACTAAGTAGGGATGGATTTAAACAGATGCTAAAATGCTCTGCTGAGCTGTGGTCTAATTAGAAGCTGAGGGTGTGCCTCTGGAGACAGCAATTGCCCTTTGAATCCAGGGAGCTCTCTGGTCCCACAACGTACTGCTTTATGCACGTGAGAGACTTGTGTGCACTTTGTATGTCATTTGTGGATTGCTTTTGATGCAAAACTGCTCTATAAGTACAATTCACTACAAAAAAATTAGACCAATAAGTGCAAGTTCTCATTAAGACTTTTCAGGCAAAGTAAATAAAATGTGATGTCTTCACATCAGTGCATTAGTCTCAAATCCTCCTTTGTGTAGAAATTGGAGGACTTGCAGCATCACACGTGTCACAGGACAGAGAATGAGCCCTGCTCTCTCGGACGCCAAAATGCTGCTCCAGGGGCAGACGGGCCTGGCTTGCTCGGTTCATTTCCCTGTGGTGGTCGGTGCCTCCTCAGAAATTGAGGCTGANCCTCTTCGTTCTTAAAGTTCAAAGGTAACCTTGCCGCTCTCATTAATCCGCCCCACAGCCTGGGATGGAGGGTAGCTGGGCACAGAGCTGTGGACCGTGTCTGTGGGCTGTTCGTGCCGAAATCTGGCAGCTGGAGGTCAATCCTTCCCTGGGAGCCCACCCCGCACATTCCTGCTGTTCCACCCGGGCTGGCACCGGGCAAGGGTGTGACGAGGGGAGTGTTGTCACATACTTCAGCCCCAGCGTGCTCTGTGAGGGTGATTTGCAGTCGCTTCGCAAACTCCGCGGTGCGCTGCGGAAACCAGACCTCTCTTATCTCGGGTGTCGTTTCTGTGTGACTGAGTCGGACCGTAACCCCCTCGGGGCAGGAGCCCGGCCTTTCATGTGCGTTTGAAGTGCCCGGTGCCCGCACGGGGTGTGGTGATCACGGTGTGCGCCTGTTGGGCTCGTTTTCCCCCGGGCTGGGAGCGCTGGGTATCGCTGCCCAGGAGGGGCACGGGGCGGAGGTTGGTGCCGGGGCATGGGCAGGGGTACCAGGGGCCTCCCACGGGCACAGCTGGCCCGGCGGCCACGGGTGGGTGCTTGGGGGGTCTCCGTAAGGGGGGAGCCGGGGTTCTTCATCCCTGACGGGCGAGCCGCGGCCCTCCGTGAGGAGAAGCAGGGGCTCATCCCTGAGGGAGATGTTGGGGCTCATCCCTGAGGGGGATGTTGGGGCTCCTCCCTGAGGGAGATGTTGGGGCTCATCCCTGAGGAGATGTTGGGGCTCATCTCTGAGGAGATGTTGGGGCTCATCTCTGAGGAGATGTTGGGGCTCATCCCTGAGGGAGAAGCAGGGGCTCATCCCTGAGGGAGATGCTGGGGCTCATCCCTGAGGATCAGCCCGGTTCCTCCGAGGGGAGCAGCGGGCGCTCCCTGCAGCGGCGGGGCCGGTCTCCCGGCGGGGGGGGCGGCAGCCGGGCCGGTGCCTCCCGGGTGACAATGGTTTCTTTTGTCTTGCGGCGCAATTTGTGCCTTCCAGTTGCAGGGCCCCAGTGTGGGAGCGCTGTCGGTGCGGGCCGAGGCGGCCCGAGGTAGCTTTTGTTCCTGCTGTGTGCTTCCAGCTCCCGCTGGCAGCGCCGGGAGAAGGGGCCCCGCGGTGCCGGGATGCTCCGGGGGCCGCCCTCCTCCCGCAGCCGGAGCGTCTGTCCCTCCCTGCCGGGGATGGGGAGCCAGGCCCGCGCCTTCCCCCGCGCTGGCACTTGCAGTTGGCTCATGGGTCTGTGGTATTCGGTTTCAGGCTCAGGGATTTCAACCAGCCGGCGCTGCTCCTGGGAGGAAGGAAGAGTGAGCTATACTTTTCTCATTGGCCCGAACAAAAAACAGAAGCCTCTGCTGGGGTTTGGGAGTGGTTTATGGGCTGAGCTCAGTGGCAGGGGAGCCCTCGCAATGCCAGAGGGAATAGAGCCGTATGGTGCGCGGTGCCTATTGCGGGAGAGAAGGAGCTGAGCCCAGGGTAATGCTGCTGCCTCTGCGTCCGCTCGCGTCTCCCCGAGCCCATGTGCATGATCGCTGCCCGCCCTGCCCGGCCGTGCCTTCGCATCCCGGCGCGGCTCTCGCTGTCTTTGTTTCTCTGTTTGCTTGCGGGTTCGTAGCGATGCGTGGCGAGTGCATTGTGGGTTTGCCTGGGAGTGTGGTCTCTGCGCTGGCTTATGGAGCGGTGTCTGTGTTGTTTCTGTGTTCCCAGCTCGCTGTGTTTGCTTAGTGGTTTAGCTTCATTTGTATCATCTCCCTCTCTCTGTTTTTTTTTTGGATCCCTGTGTTTGTTCTTCCCTGTGAGTTTGCAGGTTACTCCATATTTCTTCGCATCATTTCTCTAACAAATTTCCCCAGATGTTTTCTTTTTGGGGGCAAGGGAGGGGAAAGTTCTCCATTTCCCCACACTGCAAATCCTTCCTCCAAAATAACAATACATTAAAATCGAACAATTTCAGGCTTGTGGAGAGCATAAACCAAACTCTTCAGTGGGGAAGGGAAGCTCCCCCACAACAGATTACAAGCCAGCTGCATGTTTTAAAACCCTGACTGAGGCTGTGCAGGGAGATAAAGTGGAGTGTGCAGGGATTGGTTGTGGTGGCAGTTGTGAAAATATTAAAGTTGGGGTATCTTTTTCGTCGCCTGTGTTTTCAGGGTGTAACTCTGGCCAGGTTGTCTCCCCGTGCCTGACGTGGGATTGTGTTCCTGTAGCCACTGTACCTGCTTGGCCCAGAGCCCTGCGATCACAGCACGCAGTGGGATGTAGTTCCTAGATTTCTTTCAACATGGATGCTTTGTTATGTCTCTTTTTATTTTTTTTGTTTTATTTTTTTTCCCATTATTTTCATGGGAAACCTCAGAAAGTTGAGCTGTTCCCCAAATTAGCAGCTGCTGGTGATGAGAAGCCGCTGGCTGAGGCTGGATCTGAGCGGTGCCTGAGATTAGCTGGGGCATGGAGCTGTGCTGGGACCATGTGACTGCGGTGTACATTGGAAGAGGAAGCTGTAGAGGTCAATGCAAAGGCATTGTGCCAGACTCTGGCAACCAGGGGAGTGCTGGATGGCGGAAGATCCCTCCCGCAGGCTCCTGAGCCGCCCGGGAGCTGCCGCTGGGACAAAAGCAGGCCTGGGAGATTAACAGCAGAAATTAAGGCATGGCTCCTTGGTGGATGGGAAGAAAAACTGGTTCATTTTCCAAAGGCTCTCTAGGTTTTTATTAGTCACCATATGTGGCTCTTTCACTGAAACCACCTTTATTGGAATAGGAATCGTGTTTAGAGGAGTTTCAAGAAAACAGGGAAAATGAGGAAAAACAAGGCAAAGAAAGAGTTGCGTGCTCACACTTATACCTGCCTTGGTGTTTCTCACAAAACTAAATTTTAAGCGCTTTGATGTGACAGGATTGAATCCTGTTATTTCCTGTCTGAGCACAAGCAGATTGACTGCTTCAGGTTTAAATTATTGACTCCTGAGGAATAAGTAAAACCAGCTAATGCTCAGGCCGTGCTTGCTCTTTCAGAATATCTTAATTCAGTGGGTGATTGTTGGTAGGTAGCACTGTCTAGAAAATTTTTTGTTAGTGTGATGTATTTTACAGGTGACCTTTTTGAAACTTAAAATAATTGACTCCATAAGGATTTGAATTTTTTACTTTAAAACAACATGAACTTCTAATACTCAGCACTGCCCACAGAGAATTTCCATGATTTTTTTTTTTTTTTTAATGAGCAATAATTATTCAATCTGTGACTTTTTGCAGTTTGGCTGGAAGAAAGGCAACTTCCTTTCTGGGCTTCTTTTATTGTTTTTAAATTCTATCGGACTTGTAGTCAACAACATCTTGGTAGAGAAAACATAAAAGGAGAAATTAAGAAAAAAAAAGTGTTTGGGAGGGAAGGACTCATATTTTGAAATGGAGCATATTGAGAGTGTAGACAGCTTCTTGGCTAGCTGTGATTTTTGAAGCATCTGAAATACCCCAGGGGCAGCAAAAGCTTCTTCCTGCTTCTGAAGGATTAAAAAACCAAAAAAAATTAAAAAAATTCCAGAGCGGGCAAGGGGAGAGAGACGAGTAATTGCACCAGGAGAGGTTTTAATTGTGAGATGAAGGCGCAGGACCTTTTCTGAAGGCCACAAATTGACTGTCTTCATGACAGCATTGCGTCTCATTCTGTCAACTCCGGCTCGGGATGTGGTTGCTAGGCAGCGGCTCTTATGGACCCACGGTGGCTCTGATTTGCCAGCCTTCTGCAGACACATGGTAAGGTCCTTCCCAGCCTATCATCTACAGGCACTTCTGCACGCCGGCTGCATACTGCTGAGCTGCTCCTACCTGCCTGGCAGCGCCAAAAGCCACACTGAAACGAAACCTTTTCTTTTTATTTGGGTTTTGGGTTTTTTTTTTTTTGCTTTTGTTTTGTTTTGTTACAATTCCCGTTCCGGTGGTAGCGTTTCCGTAACTCCCCTTAAAAAAAAAAACCAAACCAAAGCAAAGCCATTTAAAAAAAAAAAAAAAAAAGCCATGAAACGGAGACCGGAACAAGGAAAAGAGGTTAGTGGGTTAAGTGGTGTGTGTTTCCTGCGTTTGCAAAGGTGCCTACAGTGAGGAGGGCGGCTGTGATTCGGCCATTGCTTACAGATGGTGGCTGGAGATTCCTGCAGCCACAACACAGCTCTTGTGTCTTTTGCCAGCAATGCCGACTCTAAACTGCTCAAAACCTGTGTCCAGACGGCATAAAAAATAGTGGATTTGATCCTTAGTGTTGCTGCCAGCTGGGTCCTTTATGTATTTTGATGCAGAAATGCCTAGAAATGTGAACAGAAATGAGTTGGTTTGCCAAATGAGGTTTCTGTCCCCCAGTCCTTGCAAAAATGGCATGAGTGGCAAGTAGGTAAAGAACGTTCAGGAGGATTTACAGGCAAATTAGATTTTTCAGAACTTTGCTCTTTGAAGCAATTTGTGTACAACTCCTGGTGAGGGCTGCGTCTGTCGAGCGGTGACGGAGAGCACTGAACAGCCACCCCGGGGACGGGCAGTGGCATGAGGAATATTTCTGAGCAGCCTCACTTCTAATGTTTTTCCATTCCTTAACTCTGAAAGCTTTCGTTCCTCTCGTCTGGACAGCAAGCTCAGACGTGGAGATTTGTGTTTTTCAGCAGAAGCCTCGTTATAGTCATAAGACAAATCGCTGTACTATAAATGCAGAAACTTAATTGGTGGAAGCAGCACTGCACACACAGTTAACCTCTGCAAATTAAGATGTGAAAATACTGTTTCAGACTGATTCGTTTTTGTCCTTCACTCTGCTTGCAGGTACTGTTTGATGAGTGTGAAAGGATGCTTCACTGATTTTCATATTGATTTTGGTGGCACTTCAGTGTGGTATCACGTTTTCCGTGGGGGGAAGGTAGGTGAACTTTATATTTGTTTTTATTTGTCTGTGCCTCTTATGCACTGGAGGGGTTGCTTGCCTTTTTTTTTTCCTTTTTTCTCCCTTTTTTTTTCCAAGTGATCAGTGTGTTCCAGCAGCTTTGTTGATACACAGAGTTTGCTGAACTAGAAGGACACCACTCACAGTTATGAAACAAATGAGTGATTTGTTTGAAATACCAAATGTGTTATTTGCTGGTTGTGGTGCTTTTAGGCTTGCCGTTGCTGTGTAGTCCAGAAGTGGCTGTGTGTACCCTTGCTGGGTCAGAATGCCCTCACAAGTCTCCTTCTGTAGCTGGAGCTTCTGTTCCTGTTAGAGATTCCATGTTCCTGTAGTGTACCCAGGCACGATATGCCAGAACTGAATTATTAAAGGACGCAGAAGCCTTACAATACACAGCATGTATGGCTACATTCACATCTTTCCTGTTTTAGGGTGTTTTCCCCAGTTGTAGCGTAGACAGCGTGTGGTGGCAGCTGAAGTAAATCTGTGGTGCAGATCCTGTGTAACTCTGTAGTCCAGTGAAGCTGTACTCTACCAACACACTGCTTTGAACTGCAGGCAAACCACAGGCATCTTCTGAGTGAGATGTTTCTGGAAGAGAGATGACAACTGACACTTAGACAGCCACTTCCAGCACATGGACTGATTGCTGCTGCTGTCCGTGTGTGTCTCTGTGCACTACACCTGGAAAACGGGGTTCATGCAGAAAGCAGCTCGTTTGTGTCACACAGGATAATCTTGGTGGAATCTCTCAGCTGTTGATTTTTGTTGACCGCTGGTGCTATTTAAATCTTCCTTTTATTTTAGATCTTCTGGCTGATCCCGCCTACTCTGCAGAATCTAGAACTTTATGAAGAATGGGTTCTCTCAGGAAAGCAAAGTGATATCTTTCTGGGAGACAGGGTGGAACGGTGCCAAAGAATTGAGCTGAAGCAAGGCTACACGTTCTTCATTCCTTCAGGTATCACTTGTCAACTAACTTTTTGGAATCACTGGGATTGTGCTTGACTAACAGTTCTCTGCAAAACAATTCTTCACACCTAAACCCTGTGCGGAGCACCTCTTTATTTGCTGTGGCAGAAGAAAGGCTAAGGACTGAATGTGCTTAGTTTTCCAGAAATTAAGATTTATGGAAAATGTGCTGTGAGAAATTTGTGCAGTGATCACTTGTGCAGTACTGGGGGAAAGGAGAGAGGGCTTGGGCCTCTGAGGCTGTCAGTCCACCACTGCTCATCTGAGTCGTACTGACTGCTGTTGTAACCTTTCTGGGAGACATATTTTTCTCTTTTTGTGGTCCCTTCTGGCAGGTTTCACCTGCACTTCAGGAACTGGCTTCTTCGCCTTGTTCTGTAGCCAGAGGTGGGTCTAAATTCCCTGATGGAACTCAAGGGAGATTCCAGTCCATGGAAGAACAGGCACTGTTCTCCCTCAGGGTTGCTTCTTGGGAAACAGTTCTATGGCTATAACTCGTCAGATTTCTGTTTGTGGAGATTATGCTGAATCTGGAAATCTTTCAGCAGCCCAGCCACACTCAGTTTTACACTCCTGCCCACCTCAGGAGCTGTGTTGCGTGATCCAGGCTTGTCTTGCAAAGCCACCAAATAGTTGCTGCTTTGAAGGCTGGTGGCTTCAGCCCTTTCTGCTCCTGCCTAAATTGGATTAAGGATGTTGGAATGTGTAACAACTCTCATTTAAGATGGTATCGGACTTTGCTTTCTGTGACTATTATGGAACCCTGAGTTTGTTTATAATGATTTAACACATTGCCTCTGTCTGGTGGACCTTACCAGGGAGGTAAGTATAGGGAGAATTTCTATGTGACACAAAGATAGATTGGTAATTTTTTCAGCTCTGGAATTAATTACTCTGTGGAGATAGGATTATTATTTTTTAACCCTAGAGACAGAGAGAATGCAGGTCACGCAGAGACAGTGACAATGTTCTTCCCAGCTGGGGAGTGTTGTTAGGATCAGCTGAAGGCCACAAATGTGCACATTTGTAAGTATTTGGTAAGAATCAGCCTGGGATGTGACAGGCAAAATGACTTTGAGAGTGGAGGAGTTAATCCAGTGAAGGAATTAGATCTTCCCTTGGAACAGGTCAGAATGTGCTGTTACTGTTTGAACTGGGTGTTTGAGTGTGGCTGTGCTGTTTGCTTAGATCCCATTACTGCATCTTCATATTTATCTTCATCCTCCTGTGAAAACCCTCCTCCAAATAAGACTTTCTGTATGTCAGTCTAGTCCTGCTGAGCAGCTGGAATGCTGCAGGTTGTGGGAGCTGGGGCAGGACACAGCTGCAACATGGTGGCTGACACAAAGTGATTCCAAATTGGGTTTTGACTGTAGTTTCTCTTTCCTTAGGAAAGCCCCAAGTACAGAAATACCAGTACCTCAGACATTGTAGGCTTTGTGCCACGTTTGAAAGGAATTTTGAATCATTTCTCTGTTAGCACTTCATAGATTCAAGGGTTTTTGCTCTGCTGTATTTTGTTCAGAAAACTTATTTGCAAATCTCTTATTTATGTGAAAGGGCATTATTTCTGTCTGTGCTTTAAGAGTCTGGAAATGCCTAATTAAAGGCTGTTCCAGGTCAGTGAATTGAGCGCAGCTGTGTAAAACAGGTCAATTCCTACGACCTCTTTGCTCTGGTTTGTGCACATACCATGTTAGTTAATGTTTGGAAGTGGGTTTTATGTGCTTTAGAAGTGTTCATGGTGTTTAGGTTCTGTTTATTGCTGTCTGTAAAACCAGTGTGTCCCATCTTTTCACTTGAGCCTGATAAACTCTTGGCCGGCCTCAACTCATCCACAAGGAAATACCTTCTAATTGCAGGTTTGGCCACAGGAAGTGGAGAGGATTTAGTGCTCAGCTGGACTGTGAATGGAGAGTATTTCAGCAAAGGACTGAAAAATATCCCGCTCTGCTCCTGTTTTCAAGTAGTTTTGGGGAGTGGTCCTAGAAATGCTGTTAGACCGCAGCCGTGTGAGGACGGAGGAGGTAGAGAAGACTGCAGGAAGATGTGAGGGACTGAGATCACAGGCTCATGGGAAATGGAAGGTTTCTCTGAGAACCTGGGATCAGCAGGAGATCCAGTAAATCCCTGAAACTACAAACCACTTGGCCAAGAATGGGAATCATTCTTACAGAAGGCGTAATTATAGTGCTCATCAGGGCCTCAGGGTATATTCCTCTCCATCACTGCCATCATCCTTTCAGGATTAAGTTTAAACCAGTTAATTTCTACCTGTGCTTCTAACCCTGCAAGGCACTGAGAGGCACGATCTGAGCTGTGGGATCAAGGAGGAGTGCAGCCCAATATTGTCAGAACAGTGAGTTGTTACAGACCAAGGTGCCTCTTGCACCATTTTAGGAGTTCCTCCTAAATACGAGGAGGGGCAAAGTAAGCTGGGATTCTGAGGGGTACTGTGTGAGGGGCCTCCTGTAGTACTCAGCTGTGCTCCTGGTGGCTACACACAAGCTGTGCGTGGTCACGAGTTCTCACCACCCTCCTTACTGGTTCCCACTGGTGAGTAAAGGATCAGAACTCTGGTAAATCCTGTGGTAAAGTGATGAAATCAACTAGGAACCAGGCCTTTGCTATTAATACAACGGGTGTCACCATAGTAGTTGATTGAGAAATACACCACGTGGTGCCATGCTGAGGTTCGTGGCCAGGTTAGATCCAGGATTTTAGACCAGCTTAAGGTTCAACAGGGTAGGAAACCACAGTTGCTACCAGTGTCAGTGAATGATTTTTTTTTTTCTGTAGAAATCTAACTGTTGTTTTCTCAGGGTAGGAGAGAACTTGTCCTTAGACAGGGAGAGTGCTACAGCCACAGGGTGTTTGCACTGTGTGTGTTGTTATGTGTGTGGGCAAAGTTTAATATTTCTCATGGTAAGCATTCACCACGGGTGAAATTTGGTCAAGGTAACACATCTCACTCTGGGATAGTGGACAGTGGATGCCGTGTATCTGACTCACATGCCAAAGAAAAGGGAAATTCTTTATCAGGGGTGCTTCTCTTCAGGTGGAAACTCTGATGATTTGGAAGAGGAAAGGCATAATCTCAGTGCTCAGTTACCGTCTCAGTAGGGAAGCAACAAAATTTTATCAGTCACAGTCAAATCTGGAGCTTGCCCAGTGTTATTTGTGCTGTAACTTTCTCCTGCACCGTGTGGTGGCTTGCAGGGATAAGGTGGGAAGTGTTTGGAGCCTGCTGTGGTGGTGTTATAGGGAAGTAGTTTAGATATCTGCCATCACTGTGCTAGGGACACACAGAGCCAGTGTTTGGGCAGCATCCCTCACATCCCTGCAGCTCCAGATTACTGTGGGCACATATGTCTGGCTTGGATGCAGCCACTTGTTCCTCTACAGCCTTTTTGAAATACTGCTCACCAAGTTAATGCCAGTTAACCAAGCTTTTTGATATCTTCAGTGCTTCTCCTTTAAGTGTTTTTCTCCTTTTACCTTTCTGCATAACTTCACTGGAACCTTTCTCTCTCCTTCTCTTGCCCTTCACCCACCACTCCAGTCTTTATTCTCTGTAAACTGTCTTTCACTTCTATCCTTGCACTTGTTTTTTCAAGTGGCACATTATGCGTCAATGTTCCTTCTGTCCTGGTCTCTGGACACCATGTTAGTTTCTCTGTGTCTTCCTAAACCTCACTGTTGTTGCCTAAACCCAAGCTCAAAACTAAACATACCCAAAAAGTCATGCTTTTTCAATCCACTTTGGATCTTTGTCTTGCTGAATATGTCATTTTGATTGTAAGTGATGGACCTGTGTCATGGGTGCTGTCTTTCTCCTTCCCTGCTGTCCTCTACAAAAAAGATTTTAAAGTAGTTTGAAATATGTTAAGTTTGTTTGCTTTTTTCTCAATTTCTTGCCAGGCCGCTCTTACAGAAAATGACCTTTTCTTTCATGCATGTGTCTGGTGCAGGCACTTGCACTTCAAATTCAGGAGAGTTTGCACATGCAAAATTGGTGCATATAAAAGCAGCCAGATACCACATTCTTGTGGTATCTTGTGGAAGATTTATCTTGCAGTGTTTGTGCTTGTTAATATTGTAAAGTCAGAGAGTAATCAGTGCATGTCTTCAGAAGGTGAACTCGAGCCAGTTCTGGAGTGTTACTGATAACGTTGTCTGCCAGAACATGGATAAACCTGGGTTTGCTCCCGTTTTGTGAGGACCAGTTTTGCTGACCTCCAAGGTAGTTGCCACTCTTGCTGTGGATACGAGCTGATTGCAGGGTCTGTGGTGTGATTGGTCTCAGAAAGTTTGCAGACGTCCTGGGTCTGGTTCCTTTGGGAGGAGACAGCTGATGCCACCAAGGGCTGCTCTACTCATCCCCTCGTGGCCTCTTTCTGAGGCTCTGCCCCTGGTCAGGGGCAGTGGGCTCATGAGCAGTGCGGGTTGACTCTGCTGACCTCACTGTAGGCTGTTCAAATATGTAGCCTTAAGGACATGGAAGGACGTGGAGTCCATGGAATAGATGAGATGCTGCACTGCCTTAGGTATTGTGGAAGACTTTGGCAGTGCTGGTTTATTCAACATTCTCATGATCAAAACCCAGGCAGGACAACTTACTGTCAACTGCATGATGTTCCTTTCTGGTTCCTCTTCAAATTTCTCCCTCCTGTTGCCGCGTGCAATCTTACAGCAGTCATGTTTCACCCGGGAGCTGGCAGCCTTCCACTGAGGAGTAAGCTGTTTGTTTTACTTCATTTTTCTTACGTTCTCTGTAGTGCACTTTGGGGCCTTTGACATGGAAACATGCTGGTGGAGTCTCTCTTAATTTCTCGAGAGCTGAAGAATGAGCCACAGTCAAACAAAATACTCTCATTGGTCCGCGGCGGTTATTATGGTAACCTGAGAGTGCTCCAAAGTTCTTATTTCCAGTCAAATGCAGAAATAATGACCTTTCTCAGATGAATGGGAAGGAAAGTGGACAGAGATGTTCTGTAGGCAGCTATTTGCAAGGATTCAAAGTGTTTCAAATGCTGTCTCGGTGGATAACAGTGGGATTCTGCCTATTACGAGCATGCGGTCTTAGGTCACCTCTGCTGTGCCAGGGACAGTTTGATGGATTAGTGTGTGATGGGGCCAGAAGGTGGCACATAGTCTTTGTAGCAAGGAGAATGACAGGCTATTAAAATCTGGCTGGTAAATTTTGTGCTGGGGCTGCAGAGCTGCCTGGCTATTTCTGGTTGCTGTTCAGCTTTTCCCATTCTGTGAGCTTCCACTGACTTTAATGGAAGCTCCATGCCTGGGACCTCAGGGAAGACCAAGTGATGATCTGGAGAGGATCAAACGGGAGAGGTTTTTTGCCTCGACTATCAGCCTTCAGATGGAAGGTGACAGCATAACGTTGGATTTTTGGTTCTATACCTGATGCAGTGCTCTACCTAATTCTTACAAATGATTTAAGATTGAGAGTTGCTGTATTACTTGCACTAGCAAGGCAAAATTAGTAATTTTTTAACTTTAAACATGTACACATGATCTTTCCTTGATGTATTTGGCTGTGGGCACTATTATGACATCACTCTTTTGAGATGAGTGAAGCAACGTTTCATTTGCTGGCAGTGCCCACTCTCAGGTTTTCTCTTCAGTCACTTTTTATTTTTGAGACGTACATATTTCATCTTTTCCACCCCAAGTTGCTGTAGAATTGCAGGGAAATATGTGTGACTTCTTTATCACAAAGGAAAATATCTGCTCAGTTACTAATGGAAACAGATGCACCATGGTTTTGTCTTGGAGCTTGTAGGCTGTTTGCCCCATAGCTTTGTAAGTTAATATTCTTTTTCATTATTCTCAGATGGATGATTGCATCCTTGAGTAGGAATTTGCAGCCCACTGAAATCTTCTAACAAGTTTGCAATGTTTAATAATACTTGTTTTATAAAATTTGAAAGATAATGAGATCATATCTTTCCTTTAACTGTTCAGAAAAACGTTTGTTACTGTTAATTTTACCTTCTTGATTTACTAGACATGATAACATCTCAATATTCAAGTATCCTAGGAGTGGTGGAATAATTCATAACTGTAAATCAGCTGAGAGCATTTCTGAGCCTCCTGAATAGAATTCCTGCTCAGTGTTGGCTTGGATTCACAAACTAGGGTTGTTTTGGGAAGGAAAAAGCACTTACCAGTCACTGAGAACTGAAATAAAAAACATCGACTCAGAAACCCGTAAGTGGAGGGGCTTCTTGTTGAGGCTTGACATGAGGGCTGCGAGCCACGAGTGTGCAGTGCCTGCCCTCCCAAATCCATGGATCCCCTCTGGCTCAGCCTGCTGCTGGTGGGTGCTGTGGGATCTCTGCTGGCAGGAGGGACGGGCTGGTTCCAGCGGCACTGCCTCCTCACTGGTGTCAGCACAGGCTGCTTTGGGGCTGGCCGTCCACCAGGAAGAGTCTTCTAGTTCATGACTAGCCCTTGAAGCCACAGTGTATGTCTTTCGTCTGTAGGAGTGCATTGTAGGTGATATTTAGCAGGTGCTTTTGCTTATGGCTTTCAGCCAAAAATCAGCAATATCTTATTCCACTGACTTTTGACTTTTTCAGTCCTTAATCCATTTGTTCCCGTGTTGCTCCAGTGCTTGTGTTGCCTTTTTTTTTTTTTTTGAGAATATTACAGCTTTTCAGACAGTACCCAAGAGGTGAGGTGTTGTCTCTGTCTAAGCCACGATACACAGGGTGGTGCAGCAGTGCCAGGCTTTGTGCGGCAGAAAGCAGTCAGTGAGGAGAGAACTGATGAACTCAGTCCAGGGGTGTCTGTTTTGGAAGCTGTGAGGCAGATTTCTGCTGGGAGAGCTGCGCTCAGACACACCTGAGCAGACATGGCAGGCTGTTCAGCACGGAGTGATGTGAGCACACATGTCAACAGACCTGTCAGTCCATCTGATGAACAGGGATGACACAGGTGAGGGTGAGGCAGAGGGTGTAGTGGGGGGGATGATACCAAAGCAAACCCCTTGGCAGCTTTTTGTCTTACACGTATGTGCAGCTGGCTCCTGTTTTGGAGGTTTATCTTACCATTTAAACACCTTGTTAATTGGGAGGCTGAGGAGATGGGTGTTCTTGTTTGCAAATGGTCACAATGAACATTCATCCTCCTCAGTTTATTTCTGAGTCGTGCTGTATCTAAGCTGTGGGAATGGATTGAATGTGCCATCCAAGCTTCTCTGTTCTCAGAGCTCATTTCCACAATATATTACCCTGATGGAAACTGTTTCCTGTTTTCTGCTCATCTCTGTTTCCTCCTACTTAGACTTTTCTGGTGCTGGCCTCCAGTTTTTCTCCGTACACAGCCTTGTTAATATTAGAACAGGAGATTTTAATGTGGTTTTTTTTCCCTTTGTAACATCTGTGCCAATCTTCCTGGGATTTTCTACCTTGTCAATTCTCCCATCTTTTGTGTCTAACCTTGCCCATTCTGTCCTGCGTCCCAGGAATTCACCTCTTGGTGCTTGTGCCTCTGCAGTGCCAATTAAGCAGGGACGTTCCTCGGGCCAAGTGGAAGCTATTTTGGGATACAGTGTGACTGAAACACCCTGTAGAGCTGAGTGGCCAAAACCTATTTTATGTGCAGGTGACTCCTCTGACAGGGCTGTGTCCTGTAGCTGGCAGAGGGCTGTGAGCCGGATCCTGCATGTGGGAGCCCATGAACTGCTGGGGGCCTGGGATTCCCCAGGGCTGAGTTCTGTGCCCAGCAGTGCAGGGATGGTACCCACATGCCCGTGTCTGAGCTGTGCCTGGAAACCCTCCTACTCCCTGCTTTGGTAGGGGGAGGATCTTTACTTACCAGGACTTTACAGTTAATGATTTTGGGTTTGTTGCTTGGTCTCTGGTGTATTTTTATTTTCCCAACTCTGATGGATTTTAGTGCTCCATTATTACAGGGTCTTTTTATTGGGAACTGTGTCATTAACAGCAGTATTTTCAGTCTTGTTAGAAATACTTGCCTCTTGAAGGGCTTTGTGTTTAGTTACTTCGGATACTGGGAGTTGAGGGTACTAACTGTTTTTAAGATGATTAGTCCTTTAACTACAGGTAGGGAGTTAAAGGCATTATCCACAGAGCCAGAGGTTGTCTCAGATACTTTAAGAAAGATTTCATTTTGCACCTGTAGCAGCTCTGTAACAATAGATGTTCAACACTGTATTTGTGTTTGCTAATCTTTCTCTTGAGGGTTTCTCGTGGCTGGGACACTTTGTTGGAGAACTGGCTCCAGTGATAGATCCTTTCACATTTCTGCCAAAAATGTCAGCGCAGACTGACGTATTTCATGTGAGGTGCTGAACTCCTTCGACTGAAGCTTTTATAATGTTGATGTGTGTAGTTGCCACCCTCTCCTTACATGAAAAAAAAATTTCTCTCTAGTTGGTTGTTCTTGATTTGGAACTAATAAACAGGCTGGATCATTGTGAGTGACTCTGCAGCTGAAATTATCCTGACTGGAGCAGGAGAGATGCAATAATTCCATGAGCTGCCAGAGCCATGAGCCACCCGCTGCTTTTATATGCGTCACATTTAGTGTGTGGAATCAGACCTGTGAATTGACTGAGCCCTGGAACAGGTTGCCCAGAGGGGCTGTGAGGTCTCCACCCGAGGAGATAGTGAAGGGCCATCTGGACACAGTTCTGTGCAGCTGGCTCTGGGTGGTCCTGCTGGAGCAGGGGCTTGGACCTCCAGAGGTCCCTCCCAAACCTCTACTATTCTGTGACTCTGAAATTCAGAAAAATAATATATCCAGAGGGATGGGCTTGTGTTTCCAGGGGGAAAATTCTAGTGCTGATTTCTTTTCCTTCCTATTTCTCTCCTACCAATATGCCCTTAAATGAAAGCCCCAGTCCTGCCGTCTGTTGTGGCTCAAGGACTTCTCAGCCAGAGCCTTGCAGGCCTTTATGGTCGAAAGATTGTTGTGGAGGAGCACTTTGTGGCTGCTAGCTGGAGAACCCTCTAGGCTGAATGGCATTTTCCTGCTCCCTCACTGATGTGGAAGTGAGGGAAAGCTGCCATAGCTTTAGTGGAAAGTACTGCGCAGTCAGGAGAAAATTGACTGCCCCCCATGTTGCTTTGCTGTCTGCTGGTTTATAAATTGTAATGCTTTTCATTAAAAAAGAAGGGGGGAAAAAAGTGTCAGGTCTCTGTGGGTCCCAGATCATTAGCAGGATCAATTCCTTTTTCACTGCAGAGATCAGAGGCTACAGTCTTGCATAGCCAGAGCTTCTGCTCCTGGCAGACCAAGCAAACAATGCAGAGGCAGAAGAGCTGGTGTGTGGCTGCCTGAATTGCTGTGCCTGGATTTTCGTTGTGATAGAAGATTCTTTGAGCCTGTGGAATGAATTCAGTCCCTTGCAGGATTGGATCAGGACAGTCTTATCAGCTCCAGTACTGGAAATGTTAAATCCCTTAACTTGGGGCTTCCAGTGAAAAAGATTTCTCAGTTACTTCAGGAAGTTGATCATAGGAGATTAAACTTTCCCATCTGAAGGGGGGCTGGCAATTTGACATTTCTGACATCTGAAGATGTGTGTTCTGGTGTGAAGGAGGTTTGCTGAGCCTCAGTCCAGTTCCACAGCCCTTGCCCACCACCACTGCTGACATGGTTTGCAGCCGTGCAGGAGGTGCCAGTAGATACGTCTGAGAGCCTGAGTGTATCAAACAGACTGAATTTACTTCTTAGTCATGGATGTGGTTGAGTCATAAGCCTGCGTGTGCTCAGTAAACTCTGTCACTCTTCAGTGAATAAATAGAAGAACCCAATTTACAGAGGGTTGTAAGACTGCACGTCACAAGATGCCCTTCTGCCGTGACTAGTCCTGAAATGGGGCTTTGAGCATCCTGTTTAACCTCTCGCTGCTTTACCCTCTCATCCCCTGCACAGTGGGGCTCAGGGGGTTGTTAAAGTTTGATGATGAATTGCTCTGTAACGCTACGTAGCACGAGGCATTCTCAGTTCTTTGCTTTCCCTCTCTAGGGTGGATACACGCGGTTTATACTCCAGTAGATTCTCTGGTGTTTGGTGGAAATATCCTGCATAGCTTTAATGTTCCCATGCAGCTTCGCATCTATGAAATTGAGGACAGAACAAGGGTAAGGATACTTGATTCTCTTTTTCACTGAGCAGTTCTCTGTGACTGTGATCTGTCGTAGTCTCTCCCTCGTACTCCCTCCTGACAAACAACAACTGACGGGATCTCCGTGTCAGAGTCGTTGAAACAAGAGGTAAACATGAAGTAATGAGACTTTCAAATGTTGGTTTTTTATTAGTGGGATTTAATCATCTGTTTTTCCCTACTTCCCACAGATGTGTCCCTTCTGTGTCTTTTGTCTGCCTGTTAAACTTTCATAAAACACCTTCCCTTTTGCACAAAAACATATTGCACTTCACAGGCCTTTGTACAAGGATTTCTGGTAACCCCTTGCTTATCATCTCCCTGGGATACCTGAGCCTGGAGAACTAATGGCACTGGGATGGTTCTGCTGCCCACAGCTGAACTGACAAAGCTGCACCAAAGTTGTGTGTGAAATGACTTCTTTTGTAATTGGCAGGATTTTCTTCCACAGTGACTCAATACTGTGCAAGAATCTCTTGGAACAAAGAGTCTGGGGCGGGACATTAGTCTGAACATGGTGATGTTCATCTGGCTGTAGCACCTGCCCGATGGAAGGGCTGGAGGTGCCTCCTCTTCGTTGGGAGTGAAAATTTTATCCTTGGTTAATAAACAGGGCACAGAGTCATCATATCCTTTGCAGTTCCATAAAGCAGCAGAGTCTGAAGGAAGTGCCACAGTTTTAGTAGGCAATTAAAAGAGCTGTACAAGGCCGTTGTAGCATTCTGACCCAAAAATAGACCAGAGGTGTGTGCAAATCCAGATGGGGGCTGTTTTGGAGGCCTTGCACTGAGGCAGTGCTGGTAAATCTCTGGCACAGGTGCCAGCTGTGCTGTTCATGGAGATCTGGGCTTGCAAAATGGCAGGAAATTGCAATTCTTCTTCACTAAAAATCTTAAAACAGTACATTGTGGCCATCAGTGCAGTTCACTGTTGTGCACCTCTGAAAGAGCACAGCTCTGGCTCCGAGTGGGCTTCTATCCCAAATTGCTTTCTTTGCAGTGAGAGTGCACAGGCCTGAAGCAAATATGAATTATTCTGAAGTACATCTCTGACTCAGTGGGAGGAAGTGTGTCCTCCCCCCAGCCTCCCTGACTTCACAGGGAGTACAAGGCCTGCTAATCTTCACATTGCAAAACACTGGTGGGAGCAGTTGGTTTCCTGGAGTGACTTTAATGAAAAGAAGAAATATTAAGCAGAAAAATGAATTCTTATTGGAAGAGACATGAAGAGAAAAGCTGAAATTTGGGGGAACTAGAGGAGAGGCAGCGTGGCAGAGAGCAGAGACCAGAGTGGATTCAGCCTGGCTTTGAATAGGTGTCCCAGGACAGAGCATCAAGGTCTAAAGAAAGTGTAAAAGAACCTGGATAGGAAAAATTTATGGTGGCAGAAGCAGGAAGGGGCTCACAGTGGCCTGGCAGAGGTGCTGGGCACAGGAAGGTTTTCAGAGTGGCTGTAAACCAGGCAACTCCCCTGGAGAATGGAGGAGACTGGGAGGAAGGATCAGTGCCAGAAATTGGTTTAATTCCACTGATGTCTGTGGGGAAGATGGGAAGGAAACGCTCTTTTTCCTGAAGTTGTGTAAAAGCTGGCATTTTGTTCCCACAGGGCTTGAGCAGCCCCAGATCACACCCTTTGGGTTGTAACTGCTCAGCTGTGCCTCGTGCCAGGCCCTTCTCCTTGGGAAGCTGGGGGCAGCTTGGATCTTCTAAGCTTTTCGTGCCAGGAGGCAACATTCCCTGTACAGTCAAATATTTTGGTAACTTCTAGGAACTTACTTACAGCCAGGTCCACTGAAATGCCTTTTAAAATATCCTAGCATCCTCATCCTGTGGGGAGGTTCTGGGAGTGGGGTATCTGCATCTTTAAAGATGTCCTGTCACAGTTTGTTTGGGAAGGGATGCTGCAACGTTTGGAAATCCCAAACCAGACCTTTGTTCTTGTCATTTTTGGCTTAGGTTTGTTTTTTTTTTTTGAAGCCTGTGTAGTTCTTTATAATTTTCCTTGCAAAAGTACTTAAATAGTTTAAAAAACACCAATGAAAGCCAAAAGCCCAGAGCTTCCTCTGCTTCACAGAAGCAGTTTCAGCACTTGGATGCTGCTGTGTGCTGGCAATGTGTTACACACAGCCTGTATCTGTGCTCACTAACCTGTGTTCATAGGCACAACTGTGTGAACTCTTGAGGAATAACAAGAATTTCTTGACAGAAGCAAAATAGAAGCTGCTCGTCTGAGGCATACACAAGTTTGATAAAAGAGGGGAAAATCAATACTGTTATTTAGAAATAATAACACCCCCAACCTCAAAATGTCATGCAGGAATGTTGAGGGGGAAATGGTTTCAAAACAGGATCCTGGTTTGTACTACGTTATTTGCTTTGCCAATCAAATTTTGTCATTTCTCTGTTGAAATAATTCCCTTCAGCCTCTGGCTGATCTGGCAGGCTCAGTACAACACAGTTCACACAAATTTGCCAGTGTGAACATACTGCAAATGAGTTTCTCATCAGTATTGATCTTTCCATTGTGTATAGCACAGAAGTAAATTACATGATGTGATTGACAAAGTAATTTGCCACACTCAAATCAGAGTGTAATACAGGTGTGCTTCCCCTCTTCATTTTGCACAGAGCAATTTTATGGAGGCTTCGCTGTGTTTAAACCTGCTATGTAATGCTTAATCATCTTTGATTGCTGATATTCAAAGTCATTTTTATGCTAGGTGTAGTTGTTATTGTCTTAGCAGCTCAGACAAGAATAAATACATGGTTGAAATGGTAATGCTGATTTACAGCCTGATAAAATTGCTTAGTTTATATACTTGTCATGCTTATTCTAGCTTAATTCCTCATATCCCTGGGAGACTTTTTAAGAGGCTTGTAGCCATTTAAAAATAGTTTTAAGGAGTAATAAAAAAACATGTCTATTGTCGGAAACAGCTCCTAATGTGCAGTTGAGGTAAACAAATATTCTCCAGCCTTACAGTTCGTAGAGACTCTCATTTTGCAGCCTGGCTTTCCTGGAGGCCAATTAACAGGCAGGCGAACAGGCCAGGCTGTTGAGCTCTGCAAGCCCAGCGTGAGGAACTGCAGGGCAGGATGCTGTGCAGGGACTCCTCATTTGGCAGAGCAGGGACACAGCTCTGTACTAGTGCAGGGGAGGAGTGTGTCACTCCCAGCTCAGCTCAATTTAAAACCTTGGAGCATGGGCAGGACAAGGGCACTCCGAATACATACGTAAGGTGGTCACTCACAGATGATGGTGTTTGCCATTCATTATGTTTGGTGGAATGTAAGATAACGTTTCAAGTGGCTAGATTAACTGTTTTGTAAATAACCAGAAATTGCCTTTCAATATTGTGATTAGGTTGGTTAAACACAAGTGGAGTTTGCAATGATTCTGATGGGCACTGTGGAAGAGACTAAGGCTTTCTTCAGGAAAGCCTGTGTCTTACTTGCTTAGGATTTTTGTTTTGGTTTTAGAGGATGATGTAAGTCTCTAAAATAATTTCACTTTGAACTGAAGAAATGGATCATATTCCAGAGAGGATTTTTTCTTGCTGTACAGGAATAATTAAAAATTTTTTTTCAGTGGATTGTAAATTATTAATCACAGAAGTTAGAGCTGGAAATGCCTATTAGATGATCCAGTGTATTTCCCTGCTGGTGGGGAATTTAGTCCTCTGGCAGTGTCTGTATCAGATATTACTCTTCAGACTCATCACCGAACATTTTTAATTTCTTTCCTTCTTTCTTTTATTCCTCCCCCCCTCCCCATAAGGGTTCATTTGACTGTGAGTGTACAATAGAAAGAGTGTGGATGTGCACATAATGCAGTTCACATCCATTATAATTAATAAATGTCCAAGGATGTCATAAAGAGAATACTCCTCTATACTTTTCCATAAGGCAAACCTTAAAAGTTTTTAAAGCGCTGTTAGAGTTGCTTTACTGGCAGAAGGCCCGGTAGATCTTTGCACAGTCTCTCTCTCTACAGAAGCTCTTCCTTCTGAAGGTTTGTAAAAGCAGAGCCTTCTCGGGCAAGCAGTGGATTACAGAGGCATGGAGGGATTTGCTGTGGGTTGGAACATTGATAGCGAGGCAATTAGGAACTCAAATTGAATATTAAAGATTGATATACATAATGGGAGCACTGCATGCATTACTGCCTTGTCTTTCACATTGAATTAACATTGGTAACAACTAAATTTGGTGAAGCTCAGAATCTGTCAACAAATGTTGAGCAATGATGTCTTTAATATTCCCAGGCATGTGGCTGAAAACCTTTTGAAGGCTGAGGGGTGGAAGGCGGCTTCCTGTTTGTAAGTCAATTCTTTGCAAATTTTGTTTCCTGCAGTGCTCTCTTGGAAAAATTTGAGTTCCTTTATTAGCATATATTTTAGCATGGCTAATTTCCCCTGTGTTCCCTAATAGTGATAAGTGACTTGATCTCTTCTTTATGACAAATAACTAAACCAAAGGAAAGATTTTCTCTGATGCAAAAGGGCCCTGGGGTTAAATGTTCTCACATTTAGGGGGTTGTTGTTTGGGGATTTTTTTCTTTTTCTTTTTTCCCTTCTTTTTTTTCTGGTGTGTGTGCTTTGTAACAGCCAGCATAGGGAAACATTAGGAAAAGGTGCAGCATTGCTGGATGCATGATCCAGCAGTTCAGATTTGCCAGCTGTGTTTGTGTTGAATTTAAGGGATCTCAACTTTTGGGAATTGCCATGGAGTATTTAAATCCTGCACTCTGATACATTTAGTGGGACAATACAGTATATTTTCCCTCTGTTACATTTTGGTTTACTGCTGAAAGTGTTTGCATTTCCTGTGCCCTGGGAACAGAGGCGAGGTCTTTGGTTGTCCACCTTGGGCACAGCTTTCAAATATGGGCATTCCAGTAAGTCACTGATCTGCTCAAGTGGGTGCTTTGATCACCACACAGGTGTTTGGGCAGGGCCGAATCTGAGTTTCCAGGTGCTGGCTTAGTGGCTCTGTTTAGACTTCAGGCTTTGGGGTGTTCTGGGGTGGAGTGGTGTTTTGGTTTTGGGTTCTTTTCCTAAGGCAGTGCTCCTCTCTGGTGCAGTCCAGCTTCTCGCTAAAGGTGGGCGCACACCTCTGGGCTCGGGCAGAGGTTGATATGTGGAGAGTGATTTAAAGCAGCTCCTGTGATCCCAGAGCAGTGAATGCACGTGAGCTTGCACAGTGCAGATGTCTGTGCCCCCAGGAGAAAGAGGTGTACAGTGTAAGGACAAGCGCATGCAAGATGCATGGCATCCACTTTTAACAAATCACAACAAATACACCCATCTTCCTGCAGTTCAGGAGCTTCCCAGATTCTTCTTTGGTACAGTGACCTCCCACAGGTAGAAAACTATGTTGGAAAGGAAGGAAACCCACTTTGTTTTCTTTTGAGTTTGAAATACTCTCACAAATACCTAGTGTCGGAGAATTAAGCTTTTTGTGTGAGAACAACAGGTCGGAGATGTAAGAAAAAGTGCACAGCTTGTCAGGATCTCTTGTCAAAATCCTGCTTTTCTATCCTTATTCCATCTGTGGCAAAACCTAACTCAGTGTAAACCACGTAAGGGATTTTTACCTCCGTGTGTAGTTATCAGCAATCAGGAATTTATGTGTTCATTTGTTTAATCAAATTGTTGTGACGACCACAATTGAAAAAGATGTATTTCCTGCTTGATTCATTTAGGGACTGTTGCCATTCTGATAAAAATCCTGTGCTAGCGTTTAGGGGATGAAAACCCACGCCTTATATTTTGAGTTTTAGCAACTGACATCTGTATGTGACCACCCTATGTTTATACAGCAGGTAAATAATTCCGTAGGGGCCATCCATCAGTTTGCTGATTTCACAGGAACACAAACCCTCTCCTCTCCCACCACCCCAAGAGGATACAAATTAGTGAACCAAGAAATGATGCTGTCATGGCAGGCAGGCAGGCTGGCTCCTCATTCCGTATGCTGGAGGCATTCAGCTCCCTGCTCCCACCCCCTCCCCTCCCCCTCTGCACACTGCTTGTGCTCCTGATAACACCATGGCAATGATGACTGGCCCTTGTGCTGCAAACTTCTCTCCCTTCCCTGCGGGCTGACAGTGTTGATCTTGCTTCCAGGTGCACGCCAAATTCCGCTATCCTTTCTACTATGAAATGTGCTGGTATGTTCTGGAGAGATACGTGTCCTGTGTGACCCAGCGCTGCCACCTCAGCAAAGAGTACCAGAAAGAATCAATGTTAATTGGTGAGTGAATCCTTTGAGTGCATGTTCACAACTGAGGCTGGCACCTCGGGCTAGTTACTGCTTTGGTTTCTGCAAAGCAGATTATAAATTGAACTGCAGAACTGGAGTAATTCTAATGAACTGTTTCTTTTATTTTGGGGTGAGGAAGATTTGTGACTCTTAAGCATTTCCAGGAAGTACCAACCTACTTTGAATTGTATTTATTGAGCATTCCCTTAGCAAGTGGATCCTAGAAGAATAATTTTTGAATGCATTTGTTCCTTGGTTTCAGTAATGTTTGTGTTGAGATGATCTGCCAAACAGTTGAGGATTTACTGCCATGTTTGGCACAGTACCTCAGGAGCCAGAAATGTGTGTATTGCAAATGTGCTCTGGTGGGGTGGATATTTAGTCCTTTTATAGAGTGTCTCCTCTGCAGAATTTGTTATGGTCACTCAACCTGCCTTCTTTCTCTTTTCCTCGAACTCTACTGTAATTCTCCCTGGTGACTGACTTCTGATTCTGCAGAATAACAAATCCAAGAAAACACCTACGCGAATCTCCACTATCTATAACCCAAGTGCAGGGAGGTCAAAGAAACCTGTACAGCAAGAGCTGAAAATGGACCAGAGCAGAGACAGATGGATGTGCCTGAAGCAGGAGGGCATTACCTTGGCACTGGTGTGAGCTTTGCATCAGTGTGTGACAATTCCAGTTGTTGCCTTGCCGAGCTGCCCTCTTTGATGGAACAAGGCCGTGGGCCATGTTGCCTCCCCACTTATAAGCACAGAATAGCCAAAAATAGCACAAGCACCAGCTAAATCTTAACTGATATGTGTTAAATGTGGAGGAGGACTAAAGTATTTCTGTGCCTCCTGCTCCCTGAGGTGCCACTTGAAGTGAACGTGGCATGGCTGGCACTGCCCCAGGCACTGGACAGAGGAGGGAAGTGTTCACCTAGGAGAATAATTCTAGTACAAGGGACTGAAGAAGTTGTGGGCAGATGTCACTCTCCAGTGAGCTTTACTGACCAGGAATAACTGGAGGAAGCTAATAATCCATGGAGATAGGCAAGGGAAGTTTCTTGGGGTCACTGGGAATTTGGCTGCCTCACATTTTTTAGCTCGGTGGGATCTTGCTCAGGAAAGGTTAGTTAAGCAGGAACTCTGTGTGTGGAGGAATTTTTCTCACAAGATCATCCTAGAGGAAAGGATGAATTAGCCCTTTGGATCAGCTCTTCCTAAAGCAGTGACAGAGCTCTGATAACTGCATTCATTGGAAAGTGAGGAACAACCTCCTGTTGTCTAAACCACTGGCATGAAAAGAGGCTGGTCCTGCAGGCAGGGCAGGGGTCCCAGATCAACTAGGTGTGATTTCAGAACAAAATGGATGTGGAGAGTGGATGGTTCAGGATATTGAGATGGGACCTTTTCCAGCTACACCACCAGTGTGAATTTCAGCCCAGGTCTGTAATTACTGATAATGTTTGGTGATCCCCACGAAATGTGCCTCAGTTAGTAGCTGGAACTATAGATGTCCAGTGTCTGCAGGGAACAGGGTTGTTTTGCATGACCAAAGAGTGCTGGCTGCAAAGGCTTCAGGAGAAGGAGCCTGGCTGGTTGGAAAAGCGTTTGGTGGCACCATGGTCAGGGTGTTGTGCCCTGTGGTGGCTTCAGTTGATGGCCTTGTGCAATGTGGACATGGAACTGTTTTGCTGCTGTTCAGGTGTGGTGTCGTGGCGATTTCAAGCTACTGTGAGAAACGTGCTGCTCCCTCACGGCTGTTGTTTCATGAGCTCAGAGCTCGTGCAGCTGCCCCAGGAGCTGGATCAGCTCAGGGATCTGCCTGAAGATTAACCCCGCCGAAAACCCAAGCCATTTGTTACCTGCAGGGTGGGGCTGGTCTGGGTGGCAGCCCCGTGGCCGTGGGGGCTCCGTGGGGCAGTTCTGGGAGGGTCTGGCTGGGCAGATTGGGAGCTGTTCTTGCCCTGAATGGATTGGTACGTCCAGCTTACCCAAGTGGTTCCTAGTGACATTGTTTAGTTCACCCACCTGTCCGCTGTCTCTTGACTTCAGGGTGTTAGTTACCCTGCTGATGAACCTCTGACACTGACATCCAGGGCCTTTCCCTCCATGACTGACAGATGTATACTTTGTTTTGTCAGAAACTTGGGCTTTTTTTATTCATTGGCAGAATCTTAAGCTTAAGATAATTATTTGACTGATGGTTGTGGTTCAAAAGACCAGATCTACTATATCTACTGGATCATTCACTTTGGCATTTGCCAAATTCAAAGCAGTAAAGGTACATTATTTATCTTTACAAACCTACACTGCTTTGTTCTGCATGAGTAATACTGTTTCCAATACTTGCTTTTCTTTTAACTGGTCTGTGCCCAGCCTCCTGACTCAAATCTCTATGAACTGTAATCCTTGAGTTAAACTGATTTCTTCTGTGGTGTCTGGATCTTAATATTCACCTGCAGAGGGATGGGATATCCAAATGAGGTCAGTGTTCCAAACCCTGCCTCTTTGTTTTTAAGCTTTTCTTCAGAGCTGGTCAGGTCCCTAAATTGTCTCTTCCTTAGGGACTTCTCTATCTGCAGGCAATTTCTTCATTTCCCGTGAGGGAGTATCCCTTGATGAAGAATTTCCCATTATTCTCCTTAAAGAGTAATGAAGCAAAGTACTTAACTTCTCCTCAAACCCCTCAGTAGATTTAATTGTCTTCTGTCCTTCTTGGTTTAAGAAAAAAATTCTTCACATCCTTGTATTCATTTTCAGAAATTTCTCTTAAATAATCTCAATGTTTCTCCTACTTCTTAAAAATAACTTCCTTGACATAATTTTTCTAAATGTCTACTTCCTACCTTTCCTTTTGGGTGCTGGAACTGGCTGGTTTTCATCCTTGAATTGTGCTGCTTTGTTTTCTTACGTAGCTCCTGGTAGGGTGGTGGTAGTGGATCTCAGAAGCTGAGAAGGTGGTGATGAGTTGAGGAGGACGTGGACCAGAGAGCATACAGGGTGGTTTTCAGACATTGGTGGGGATTCTGTTCTCCTGCTTAAAAAAAGGAGCTGTGCTGATAAAGAACATCTTTGGAGCACACAGAAAACTGAGTTCAGCAGCAGCTGTGTTTTAAGGATATCTTTAGACTTTTCCTGCTGTGTTTTTATTGCATAGGATTTATTTGCTTTGACGTGCAGGTTGCTGAATTCAGAGTGACTCTTTCAATGCACTGCCTACTCATGGAAATGTGTTGCTGTGATTGTGTTGTGATACCTCTGTCCCGCTATTTGTATGCTACTGTAGCAATCTCTATTGCTCCTTGTATTTCTGTTTTCTAAGCTCTCCACTCACAAAACTTCAGACAGGAAGAAAGGCCACCTTTGTGGAGGAAGGGCTGAAACCCCGAGTCTTCCCACTCCCTAAATGAAAATATAAGTCCAGCTGTAAATGAGCTGGAAGGCGATGGCTGTGGCTTCCTTCCCCATTCTGCAGGCCCGGGATGAATTTTCAGGCTGTGTCCTCCTAGTTAGTGCGTGAGGCTGTTCCTGTCTCAGATCTCTCCCAGAAGGGCAAACGCTCCCGGGAATGACGACATGACAGCAATCACAGGCTGCTGGAAAAGCACACTGTCGCTTTCTCTTTTTTCTTTTCCTTGTCCCTCTCAACTGTGACATTTGTCCTGCCAGCTGAAATCAGAAGGGACCCCATTTGGGTTTGAACATGCGCCGTTTCGGGGTGGCTATGTCTTCATTATTTTCACTCTTATCATGAATGAGTCTGTGCTGGATGTTTTCAACCACAATTGACCTTCAGTGAGATACGGATCTTGAGAGTGAGCTGACAAAGAGTAATTGGGAGAAGATCCTGAGCTATCAGAGACATGATTTCTCTGTAGCCTGCAGCTTTTAAGACTCCCATTGCTAAAATTTTAACAGGGTGGCTCTAACTGTGTGTTAAACCTGATGGATACAGAAAATATGCCCTCTGGCACGGTGAAGGAGTCATGTCTTTTTTTCCCCCCCCTGCCTCCTCTCAGGGGATAGAATAGATTTGCTTATGACAGACAGGTACTGGAGTGGTTCCTGTGTGGGGTGCTCCGTGCAATGTTACCTTTCCAGTATGCTCAGGGGGTTTTCTGCTAATGAAAATGTCATTGCTGTCCTTAGCAGACTGGGAGCAACTGCTGCTCCCAAGTCACAGTGTCAGGGATTGGAGCTGGGCTTGGCAGGGTAGATATTACACACTGGACTGTTCTAAAGAGTTTAGAAAGATTTCATAATTGTACCTCACCCCCACCCCTTTCTTTTAAGTTCTGTGATACAGCAAGGTAAGAAACTGTGTATAATCACTCTTTTTGTACAAGTGGATAACGGTGGGGAAAGTTAAGTGATCTGCCCAAAACCACAGGGGGGAAGTGAACTGCTATAGTAAAAAAGGTACTTCTAACTCTGTGTCCTGTGGTCAAGCCTGTGCTGCTCCTCTCTACTGAGCCAGATCACTGCCTGCTTTGTACGAGCGGGTTTTATTTGCTTGGAGATGAAGGTCTTTTTGCACTAAGTTGTGTGGAAGCCCAGAGTGGGTAACCCCTTGGAAACTGGGGTTCTAAACTGGTGCTGGCTGGTGCATTTACTCAGAAGGAGAAACCACAGATGAGCTTCACGGGAGTTTTCCAAAGGGAGACTTCATAAACCAAAAACCTCCCAGTCAGTGGAACCCTGGTAATACAGTGCTTAAAATACACTTCTCAACAAAGTAAATGCAGATTATGCTTATGCCGGGCCCCAGCTCACAGCACAGTAATTCTCTCAGACACTTTTTTCATTGAAATGAATAAATAAAAATCATGGCATGTTACATTGCAACAGAACACTTGAAAACACAAAATTCAATCTCCCTCACCTTGAAGTTCTCCTTCCATTATTGATTCCCTTGGTGCTTTTATTTTTTTTTTTTTTGATTAGCAGCAGTAGCAGACAGTTGCTGTGTTTTGAAAGCAGCCTGCTCTTAATCTGCTGGTGCACCAGCCCTGTAATCCCCTGGTGCTCCAGAATAGCCTGGTGCACTCCAGGTTAGCAGCATGCCCTGTCCCCAGAGGTAAAATCAGCCAGGGCATCAGGTAACTGGCAGGCATAGGGAGGAGGAGAGTGGTTTGTTTCGAGGCTGGCTGTGGGTGGGTTTGGCGTGGCCATCCCCAGGTGTCGCTGGCCCTGCGGGGCTGCCTGGCACAGAGAGCCGGTGGCGGGGAAGCGGTGGCAGCTGGCAGAGCGGCATTGCAGGGCCCCCTCCCTGCGCTTGGTTCTCCTGGGAATAGGCCCCCAGGATGCTGTGGTGTCCCCTCCTCTCCTGCCTTTTGTTTCCATAGATTAGAGCAAGAGACAAAAAGTGGAGATCTCTCTTGAAAGCTGTTCTCTGGTGGTGCCAGAGCCCTGCTTGCAGTAAATTATTCACACCTCCATAACGTGATCTCCCTCGCTTTCTTTAGGCCTTGTGATTTGCCCCAGTTACAGCCATTAGTTCCTGTTCAGCAGAGCCACAGCACAGGAGGACAGACACAGGATTTTCTTTGGGCAGATTTCTACGATTTCTGTTAATGACACTGTCCTGGTAGCTGAGGGATGCGTATCTGCTTTCACCCTCTCCTGTTTGATGCCAGATCACTGGCATTTTCTCCCATCTAGGCTGGGCTTTGTGCTTCAGTCAGTTGTAGAACAGCTCAGCAAGGCAGTGTGGCTTAGAGAAGGGGCTCCAGCCCTGGATCCGAGAGCCTGGATTCTGATTCCTGGTTTTTCCCTAGATTTGATGTGTGACAATGAGCAAATCGTGCTTTCTCCCAAGCATCTGTTTCCTCAGTTGTAAAATGGGAGAATGACATAAGCTGATTATGTAGCCTTTGAGGTGGGTACGTGTGCTTGCTACTGTGGACAAAGGGAAAAACAGTGTGAAATAAAAGTTGGATAACTGAGTGGGTTTTAAATGTTCTGGTTAAGATATTTTCTAATCCTGTTTATTTTTCTAAGAGGAGCATGGGGGTGTATTAGCACAGAGCAGAGAGGAGGAGCTGCTTTGGAGTGTTGATGCCACCACCTCAGCACACAAAATAATCTGTTCTGTACTTCATGAGGAGGCTTTTTTGGAGGTTTGCAGGGAGGAAGTTCCCCTGCCCTGCGGATGGAGCTGTATTTGGCTGCAATCAGCCTTGCTGGCATTTTCTGAGACTGCCATTTTTTCACAGGCATTTCAGTTCAAACTTGCCTTTCAGGAGTCATTTTATGGCCATTTTGGTTTTGAGGAAAAATGCAGATGGGACTGAGGGAATGGAGTGTACAGAGATGCTGGATTTTTATAGACCCTGTAGCAGCAGCTTGGAGAATGTGAAGTGGCCAGCTCGCATCCCTGGGGCAGTAACACACAGAGCTGACCTGCCCTGGCAGGGCTTTTATTTGAAGCTGCAGAGCTGAGCAGCCAGGCAGGCTGAGCAGACACTCTGCCTGTGGCATCCCTGCTAACCCAGCTGACAAAGATGTGTATTTTGAGACAAGGTGGTACAAACCCTGCACGAGACAAGGAGTTCTCTGTGGTCAGGGTGAATTCTCCAGCTTGGAAGTGGGCTCAGCATTTGTTTTGTACCTCACTGTTCAACACCCGGACGCTGAGCTTTCTCGCTAATGTCCAGTTAATCCTTCCTTAGGCGTGATTCACACTGCCCTAATCCAGAGCCCCTGCACTGCAAAGTGTGCAGGCTGGCAAAGGAACTTTTCAGTAATTGTTTGCTTGCTCTTTCTCTCTGGCTTCTATTTCCTTCGCAGGGTGTTTTTGTTTGCAGCTTGATCTCATACCCGTTTCAGCCTTTAATAAAATTCACATTGACTTAACTTGGGTGTTGCCAGTGTTAACTGTATTTTCCACAGAAATTCCTGCTGTCGCTTGCCTGCATTCAGTGTTGTTCACTTAGTGAAGGAAATTGTGCCTGATAAATAAGGAAAGATGTGTGCTTGAGGGAACCGTGGCCACTACTTTCTTACATTGCTTTCACTGCTTGATTGCACAGAGTTGGGTAACAATTGGGATTCTTAGGGGGAAATTAAGATTAATAGTTCTTTCGACTCAGAAACTTGCCCTTAAATTTTCGTAAGAAGTACCTACAATGTATCAGGGATGGCATTAAGAAAACCAGTGGCATGTAATTGTGACAGTCCTGGCGTGTTTTGTCTTGTTGTCTGTAAAATAAGCACAATTGAAATCCTGTCTCAGAAGAGCAATGAGTATTCATGCACTAACAACTGGGGGTTCTTGTTTTATCAACAGTTAGTTGCTTGCAGAGAGGAAAAGTATTGAGGAGCTGATTTTGTGCTGCGCAGGGTTCCTGGAAGAATGATGATGTACAGCATTTTAACGTGCTTTCTCCCATCATTTCCCCCTCCTCCGTCTCTGCTCAGGCCCCTCTTAAAGCTGCAAAGCTGCCGAATCTGGTCTCTTTCGGATTTGTGGGAAAATTAATTGTGTGTGACTTAAGAGCTCTGCCTACTCCTAATTGAAGGCATAGAGGACTGAAGCTTTGAAGAAAGCATAATTTTTCCCTAAATGTTTCCCAGTCATTTGAACTGAGTAGATGTTAATGAAAACCAGCATTAAAACAGACAAACAAACCCCCCCCCACAAGAAAAAAAAAATCAGCTGAATAAAGCCCATTCCTGTCACATACTCACTAGACCATTCTCCAGTGCCCTTCAGAATAGGCAGCACCTGGCCCCAGTGGCACAGAAGCGTTTCAGCTGCGAGTTACAGAGGGTAGAAATTCAACATTCTCTTTCTAACTTTCAGATGCAAAAAGAAAACGCAGCACAGACAGCTATTCGTCAGATTCGTGGTTAGACATGGATGAAGAATCTTGTGATGCCCATCTCCAGGAGGAGAAGGATGACAGCTTGGATAAGAACTCCAAATCCTTGGTGGATGGCTCCTCCTCACCCAACAGCACACACTCGGAAGGGAAGGAGGCTGCAGGAAGGAAACAGAAAGCCACAGTAATGAGGTACCTAAAAAGAACTTTGTCTAATGAGTCAGATGACAGCGTAAAATCAACGACCCCCACGGACTATCCCAAAACACCCACGGGGTCTCCAGCGACAGAAGTTTCAGCCAAATGGACTCACCTCACAGAATTTGAACTGAAGGGTTTAAAAGCCCTGGTGGAAAAGCTTGAATCTCTCCCCGAGAACAAGAAGTGTGTTCCGGAAGGCATTGAAGACCCGCAGGCTCTCCTGGAGGACATGAAGGTGGGTGTGATAGCTTGCTGATGCACACACACTGTGTTCTGTGGGCTCAGAAGCCAGCAGGAGAGCAGAAAGCAAAGTTCTGCCTCAGAGGGGCGGCAGCTTGTGCGTGGTGTCCAGCTCCTGTCAGGCTGCTGGGCTGCAGGGAGGGAAATCATCCCTCTGCCCAGAGCCCTCTCTGCTCCAGGAGGTGGCTGTTTGCAGCCTGATTCGGGTGACACAGTCCTTTCTGACTGTCACAGCAGTGACCAGAAGTTTAAACCCTCTCACAGTTCAGCACTTATGTCCCATGTATAAATACTACACCTCAGAAAGTCTGTTTATATTTGTAGTCTTAATCTGCCCTTTTCGGTCTCCGGTCTTCCTGGCTTACACCTCATTAGCTGACACACACAAAATGTAAATACTTGATTGCAGTTCAGAAGATAGATGGGCTAACACTCCCAGTTGCTTTTTTTTCTTTCACCTGTTTCATTTTCCTTTCCTCCATTGCCCTCTATAGGTTGGTAATTATTCTCCACTGGACCAATATACAGTTTTTGGAGCTGGTGTGAGGAGTCAGTGCTCACTAGGGACACACTGCTCTTTCCATTTTCGGTCTGTGTACAGTAGGGGTCTTCAACTGCATATTTTCTGGCCTCAAGAGCTCTGAAAGCCACAGTCTGAGGGGAAAAAATGCATGTTTGTGTGGGAAACGGGAAGCCTGCAATTTTTAAGTGCAAGTAGTGTAAGAGCTGCTTAGAAAAGCTCACAGCCGGTTAAAGAAGGCTTGAACATGAGCAGTGAAACCATATTCCATGGTCTTGGAGCTTGGAAGTGGGATACACAGCGCTCGCTTTGGGAAGCCACAGGAGCTCAGAAATTACCTTCTTGGAAAATCAGCCCCTTTGTACCTGAAAGGGGACACAGGTGCCCAAAGATGTGGCTGTAGATTCACGGGCTTGCCTTGGGGTCAGTCAGCTTCTGATAGGAAATCAAACTGAGGTTTCAAGACTGGGAGCTGAGTTTGTGGTGAAGCAGAAGGAAGGGTAGTGTTCCTTCTCCAGGCTTGATGCACAGA
Source organism: Sclerurus mexicanus (assembly GCA_013396755.1). Classification (NCBI taxonomy): domain Eukaryota; kingdom Metazoa; phylum Chordata; class Aves; order Passeriformes; family Furnariidae; genus Sclerurus; species Sclerurus mexicanus. The sequence goes on along the minus strand of VWZF01002325.1, from coordinate 257,417 downwards.
CCAGTTTCCAGTTAAAAACAAGGGAGATCCAGGAAGGGATGCAACACATCCTAGCTGGTGCTGATGTTCAGTGTGCTCATGCTCCCCCTTTGGATGACAGACTCCAGCGTGCTGTGAGACATCCTCCTAGAGCAAGGTGCCATATGGGAATCTGGTTTAAAGCTCCGTGTGGGAGTATCTGTTTTCTTACTCCTCTCCAGAGCAGTGGATTCACTGACTACAGAAAGGGAGAACTGCAAATGGACATTTGAAAAAGGAAAAAAAAAAAAAGGCCCATAGCACCTTTTTGGTGCTATTGTGCTTTAACTGGTATTTAGTGGGCACCTGCCAGTTTATTGTGTGCATCTTGCAGAGCCACAACCCTGATATTCCATCTCCTTTGATACCTTCCTGCTTCTAAACGTTCTCTCCTTGCCAGCACGCACTGTAACCATCAGGGTGTAGCCCAACATCTGGATATTGATGGTTCCCTGCTGGTTGAAGAGCCCATAGCCACATCTAAACACCATGAGTGCTGCAGAATTGTTTTCCCTGCAATCACCTCTGTGTGTTTGGCGAGTCTGCGACCGATTAGTCAGAGTGAGGCCTTTTTAAAACCATGTTGACTCAAACATCTTCTTGAGCAGTGTTTAAGGAACTGTTGAAGAACTTTCTGACCCATCTTTTTACAATCTGGATCCACATATAAGGCAGCCCTCAATTTTCAGAGAGTGAGAGTCAGTACAGAGCAGTAGATTAATTAAAGCCCATATATCCTGATTCCTCCATAACTCCTTATGGGTGCACAGTTTACTTCCCAGGTGCTCTGAAGGAATTGGGGCAGTTGTACTCAGGTCAGGAGGGGAGTTCAGGATTCCAGACTGCTCTTTGCTCATCAGCAAATTGTCTGAGGCAGCCACTGATAAGGTGTGTCCCATTCCCATCTCCTTCTGGGACAACCCATCACTCCTTTCCAACACTGTGTTCACTGACATGGTAGAAAGCAGTGGAGTGGAGCCAAGGCATCCAGTCTCCTTGGAATAGAAAATTTGTTTTATTCAGTTTATTTGCTTAAAACCCCCAAAATCAGACCCAAGTGTGTCAGTGTATGTTTAGAGCTTCTACCTTCAAAGAATGGAGGGGTTGCCAAGTGACAGATTCCAGTCCCTGAGCAGACATCCAGCATAATGGTCCTTGCAGGATTCCTGTGTTCCTGGGTGTAAGGATGCAGCAATTCAGTATTCCATTTCAGAAAAGTCAGTGTTACTTAACAATGATAACCTGCAAAGGATACTTGCAATTATATTGGAACTGTAACTGCTTAACGTTTCTGCAGAGCAGAAGTTCTGATCTTTAGCATCCAGATCCCAAGCCAGGTGTGAGGAAGAGCAGGAGCACACAATTCATGGGTGCCTGTGGAAACTTGATTTAAAAGATTTTGCCCTATGCCTCATAGAGACATAATGGCAGAGGAAGAAATACAGTCCATTTTTCCAGAGTGGTGTTTTTCTCCTTGACCACTGAATCATGTTCCCTCTTACTTTGCCACTAGTTTCGCAGCCTGTACAGATCACAATGTGGGGGTTTTGCTGATAGCATCAGCAGAGGAGTGAGCAAAAGCCTGGCCCCTTTACCTCACCCTGATGACTGTCCAGAGCACCACTCATCTGTGTGATTGAATGGAGACAGGAATCCTGCAGAAGCTGCGCAAGTGATCCATGCTGGGACGGTATTTGGCTGTACTCACAAGGTTTATTTCATAGGCAACCCAACTTTCAGTCATGTGATGTATTAATAATGCATCCTATTAAAAGTACCCTTTTAGTGCACCCATTTGAGAGTTATTTTTAACAAATGCATAGCAAGAACATGCTCTGACAAAGTCCGAAAGCTCTTGCTCTGCTTGGAAAGTCTTAAACAGTTTCTTCCTGAAAAAAATAAATCTGTGTTTATTGTAGCACTTTTATTTCATAGTGAAATACACTCAGGAACTTTTCTGTAGGACATTCAATTCTGTCTTTGTACTTCAGGAAGATAATTAATGTTTTCAGAAAACAGGATATGGGTAGTTAAAGTGGAGAAAGGAAACCATTTTATTCAGTGATGTGAAGTTTCACAGAACTAATCGGGGTAGCTCACAGAGAATCCAGGCTTTCTCAGCTGAGCCAGAACACAGCAGAGGGTGTGTGACTGGATTACTGCTCTTAGTGGTAAATACAACTGCAGCTACTTAATGCCAACTAGGTGAGACTTTTTGCAGTAGAGTAATTTATTTTCCTTATGAGAAGGGAGACTGAAAACTAAACTAAGCCTGTGTAAATTCCTCGCACATCATCTGAGCTCCAAACTAAGTGCACCTGTCTGGTGGGGACACAGCAATCCAGCAGTGCCAACTGCTGCCTCTGCAGATTGAGAGCCCATTTATCACCGTGATCGATGGAGTGCAGCAGCACCGGGGAGGCTCACGGGCCCAGTGTAACAGCCTGGCTTGGGGAGCAGGCCGGTCCTTCCCTCAGCCTAAGCAAGGAATGAAATCCCTGCAGGCACTGCATCGCCTCAGTCCTGTGCTCAGCTGCACAGCAGCTCCTCAGAGGGCCCCCAGGCATCCCCAAAGCACTGCTCACCCCGTGGCTGATGCATCCAAGCACGGGCCAAGGGGGTGCAACACCCGGTATCCAAATGTCTGTGGAGTCGCCGTGTGAGCAGGAACGTGATGGGAAAGGGTTGCACAGAAGAGGATTCCCTGCCTGGGATCGCTCAGCCGACCCAGCTGCAGAAGGACAGAGGGCCTGGCACTGCATCTGTGGGCAGGGGGAGCACCACAAGTCCCTGCTGTCCTTGTCCCCACGTCCCTGCTGGTGCTGCTACGGTTGGAGGCACCTGCAGCCTCAGCCACACCTTGTTTGCCAAATATACGTGCCCTGAAATGAAGTATAAATAGCGCAACGACTCCAGCTCCCAAATTAAGAATTCAGTCTCAGCTGACGTGTTAGAAAAGTACCTACTGAGGTACTTTTGAGTGGGATGAGAGAGAGGCGGGAACAAAAATCACTGAGAGGTAATTGTACTTAGACGGTGGCCTGAGGGATTGGAAGAGTTTCATGGTGTGGCTTCTCCACTTCATATTTAGCTACCAAGCGGTATTTCAGTCCATCAGAGATGCAGTTGGGGTGGGCTTGAGCACGAAGAAGAGAACAGGGAGGTAACCAGCATACTCCCTGGTGTGGTTTGCACCCCACATCACAGGACAGGTAGGGCTGAGCGGACCTTTGATCGTGGCAGTCTGCGGCTCACATGAAGCACCCTGCCAGGGATCCTTGCCTGTGTGCAGCCTGATTTCCTCACGCGACGTTTCTGTGTGCTGGCAGCAGGATGGGAACTCCTTTGTGCTGTTGGGAACAGGATTGGGAGATCTGCCTCCTAATAGTGCCACGGACCTTCCCCACTTCAAAGCAGGAACACTGCCCTTCCTGAGAAGGGCCTGTGGAAGTCCATTAGGGCAGAGGAAACTCGGTTTGAAGAAGAGAGTTTGTCAAATATCCGCAACTCCTTGGCAGCAGGGGAAGATTCTTGTGCAAGACAGATGATATCTACTGAAATATGTTCTTACTTTTTCTTGCCAAGAAATCTTACCCCCTTCTCATCCTGATGACAGGAAAAAAACTCCCTCTACCGAGTGCGTTTCAGGGGAGTCGTTCCTTGCTGTGCGTTTGAAATTAATGGCCAAGCTGAATTCTTACATAGTTAATCAGCTTCTTTCCTCCATGCCTGCTGTTGTCACCACAGCCCTCCAGTGTAATGAATCGGGCCGCCTTGTGCTGGGGGAGCATCATGTTGTTTCTCTAACTGGAGCCCCGTGGCTTTTCTTTATCTTCTTTTTTGCCGTGTTTTTAAGCAGGTGAACAAAACCCTGCCTCCTCCAGCCTGTTGTGCACTGACACTTGACGCTCCAGTCAGTGCAACTGTGGCTCTGCCGCGCAGACAGCCGTTGTTTTCAGCTGCCTGAGATGATAAGCTGCCATAGTTTTACATTTCTCCTTGGATAATATTTTCACGTGATACATATGATAACAAGAAACCTTCATTACCTTGCCAAGTTCTTGGAATATACTCTGTTTTCTATTGAACTCTGAGTCTCTGACAGTTGTTAGTGGAAATGTTAAGGTTTTCTGTCTTACAGGCTTTCACATCTAAGAGTAGCAAAATAAAAAGGGAATTAATTTGTCCTTTGTTTATATGGCTCTCAAGTGCTGCCTTGTTCTGGAGATTTTCGGTTTTGCAATGAGATTACAAAAGACCTCTGTTTTTAGGATGGAATACTAACTTTCAGAATGTGGTCACAGGTCAGTTAATGCAGCGATCCCTCTCAGTATAAAAAGAGCATGAGAAAAGAGGGGCTTACTTAACCCCAGCTCAGCCAAGAGTTAATCTGCCAATAACCAGTCCATGTGTAAAATTTGTTGGGTGTGTCAGTGGAAGAGCACAGGGCTGCAGGTACAATACAGACTGTGCATCACAGCCAGGCTGGGACAAGCTGGGTTTTACTCCTCGCCTTTGCAAAGCCCTGAGTGCAGCCACAGGGCTGGGCTGATAAGCTGGGCATGGGCTGGTATTGCTTCTTTTGGTCGCTGGGGCTGCTTTCGGCCTAACCAGTATCAAGAGCGGCCGTACTGGTGCAGTGGTGTCTGAAGGAGCAGAGCTGTGCTGGTGCTGTGGTGTTTATCAGTAACACAGCTCTCACTGAAGCACAGGCTGGGGAATTGGGCTGAGTGTGACAGGTTGTCTGAGCTCCAGGGAGAAAGCCAGCCCCAGGGACACTCATCCAAACTCAGGCTCTTGGGGACTGAAACATGCCATCATACCCTGGGCTTTAGCTGGATGATTACAGATGAATTCCAAGTGCACTTCCTATTAAAACAATTACTGTATTTTAAGCTCTTTTTGTAGAGTGTGTGAAATTTCTAATTACTAGAGCTTTGCACTGGGGACTGACAGAGCCTGTCGCCTCTTGTTGGCTAATTAAGATTTTTTCATAGACTTGGGAGCAGCACGGTTGAACTTCATTGGGGTTATCTCCTAAATATTCTGCTGAGGTAATTTCCAACCTGCACTTCTTGTTTGTTCTATTGGAGCACTTTTTTTCTTTTGCCTTTAACCTGCTAATGCTGATTTGGGCTCCAGTTTTCAGCAGCGCAGCAGAATCCTCCTCCCAGCTCATGCTTTGTTTTCATTTCTTCTTTTTCCAGCCACCTGAACACCAAATGTGGTTAAGTTAGTGAGTACACGGGGAGTCATGGGAAGCCAGCATGGACTGTTCCCAACTGCACAACTGAGTACACTTAAACAGAGTGCTTTACCACCTCTGTTGGAGTTGCTGGTCATGGGAGTGATTCACAGTGGTGGGAGCTGTGTCAGCCAGTGCAGCCCACTCAGGAGCTTTCTAGAACAGCGCAGCAAAGCAAAAGGCTTCGGTGGGGGTGGAAGGGAGGGCACACCAATCTTTTTTCCCTTCATACTGCACTGTCTGGAGTCAGATCCTGTCCCAGTGAACACTCAGGAACCTGAGTGCTTCACCTGATCACATAAAGGGAACTGGATTCCAGCAGCTCTGGCCTGCCCACCAGTGGGGAAGGAAGGGCTCTGGGAATGAGGGTGCTCTTGGATTGTCACATGCAAAAAGATGAAAGGTCACAGAGCACACTTGTATATCTTGGCTCACCTGAATGTTCAGCCATCTGAGGGCTGCTCTCACCTGCTCACCTGGCGCCTGTGACTGCTGAAATAACGGTGGTAAAGCCTTGGTGGTTCTCAGGCCTTTTGCAGACTTGATGAGGAGAGAAAGTGTTGGTGGTCGCATTGGTTGGGATTTACCGAGCTGGAGTTTAAAGGGAGAGGTGATAGTGGTAAGACACGAGTCCTGGACACACCAATGTGAAAGAAGTCTAACATCTGGGGTGGTTGGTGGCTGATTTTGCTGCCTGTCCTGGAGGCAGTTTCACATCTCAGATGTTGATGACAGGTGGGGGAGTTTCAGAGTGAGCTGGGAGTTCAGAAGCCAAAGTGACTTGCAGAGACCTTCTCCAGTCTGTCATCAGGTTGGAGTGTTGTCTTTGTTGTCTTCTGTAGGTCTCTGCACTCCTCAGTTGCAGAAATGTTTCTCTGGTTAATAAAGGCCTTTTCATTTGCAACAGAACATACTGAAGGAACATGCTGATGATGACCAAAATCTTGCCATTTCGGGTGTCCCTGTGGTCAGCTGGCCCAAGAAGACCACAAAGGTAATGAGATACAATTACTTACTAATTATTGTTGCGGTCTGGTGTTTATTTATCTATAACCTGACAAAGTGCTGTCTATGATCTACTGGCAGCTTCTGGCATTTTTCACAAAAAAGGTTGTTTTTAATGGTTTTATGATTAGGTTTTGAAGCAGAAGAAGAAAGTGCCTCAGCAGGGAGAAATCATTAGAGTTTCCATTTAAAAAGGGTTTGTTTGGGCCTTACTTATCAGTCTAAATCTTCAATACATCCTGGTCATTTACTAGTTGTGGGGAAGTCTAAAAATGTTGATGCATTTAGTGTAAAATTAAACGGTGTGTAAATGCTACAAATCAGTCACTTGATGAGCACTCTTCTGAACGACAGGATGGTTTTTCTCTTACACTGTGAGACTTCGTGAACTCTCTGTAAAATGTGCCACTGTAACTTTGAAGGATTGTTTCCTGTCCTTTAATTTTCCATCCTATATATAAGAGTCATTCTTTTCACTTTGCAGGACAGCTGTGAGGAGGTTTGCTTTGTTAATGCTTATAAAGAATTTGAAATAATTGACTAAAGAATAATGTCAAAAGGCTGGATGTTATTTATAACAGTGGTATGTTTACCACACTCCGGTTATTCAGCATGCTGTAAAAGCAGCTTTGCTTATTTAGAAGATGTCTCATCGCTTCTATTTTTACTTTCATTTTTCACTGAATTAGTTTTATAATACATTATTTCTTTAGAAACGCTGAAAGGGTCGGTCAGCTTCAATCAGGCTTCAATCTGAAAGCGTTGTTAGCATTGTAGATACCTTTCAGGTAATTAAAGGGGAAAGTAATCCACTGAGTTCTCACTTTCTGTGCTGGTGCATTTCTCGTGGCTTTGCCTCTAATCACATGGAGCCACGAGAATTTGCTGTTTTCAGATGGGAAGTAGGAGACCATAAACATGCAACTGCCAGAGGAGAGTGGGGCAGGATGAGCACATCGTGTTCCAGCTTGGTTTCTTTTTGGGTTTTAGCTCAGCACATTTCAGATAACTTGTATCTTGTTAAATGCGTATTTCCCTTTTAGCCTGTGATAAATCCATGGGAATGTGCTCTGTGTTTAAAACACTTATTTGTTTAGAAACAACAGTGGAGGACCTTGAGAAACAGGTGTGGGATTCTCCTCTCCACTGGCTTGGTGGCTGCTGTTCATTCCTCAGTCAGGTTTATTCTGGGTGCTGAATAAAGCAAAATCTCTGTGACCAGAGGAAAGTTGGTGTGTGAAACACATCAAATAAAAATAAGAAACAACTGACTTTCTTTTGAGCCTGTGATGGAAGGGAGGATCTTGGTGCTTTGAGGCTTTTATAAGCTTTGGCATTTGCTAATGTTCTTGTTCACTTTATTTTGGAATCCTTGATAAATGCTTCATTCCTTCTAATTTATTTCTGTGTACTGGCAACATAACTGCAACTGTAAAAGATTTGTAATTTTTGTGACTTAAATCTTATCCCTCTTTGCAAAATCCCTCTTGCTGGAGGTTTAACTTTCCTTCAGCCTTTCTGAAAGCGAAAGCTTTTAGAAGGCATCATTTCCAGTGGCAAGACAAGAACAAACACATCAGTTAATGAAAAATATGAGGAAAACTCTCACAGAAAGTCAGGCTTTAGGTTGAAGTTTGGAAATAAAAATTGTAACAGAAGAAATCCTTTCACCGTTCTCTTCATATTTGCTTTGCTTGCTCTGCGATCAGTTTGTGTTACGTCTTACATTTTAGTTGAAAGGCACACATGCAGATAGGGCTGTTGTTTCCCAAAAGGAATTTGTTGTTGTGCTTCTATTTGGCAAATGTCCTTGTCATCTTCCATGTTACAGTGATTTCCTTTCCTGGGAACAGAGGCCAAGTGAACAGGCTGGGAAAAGACATCTTAGAGTCGAGCCTTTGAGTCCCAAATTAAAATCTGTGGCCAAGACAATGGAGGGGAGATTTGTCTAAAAGCAGTGTTAGTAGTTAAGCTTGGTTGTTTCTCCTTTGTTCCCTGTAAGCCCTGATAACGAAACAGAAGATTTTATAGAGAAGAAAAACCCTAAGGAGGGGGAAACTCCCTTGAAAAGTGGATCGTAGCTGGTGGAGCAAGTCTCCGTGGCCAGAAGATTCCACAAGCACAAGGGGAGTAAAACCTACCAGTGATTTTGCCTTCTGCAGTCTTGCTTTTGTAGCCTGTAGGAGAAATGGCAGCTCCTTCTCAGTGCCTTCCCTGAGATCCGTGTGTTCACGGGGAGCAGGGGGTCCAATACAGCACAGCACCAGCTGCTGTGGGGCTGGAAGGAGATGTCATGGCTGCTGTCAGCTTCCAGGGAAGGGGGGACTGTCTGAGTCCAAGATAAAGAAAAAGAAGGGAACTGAAATCCAGACAGAAGAGGAAATACAGGCAAAACGTGGCTCCTGCTTTCACCCAAGAGAAGGCTCCAGAAGAGATTTAGAAAGACAAGAGCAGCAGATGGAGAAGGAAGAATAAAGCCAGCATCAAATGCCAAAACATTTCAAAGAAAATGGAAATGACTGTAAAGAAAGGAGGGGAAGAGACTAGAAATGGTGAGAGAGAGGATTAGGAGAGAGACAAGTACTGAAAAGGGATGGAGTGGGAAAAGCAGAGAGAGAACTCTGACTAAAGTCAGAGATCCCTGGAATAGGAGCAGGGAGTGACTGTGTGAATAACCCAAGCTGTGGAAGGGCGAGCTCGGTTATGTTGACTTGCTTTTGAAAGAACATGCCTTTGATAATCTGAATGATTTTTTGAAGCAGCAAGTATTATTTCCCTTAAAACCGAGTCACAGTTTCTTTACCGTGTTGCTCGTGTGCCGTGCCAGCAGCACGCACAGCTCTGGCCTGCAGAACAGCTGCTGGGAGCCTGTGACATGCTGGGCTTTGGGGAAGAAACGTGTCCATTCCCCTCAAATCCCACTTGACAGAGGACAAGGTGTGATGGGCAGGACATTTAGCTGAGTACAGCCGTGACCCCACTGTGCTGTGTCACTCCTGTCCACCTCTCCCAAAGGCATTTGGGGCTGTCACTTACCCTGCAGTGCCCTGATAAAGGAAATTACTCGCTGGGAAAAGAAGGAGAAGTAATAATCAGCTCTGGTTTGGTGAGGAGATGAGCTAAGTGGGTGACATTTGATGATGTGGTTAGTGCACAAAATGGGAGGCCGGGGTGTGCGTCTGCTCCCGGCTCCGCTGCAGCACCTTGTGTCGCGGGAGGTGAATGGCACTCGCCGCTCCCTCCGCTTTCCACGTGGAGATGGGGCTCCCCAGCTGGGAGCCTGGGAGCCGAAAGTAATGTTTGTACAGATCTGTGGCACCTTCAGCAGAGAGTTTTTTAGTGAAGTGTGTGAGCCGTTATTATTTTACGGTAATAGGGAGATGGGGTGTGATTCATAGGCACCTCTTCAGATCACATTTACTCATCTTTGTGGAGCTATTTCGAGTCGTTTGTGCTCCTAATTTATTGATAATTATTTAGCATAATAATTACATTCCTTTAGGCACCTGGGGGCTTTTTCCCCTTTGGAAAATCTTTCAGAAGAAGCAAGAACATGCCTTTTGCTTTTTGCTGTAGAGTAAGAGAACACAGTCCAGTGCCCAGGATCCCAGGATATGTACAGCAGTCCTAATTTAGGCCTGTTCAAGGAATCAGGGATGTGGGACCAAGTGGATATTTGAAACCTGCTTGTTCTGATGGCTGACTGGCACTTTATGTACCCTCAGACTGGACAGCAGACTAGATATTCCAGCATTTCCCAGCTGGCTGCCCGCAGGGATCAGCTAGGGATGTGTCTCCCCCATCCCCCTCCGGTGCCAGGGGCTGTGCAGCAGTGAGTGTCCCCTCGTGGGACAGGGCTCAGTGTTACCTGGGGGTGGGGGCTGCAATCACAGTCATTAAGGCTGGCAGAGACCTCCAGGATCAAGTCCAGCCTTTGACCAAATCCCGCCACGTGATGGTCGTCTGCTGTCTGAAAGGAAGAGCTCTGTGGGTATGGTGCCTTGAAACCCTGGGTCCTTAAGCAACTAGAGAAGAGTAACAAATCATCCTAACTTCTCCCCCATCCCTGGCCATGAACTTTTGGCTGGTGTGAGCAGAGAGCGGGGCCTGAGCCTGATTTTCCGCTGTGGCAGCTCATGGCTGGTCACTGGTGCGGGTCACTTGGTGACCACCAAGCCCAGTCTTGAAGCCCGCTCCCACGAGTGCCAGTTCCCATTTATCCGCACAGGGATTAGGGATAGCATTTCATTTAAGGAACTCGGAATATGGCCCAAGCAGAAACCGCATTTTTCAAACCATTTCCTATTTCGGGAAGACAACAGTCAACTCCAGCAGCATGTAATTACACTCTGTGGCAGCGCCTTCTGTTTTTATTGTGATAAAGATCTTTAGTTGTCCATGAAGAGCAGCTATAAAGAACTAAAATATGCTTGGACTCTCTTTTTCCGTGAGGAGTTAGAAATGCAGACTGCGAGCTGGATTCTCATCTTTCTTACCTGGCACAAACCTAAAGCCGCTGCATTTGTAATGATAGTGAGTGTCCAAATATATATGGGTCTGGCTGTGAGCAGGAGATGGAGCTGTAATTTTCAGTAGCTGGTAGGAAATGCTGCAATATGGGGCTGTTTCTCTGATGCCTCTTCGTTCCCTTTCTCTGTGTAATTTTTACCTGTTAATTTCAAAAGAAGATACTTAAGACGTACAATAAGGAAATGGTAATATTCTTATTTAAAACAGCACTATTAATTAGTAAAGACCACAAACTGAAATTTTAATTGGATTATGGGTTTTTTTAAGCACACCCTTCCCTGCAATTGGCAACGCAAATGATGCTCATAGCTCTGTATCAGGGCATGAGAACCAGGAAGGAAAAGTGATCATTGGGAAAAAAAAGAAGACAGCCCTCAGGCTGGGTTTTCTGCTGTGGTTCTTTTGGGTCGGGGTGGGTGAGCACAGCATGGGAAAGGGACCTTCTGAGGTGGCAGCATCTGATTCCAGTCATTAGTGAATTCTGTCCTACGGCAGTTTAGTTTCCACCCCGTTATTTTTACTAGAAGTCTTTTTGCCGAATTCTGCAGGTACCTCCACAGCTCTGAAAAAGGATTAACTCGTAAGAATAGTCTGTGAGGGCAGAGCAAAAGGCTGGTTCCTGTGGCTGAGGAAAGCCACACTCCATCAGCGCCCAGTGCTGCTTCTGGAGGTGCCCAGTCACAGCTGTTTAACGAGTCATAGGAACAAAGCAGAAATGCAGAGATCTTCCCTTTGCTTATCTTCCCCGTTAAGCTGGGAGATTGTATCTTCATCTTTTCTGCTCGGTGTCCCCTGGTAGAATTTTTTCCCTCTGTGAATTTGCCTAATAATTTGTGGAACCTGTTGATCTTTTTGATCTCCACAGCATCCTGTGGCAGCATCCCCCGCGGTTTAATAAAGCTCTGTGTAGATAAGTACTTCCTTATGTTGTTTCAGATCTGTCCTTTAATATCATAAATACACTTCATGCCCTCTGTATCATGCATTTTGAGAAATCTGAATGAGGTCTCTGTTCATCTCGGTGCTGTCAAGGATTTTTTATGTGCCTGTTACAGTGTCTCAGTATTTTTTTTCCCTACTCCCAAGGTGAAAACTACAAGTAAATTCAATCTTTTCTGGTACACAAACCATAACATATGTTGGAGCATTTTTCTCACTCTATTCTAGTTTCATTATAGGTAGTTTTGAGGGGAGGGTGAATATGGCACTCCAAACCCACATGTAGTATTCAAGGGGTGATGTTTAAGAGCAGGGGCTGCAGGGATATGCCTGGTTCAGCCTGGCACAGCAAAGTTGAAGGGAGAGATGATTGCTGCGTAAGGACTTCAGGGAGTGTAAACATTGGGGCAGGAAAAGAGTTATTTAAGCTGATGGACAATGTTGGCATGGGAAGAGGTGAATATAAACATCCCATAAATAGATTTAGGCTGGAAGTAAGATTTCTGATCATTGTGCAGAGTCTGAACCAAAGGGTGCGCACGAAAACCAGTAGATGGCTGTGGGAGAAAGGGGGGGCAGATTCTTAGGAATAACTTGTATTTTAAGTAATGAAAGGCGGTGGAATTAGCCACCATCTCCAGATCTGGAGCCCATAGATGTCCTTGTGCACTTTCATATGTCTGCTGCCATTGTCCAGCAAGGAACTCTTCACTTTTTGTGGTATTTCACGTTAAAAACACTGGGAAGAGATCTACCAGTTTTTAATAACAGGGCTCCTCTATTTATGGCTCCAGTTTTATGCAACATTATGCATTAGATCCAACTTAAGAAGTAGTAAGTAAATGGACTAAGAATCAATGTTCACCATAAATTTGATTGCATGCAGAAATTAGGGGATAAAAGCATAATATGGAGTATTTTGATTAACTTGAGACCAATGTGATTTTTCAGAAGTGTAGAGCTTTGTTTTATATCAGGCTTTCTTTCAGTTTGGGGGAGAGGTGCGAGGTGGACAAAGAACATTCCTGAAAACCTTTGAATAAGTACTTCCAGTTTTTACTTGCTTGCTTACTAAGAATTCCTGCCATAGCTATCGCTGGGCCGGCTCCACCCCGAGAAGCAGGAGCAGTGAGGGACTCGTTACAGCAATTAGTGTTTTAACCAGAGCAGTGTCTGAAACAGATCTGAGCACGTAGAAATGGCACAACATCAAACCAGCATCAGCTTCAGGAGCCTGCCCAGGGGCTACCACCAGGAAAGCAACATTCCTTATAGCAGCAGTGGGAAAGCTCTGCCAGACTCCCTGGGACAGACCAGTCCTTGGAGATCTGCTCAGGGTACTTCCTGTGGGAATACAAATGTATTAGAAAGCAAATATTGGCAATTAAAAACAAGCACTCGAGGATTAAAGTAAAAATTGAGTCTGCCTAATGCTGGAAAAAATCTGAGAAGGGGAAAAAAAAAAGATAAAGGTAGATAGACAGCAAAACAATCCTGTGTAAATTGTTTACGATGTGTTTTTCTGGTTGAGATTCAAGTAAGTTTTCCATCCCTCATTCCAAGTGGGGCAGGAGCAAAAAGGGGATTTAAACTGTCACATTTCATTCTTGGCAGGCACCAGCTTAAAGGTGTTTGAAGTGATCTCACACAGCAGAGCCTGAACTCTGCTTGGTGTCAACAACAATTCTAAATGCTGGTAGTCTGCAAGGAGATTTGCATATACAAATATGTGTGTATTGTGAATCCTTTTTGTTGATAAAAAGTCCTGCTTATAAAGTTGATAATCGACTGCAAATCAGACAGTTCTTGGTAGTTATCAGATGCTAATAATTACTTTTCTCCCAGAAAATAACTTAAGCACAAAAGAAAATGAGGCTTTAAATCAATTTAAATTTGTTTTTCTTTTTACTGATTTAAATTGTGATTGGAATCAGTGATTTAAATAATTTTGAATAATTTGTGTTCTTTTGCACTGTAGGATAGTAGATGCCATGTGGTAGGAGAGAGCTGAAATGTGTGCAGAAAGATACCCCAGTTCTGGCTCCTCACAAGTCTATTAAGAAACAAAACCACGTAGTTGAGGTTTGGGGGATGGTTTTTATTCAGGGGACTTCCCACAGTAACTGTACACACACAAAACTAAGCCTTTCCCTGCTGACTGCACTTGGGAGCAGGGGAAAAAACCTGATGCACCAGACCCAAAGAGTGCTTGGGGTTTTGTGCAAAGGAGGAAGAGCTGCTGGAGCTGCTGGGAGTTCCTGTCAAGCCTCTGCTTTCCCGGGGCAGCGCTGCCGAGGAGGGCAGCTCCTTGCCTGACCTGTTTGTGTTTCTGAGCACTGGTTCAGTCTCTTACAAACATTAATCCTGCAGACAGATTTATTCCGTGGTAGCTCCGTGCAGACCCGAGGAGTTTCAGGGTTTGCTGCGTGTGTATCACGTATAACACGCCCAGGGGGGCTGGAACTCCATAGTCTGGAAGGTCCCTTCCAACCCAGCCCATTCTGGGGTTCTGTGAAAGAGCTTCTGCCTATTGCCTCAGTATTCTGAAAGCTTTGCCTGGTGTCTTGACAGATTATTTCTCACCTCAAGAGGCTGTACTTGAAATATTGTGTCCCTTCAGGGAGTAATTATAAATAGCAAGGACTTGAATGAGCACCTTCTTAATCTTCCATCTTTGACTTAATATTTTCACTTCTTATCAGCTCTCAGCCACTTGCTTTGAAATCTGACCAATGCCTTTATGTGATTAATACATCAAACAGGTAAATTAGAGCCATTTTGACTCTGAGTAGAAATCTAAATGGATTGGAAAAAAAATGAACAGACATCTCTGTTTTCCAACTGTTGTGCTCCAAGTATCACACGAGAAGATTGATGTATCCTTCCCCATTGTCATTCTTCTACCACAGGCACGAATATTCAGGAACACAAATTCTTCCCAACTACATCTTGACTGCCATTTTTCAAGACAGCAGCTTTCTCTTTATTTCACGACATCTAAAAGCGCTGATGAAAACTACTCTAGTCTTAAGACCTTTGTCACAGATAAGGTATGGGAAATGAGTTGACGGATCTCAAATTTTATCCCCGGGAGCTTGCCTACCTTCATTGCTGAGTTGGCCAACAAAACACTCAGGTTTGAACCTGGGTTAAGAATTCCAGCATCCTTGTGTTCTCCCCCATCCTAGCATTAAAACCATCCCAGCTTTGAGTTACGTATCTGAAACTCCCCAGTTCTGTTTCTGGGTCGAAGCACATTGGCAGCGCCACGGGGAAGGCGTTTGTCATCCCACAGTACGTGCCATGCAATTATGGACATTAATCCTGCGTGCACTTTTCAGAACAAAATTGAATTGTATGTTCTGTCCCCGAGAAGATGGCTTCCTTTAGTTCCACAGCACACTGGAATTAAAGTCTGCTGAGAATATAAATGAGGGCTTGTTTCAACTTCATGGCTTTCCTGCAGGCACTGGACCAGACAGAAGAGGGACAGGGGCACTCTCCTTTTTGAAAATAACAAATAAAGCAAAATATATCGATAAATCCCAATAAAAGCAAAGCAGCTGTGAGTCTGAGCCTAGTGTGGTTTGGTTGTTGGTCCTGGATGTTTCCCTACAGATCCCAGTCAAGTTTGTAGGTGACAGCAGTGAGCAATGAGGCAAACTGCCCTTCAGCTTTCCCTTTGCTCACCATCTCTTTGGGTTTGGTCTCTGGATTTTCAGGCTGCTGCCCACACATTGGACACAACTGACTCTCCCAGCATTCTGTGCCGTGTTCCAGAGCACTCTGAGCCACTTGCAGGAAAGCAGGTTACGCATTCCGGTTAATCCACTCTCTCAGCCACATCCATTTGCATGTTCCTCCAGAGCACAGCAGTCACTGCTTATCTGCCTAGGAACCTCCTTCACTGGTTGTTGCACTGCTGACAGAACATGGCTCTTGGAGACACAGGCTGTGCTGTGGAAACACTCTGTGCCAGAAGGCTCTGTGGAAGAAGGAAGCATGGCAGGATTCCCCTAATTTCCCAGTGGATAGTCCCATGCCATGGCTCTTCCCGTAGAGAAGAGCCTGTCTTGTGTGGTAGATGACGCCCATGTTTCACCATTATTACTTTTTTAAGATAACAGGGTGTTGGGGATTGGAGGGGGGTGGGTTTTTTTTGGGGTATCTGAGAGATGGAGTGAGTGTTTTACTGTGAGCTGTCTTGGGGGCTGCTCCTCTCCTGCCCTGTGATAGCCCACGGTTGTCACCCTTCAGGAGGTGGTTGTACAACCCTGACCACCTTTGCTTCTCCTGCGCTGGATGCTGGCTAAGGAAAGCTTCAGCTGCAGGCATTGCAATCAATATTATTTCATCTTGAGTTACTTTACTTGATCTAAAGGTTGATCAATCAGCCCATTTATCGATGAGATTGTGATGGATACTCAGTGCATCTGATCACAACTCTTATGTCATGGTTCAGATAAAGCAGGTAGCAGGAAGCAGTAAGATCATGGATATTTAGGCTGTCAGACTGTCACCGCTAGTGTTGAGAATACAACTGAAATATCGGTTAGAACTGTTGAGAAAAGTGTCATGAAATTTGCCCAGGCCCAACAGTTAAGATCATATTTCATGTGAATGGACACTTAGACCAAAACAATGAACCTTAGAAAGCTACTGGGTAACTCTCTTATTCTGATACAGGTCAATAATCGTGATTCATAAACATCTCAGTGGGTTTCCTCTTCAAAACCATGTGTGCTGGCCTGCAGAAAGCAGCAGCAGCTCAAATCACAAGATCTTTTTTCGAGGACTTGCATGTAAACCAGTCTGAGGCTGTTTGTCTCATTGTTTCCATGTAAATATTTTTTCTAATACCAGCTAAATACGATATTCCATAAAGGTGCATAAAAAGTTTCAAGGGAAGGTTAAATCAAAGGTGTGTTCGTGCCACATAAAAAACTTTATTTCACTTCATATTGTGAATCATAAACTCCAGTGTGTAATATGAAAACAGATCCTGTGTAGCACTGTAGCAGCAGCTGAAATCTGTCGGTACAAGAGATGCTCAGGAGTGAGTGAGTACAGCACAGGGGTTGTAGTCGTCCTCCCCCATCTTGGTTTTACTACTTAAGGATATTTGCATGAGAATAAAATCTGGTTCTTTGGCACTCATCTGCTCCTGCTGTTTATTCTTCGCTTGAGGTTATTGTCTCAGTTTGTGACAACATAATTGGTTTCTGTGGAGAAGATTATGATATTGATGAGACTTATATATGACTTCAGGTGAGGTGCAATCAAAGCAACAGTTCAAAATAGAAGGTACTGTCTGTTTTCATGCAGTTTCACTCCGGCTCATTCAGCAGGGTAATTAAGGATGTTATTTATTACTGAACTGCACCACGCAAAGCTGGAGTATGGACACAGTTCTGCCACTACAGGCAGGACTGGGGGCACTGCTGCTTATTTTGTGTTCTAAGCTGTTGTAAACTCCACCAGGCTGGGCAACGAGACGCTGCTCACACAAGGGTTGCTCACTATTTGTTGTAATTTAGTGTTCTCTAGTGTAGGCAAGCTGAAAGAATTGAGCTGGAAAATGCTCTCTTAATAGTTCTTTTTGTGTATTAAATATTCCTTTGAATGGTTAGCTGCTCTTGTACAGGATGAGGTTTTTTGAGAGCAATTATAATCAGAAAAGTTTATTTTATTACGTTGTTTCCCCCACGCTGATTCCCAATTTGCTATTTTATATCATATCCTATCCCATTTTTTTCAAACACCATCTCGGCAAAGTTTACCAAGCACTTGGAAATCATTCCAGGATATTCTTGGCGTGTGTGTGCCCTCCCTCCCAACGCAGGCTTCGTAATTAGAGCTCGTTTGTCACTCGTGGCGCGGTTGCAATGGCAGTGCTGGCTGTGGGGTGAGGGCTGGGGTGGGATACACCTGGGGACCCGGAGAGGCCCATGCAAATGTCAGGAGCACTGGGATGCGTCGCAGATGAGAGGAGTAGGATGATCTCCGTCATGATTTAATTTGCTGTGAATGACATTTCGCCGTGGTGTGACTGCTGGATTGTCCTTGGGGGATGTCACAAACTATTTTTTTTCTCCCGTCTGGATTACGGAGCCAAAAGGCCGGAGGGACAAACAAGTGCGAGGCAGGTTACACATGGAATTGGGCTAGTGGAGACTTGGTGTGCCCAGGGGCAGGTGCGGGACCAGGCATCTTCCTTCCGGATGTCACCTGTTCTCCGCCGCTGCTGGAGGCCAAGTGTGTCACGGCTGCAGTCGTGTCAGCTCTCCTTGCTTCGTGCTTTAAAGCGCTCCTTTGTAGGCCTGTCATTCCCCCCTTCCACTCCCCTCCAGAAAACACTGGATTCTGATATCACCTTGTGATTCTGAAAGCCAAGGCCTTAGGCACATGCCTTTCGTGCCTCAGCTTTCGTCTGCTCCTGCTCCGGGTTGTGCAGGAGCACAATGAGGGGAGAGGGAAACCTGAGGAGCCGGGCTGAGCACACCCCGGGAGCCCCGCGGAGTGCTGCAAGTGAACGCTTTGCTCCTGCCTGGTGGGTGAGCAGCACGGGCAGAATACCATCACCTGCCCAGCCTTTGAGCTGGAGCTGGCCAGAGGACGGGAGTGCAGACAAGGGATGGATATTTACCATACTAAAATTAAGGAAGGGGCATAATCACACAATTCATGTGGCTTTATTACGTGTTTAAAGTTTGACTGTCTGTCGTTACTTAAACTTAAGTGAGCAGGCTTGGGGTGGATCCTGGTGTCACAAGGGCTGTGCTGCTGTTTGCTCCCGTGCCAGCTCCAGCTCCTGCCTGTTGCTGCCTCTTCTCCTGAACCACCTGGACTGTTTGTGCCGTGTGGCAATTCAGACCAGGGAACTGAGCTGAAACTAGTTTGGGAAAAGTCCTGATGCAAGGACCATTAGATGTGCTTCTTTATGGCTTCTTGGTTGCTCAGCACATGCAAATATTTAATCTCATGTTTAATTCTGTGTTGTGGGCGTAGGAGCCGGAGGCAAAATCCTAACAACTTGAGTGGAATCGGGATTTCCCCTGAAAGCAGGCCCATAAATCCAGTGGGAAGTCGAGTTCCCCAGCACTCAGACTCAGGCCCGTGACCCCCAGCTCTGGAGGGCAGCAGTGCCCACGCCGAGCTGTGTGCCCTGGGACCTCTGTGCCCGGAGCGGGTCCCGCCTGCCCGCTGTGCCGTGTCACACCCGGGGAGGGCACTTCACCGCGGAGCCCCGGCAGCGGGGCAGGGCGGCGGAGCGGGGCCGGGGTGCCCCGGAGCGGGCACAGGGCAGGGGCAGCTCCCCCGGCCGGGGTGCCCCCGGAACGGGCACAGGGCAGGGGCAGCTCCCCCGGCCGGGGTGCCCCCG
>VWZF01002325.1:204684-237681 GCA_013396755.1 Sclerurus mexicanus | reverse complement strand
TTCCTTTTTTTTTTTTTTCTCTATTAAGATTCCTCAAATAGCTGAGAGGGCTGCGGGACTTGGGGAGAGAGTCTTGATGCTGAGCCTGGTTACCTTGTCTTGGCTTGATTTATAGCCGGAGCCTCCTCGCCGTTCCCAGGGACGAGGGATGTGGAATAAAGAGAAGGATGTGTGCCGAAATGGAAGGAGAACTTTTATTAGTACTTGCAGGGTTTATTCTCTGAAGGCTTGGGGGTTTTTTTCCCCTCTGGGGGAAGAGAATAAACTTTTCGAATTTATGAAGTAATCTGTGGAAAATAATCCAGAACATGTGTTCTAGATTGCGTATTTTACTCTCTAAGAACTACCTAATCAATTAAAAATGCACCAGGAATGGTATTAAACGTGTACGCAATTTAAACATAAACTCGATAGTTTTGTTTGTAATCAAAGGTGTTTTGCTCTTTAAAATAGCCTAATATTTTGTTTTTAGAGACAAGTGTGTGTAGGTCGGGTGTTGAGTTTATCCTCCAAAACCTTGTTTCTAATACCTTTACCTTGTTTGTCTTCAGGAGCGGGCACAGAAAGCAGGGCCAGAGGAGAGTGTGGGGTGGTGCTGGGTGTGGGGTGCCCTGGGTGCTCCCAGGGATGGCACAGCTGCTGTGGACACCGGGAGAGGTTCCTGTGCTGCCCCAGCCCTGCGTAGTGCCAGTCCAAGAACCCACGCCGAGGTTTGGATGAGTAACTTGGTTAAGCCTTTCCTTAATTCTGCGCGTTGTGTGAAGGTGCAGGCCTGTTCTGCTGCTCAATCCGCTGCTCTGTGCCCAGACCTGGTCGTTAAAATGTCCCAGCCCTCTGCCTTTTCTTACGTTTTGTCCCGTGCCAGGCCTCTTCCATTCGCCTCTGTGTCTTGGTGCAATCACTGCACGCTTTTGTAAAAGAGCTGATGGTTGGGCGAGCAGATTGGTCTCAGCTGTATTGTACCAGCTGTGAAATTGCTGCTTGGAGGTGCTGGTTCTTGCTGGATGAATCTGGAAAGTTGGTTGTGTTCTGGGATTCTTCAACTCTGCTAAAACCTTAGGCTTTCATAGTGGTTTTTATATCTTAAAAGTTTAAAACAAAAATTAACGCAAGAAAGGGGAAATCTTTCTTTCAGAATCTTTCTTAAGAGTCTTGGTCTGATCCTAAACTATAACACCGTGACCTATGTACCAAAGACCTGTGGAATGTTTTGGTTTTTGTTCAGAACTGTTCCAGTGGTAAAACACCTCGTGTAGCTCCAGCTGTATTTTCATACAAGCCTCCTTTAATGTTCAGTTACTGTTTTTCTACACTGGACGTGTCAAATCGATGTTATGTCGCTTTTTCTACTGTGACAGCCCCTGGTATGTAACAGGTGAAAGCCTTCAGCTCTACAGGTGTAGTTGAACAGCACAACTTCATGCTTGGGGTGAAGCTGCAGGTGTTGTCGCTCAGGATTTTCTCCTGACTTTCATTCCTCTTTGCCTAGTTTGTGTCCGAAGTAAGAAGCCAAAAGGACTGTTGGTTTTCCCAGCATGGAGCAGGCAGGATTTACTACACTTGTGGTAGTTGCAGGCAGCACTGGGGGCTTGGAAGGGTGTGGGTGCCAGGGCACTTGCCCTGCCTGGTGCTGGCCCTGCCCCAGCCCACCAAGTTGCTTGTGGTAGGAAGAAATTTGGTTTCTGACTGTGGCACTTGAGTGTGTGTAAACAGAGAACACTGCTCCTGGCTGGGGCAGGGGGGTTTGTCCTGCAGCAGTGGTAAGGAAAAGTGTATTTTCCACAGGGTGCCCCAAGTCTGTGTAACTTACTGGTGTCTTTAAGAGCTCCTGCTTTGGATGCAGCCTATCTCCAGAAGCATATTTTTGCCAATATATCTTGTTTCACCCTCCAGGCCTAACTAACTTCTACCTCCTCACCACCAGAGCAAAATAAACGGGGGCACTGGTGTTGGCACCAGTGTGCTAGTTTATCACTCCTTAAAGAACGTGGCTGTGTTGGCAGAAAGGCTGCTGGAGTGTCACTAATGCCCAGATGAACCTGCAAAGTGTAAACTTTTATTTTTGTGGGAAATTAATTTTGCTGTTGATTCAGTAGTGGAGATCTGTGGTCACCTGGCAGGGGTCACCAGGAGCCACCTTGCTTTTTGTAGAAGAGGATGAGGAACTTCGTAGGTATGAACTGGAGGAGATGGTGGCAGTGGACATCTGGAGAGGATTAATCCTGATTGGGGATGACTGGGCTTGGAAAAGTTCCAGCACCTTCCCTTTCCCTCTGATGCCACCCTTGCTTAATGAGGGGCCTTGGACTTGTCTTGTGGTTAAAGAGGAGCATATTCCAATGGAGAGTGATGTGACTGTGAATAGTCACTGTAGAGGAAAACAGTTCTGGGGTTTGTGTGTGCAGATGTTTGGGCAGGTAGGCTTGAGTCAGACAGGACAGATCTGTGATGTTGGCATGTGCTCTTCAGTCCATACAACTTTTAAGGATGTTCTTGGCGTCAGTTTGATTTTTGCTGTCTCAATCGAGCTCCTTCCTCGTCCCCACTGAATTTCTGCAGTTACATCATCCTGTCCTTCCTTCTTCCTCCAAGTTCTTCCTTTGACAAGGGTTTCTCTTGATTGCTAAAGAGATGCAAGGGTTTGGTAGCTGTGTGGAAGCTGTTTGGTTGCAATGCCGAAGAACTGTTGACTTGGTTGTGGTTATCCATTCCCAGGCTGCCCAGGAAGCGGTGGAATCACTGTCCCTGGAAGTGTTCAAAACACATCTGGTGTGGCACTTGGGGACACGGTTTAGTGGTGACCACGGCAGTTGGACTCAGTTATCTTAGAGGTCCTTTCCACCCTTCATGGTTCTGTGCAGGGCCGGGCAGGGGCTGTGTACCAGGCTGTCCCTGCCAGGCAGCCAAGGCCAGGCCCCAAATTTTAGAGGTAATGTACAGTTAATCATAGGATGTTTCAGACACCTTTGGTAAAACGACTTCGGTGTGTTGGTGTGGGTGTCCTTGATGTACATCAGTGCTGATAATTATCAGCTTGATTGGGTTTCTTAGCATTTCTTAGCATCTTAGAGGGGCATGGCACTGGGACAGCAGAGGACAGTGCTGCTCGCTGCCCTTAGCAGCAAACAGGGAGCCTTGTCCTCCAGAACTTCCACCCTGTTTGAATGCAAAAACGTCCCTCAGATGCAGTGGGAAGAGACAAGGAAGTAACTGACCAAAAGCCTTTGCTGTTTGGGGCTGTGGGTGTCTCCAGTGCCCAGTGTCACCCCATGACCCACTGTGGTTGAACTGTGTGTTGCTTGTGTTTTTTGGGTTTGTGTGTTTATTATTACTATTATTTTATTTTCCCCTGGTGTTTATTTATCAGATATTCTAAAGATCTGGTAACTAAATTTGGCTACTCTAATTCTGTTAAAACAATCGCATTGGGATGCGGTGCCATATAAAGTTCTAAGTGCAGGACTGGCACCCGGCAAGTTCTGAATCCTCATCTTGGACCACATCAGCACCCAAAGTACAGTAAATGAGAATAATCGGAATTTGTCCACGGTTTACAGAAGGAAATCACCTGTCTTGCAAATGAAAGGGACACATTTGTGTGGCACAGCACCTTGAAGCAGTGAACACTATGCACGTAGGATGTCTTGTCTTGGGGACGTTTACGCAGTGCTTACTACATGAGCTGTTCAGGTTGTTCTTGGTTTAAGTGAAGTGCTTCAGGGCCTCGCTGAGCTGACCGCATGAGAAGCCCTTCAGAAGGGCCCTGGGCACATCCCTGTGTTTTTCTCAGAGATGTTGAGTCTGAAATAATGGTTTGGTGCTGCTGGCAGCAGTATAAGAAGGTCAGTGAAACTGAGTGGTGGAATAAGACCTGTGCCCCGGTAAAGAGCTTGTTTCTAGGCTGAAGACTTTGTCAGCCTTGCTTTGAGGACCAGGACCTCCTTCCTTTTGGACTTGGTCTCAGAGTCAGCTGATCTTCCTCTCCACAACAGAGGAGTTTGTATGTGAAGTTGCCTGGTGACATCTCCAACAAAGCTGAGTTGGTGTTGGGACAGCAGCTGGGGAACATCAGCACCTACTTAATGATGCATTTAACAGTTGATAGCTCTTGAAGTGTTGTCTCCAAAACTTGATGTTCTTGGTATTTTTGTTTGCCTGTGGTCTTTTGACTTGTTCTTGTGTAACTGTGAAGGTTAGAACTCTGTTGCTGTAAACATCAGGGTTGTGTTTCTGTTGCAGGAAGGGTTGTGCTCAGAGTAGAGGCCCTTCCAATGTTCTCAGCAGTGACTTCCCTGTAGCATTTCCTGGGGCTTGATTCAGAGTTGGAAGTGTTGTACCTGGGCTTATTCCCAGATCTGCACAGCCCTGTTGAAAAACTGGAATTGCTGATGACCACCCCACCCTGTCCACCTGGAGCATATTGAATTTGGTGGGGTCTGTAGGAGCTCAGCACCTCAGAAAATGAGCTTGAGGGTTTGTCCCCTTTGCTGTGTGAGGAGTGCGCACAGTGGTGTGGGAGGGTGAGCCCAACTTCGTGATTTGTAAATGGCCTTGTAGTTCATAGTATATTACATTTGATGGCCCAGGTTTACTCCCAGTACCCAGGTGCTGTGTCTGCTTCAGGGACAGGAGCAAGTTGCCTGTGTGTGTCATGGTAGTCATCTGGGGACGACAAAAGTAAAAACGCCCAGCAGGGTGTCCTGTTCACATGCCTAGAAGGCAGGGCAAGTCCACCAGCTTTCTAGGTTTCAATGTAATAGGGATTTAGGATATTAATCCTAATATGTTTCAGCAGCTGCTTGCGCAGCCTTTGGGAGCTTGGCAGAGTGACTGTCATCACTTCAGCATCCTCCTGCCTCTCTTTTGAAGATATGCTGTGACCACAGAAGAATGAGCACCGTTTCAGTGGAGGTGCTGGAGAATGTAGGGATTGGCTGGTAATGATGTTTCAGGCAGGCTCTGTCTCAGCTCCCTGGCTTCTGTGGTAAGGTTTAAGGAAAAAAATAGTCTTCAAGTTTGGTACAATCCTTGTTTCCTTGACAGTTCCCAGAGGTGGCTGCTGGGGGCTGCAGAGTCTGCAGGCACAGGCTGTGCTTGGGGGTTTCACCTCCTGGGCAAAGGAGATGGTGGGATCTGCCACAAAGGAGAGAGACTTGGTTGGCCTAGAACCCGGTTTAGGGCTTGCTGAGCCTGAGGCCGTGGAGCTGCTCTTTGCTGGTCGCTGTGGCAAACCCAGCATGAGGAGTCCTGCCATCCCCTACCACTCGCTCTTTATTTGCAAGACAAATCCATGGAGCTGTGCTGGGAGGGTGACAGGTCACAGTACAGAGATGGGGACACGAGCTGGGAAGGAAATCTACCTCGTTTCACTGCCGGGGCTGGTAAATTGTAAAACTGCAGGCTGGGCTGGAAATCCTGCAGCATCCCCTCACTAACATCGACCTGGAATTTATCTGGCTGTCTGCCATGTGCTAAATAAACCCCAAGCCATGTTGGAGGCTCCTTCTACCCCCTTGAATCCCAGCCCCTTTCTGGGATAGCAACCCACAGGCCAGATTTTCTTCTGTGGAGGTTTTTAAGCGCCCACTTTGGAGCCCCTTGAAACTGGATACTAGTGGGAATTCCTGCAAGGCCTCCCTAGCCTTGCTGGCTTCGACATCCTGGAGTGAAAACATGGCTTGGATTGAGGATTGGTAGGTTGGTGAATTAGTACAATTGCTGGAATAGGCTAAGGAGCAGTGAAGAGGTCTGGGTAGATGAGAAGTGTTAGATACAGTGAGATCCAGGGCTGCACCTCTGCCCTGTGCTGGTGATCTGTAAGGAAATTTGAGCTGTGTGTTGTGGTCTGGCTTCAGATTTGTTCTGGCACCTTCACCTTCCCGCTTTTGTGGGGTTTTTTTAGGATTCTCAGATTCTGTGTTGAAGCAGTGCCTTTTTACCTCGTATCTTTGCAGTGTCCTGGCATTTAAGCTGCTGTCCTCAGAATTAGGACTTGGCTCGTTTTACTGTGGCAGAAGCAGAAGTTTTCTTTCAGCTGGAAAAGTACCGAGTTTGATTTTTCCTTGAAAGCCATTGCATTTTAAAAACACCATTCTGATGGTGTCAGCTGTTGTTTTGCCTCCTTAAACATAATCACGTTCCATCCCAGTGGGAAGGAGTCAGGTGCTCCTGCAGAATCTCCCAGGTGCTCTTGGCCGAGGGGAACTCGCCCAAGTTGTGCGTGTTTTGGTTTAACTTGTTCCCGCTGTTATCCAGCCTTTGGTTCCTGGCGTCCCTTCCCAGTGGAAGGAGACTAATAAAGAGAATGGAGGAGTGATTCATGCTGAGGAAGAAAATTATCTCTTATCTAGGGTGCCTCTAAGCCAGTCCTGCCAGAGATGACTTTATCCTTGAGAGGCTGGAAAGTTGGTCTGGGAGGTAAATATTTATTCTTTAGAGTGTCTGACATTGATCTGAGATCCAGGTGGCCAGTGTGGTTGGGGATGGGAAGGAAGCTGTGCTGTCTGTGTTCACAGAGCAGTGAGATTCAACCTGCACACAGAGCAAAATCTGTTCTGGAAAAGTGGAATTGCAAACTTGCTGAGAGCTCTGTAACCTCATGGGCTGTGTTTTCTCCCAGCTACAGTAGGTCTGTAGGAGAGAAAGCTTAAGGGGTCTCGCTCCTGGCTTCTCTGTGCTCCCAGCACTGAGATTCCTGGGATGGAGGCTGTTAAAGTATCAGCACTCTTCTGCAGCTTAGAGAAAGTCACCGGAGCTTTGCTAAGTCAGCTGGGAAGGAGATCAGATACTCTGCAGTGTGGCTTTTCTTCAGAGTTGTATAGCAGGACACATAGGGAGGCTTTTGTAGAACCAAGTAGAATGTTTCCACACCTCTTCTTTTAAAATCTGTGGTGGAAGTTGTTCCTGGCTTCCTGCAACCAACCTGCCCGTGCCTTGGTGATTGCCCAGAATTCAGCTGGAACAGAAAGTGAAACTGGCTGGTCTGTTGGTCAGATGCTGAGTGAGATGTGTCTGAAGTACAAAAGTCGTATAAATGCTGAACCAGGGGAACTTTGCGGTCCTGTTATTGTCATCTTTGTGGAGAAAGCTGTCAGTGGTCAGAATGAGCCAAGCCAATTCCTGCATAATTAGCCCCATACAATTACATGGTATTTAGTGAAGTTTGGCTTGAGCTCTAAGTTCTTGTGCATAACAGGGAGTTTCTGATGAGGACATGAAATTTGGATGTCCAGAGTGAATATGTTGCAGTTAACCTAATCATTTCAAATCTTTTCATGCTCCTTTAGCTTCTGTCTTAAAGGTCATTGAAATCTAGACCTGGGATGCCCTTTTTAGCCTTTGCAGAGCATCAGTTGGTGTTCTATTTTTGAGCCCTTGCTGGTGTTGGATATGAGGGGAGCTACTTTGGAATGGTTTTGTAGCATTTGTGTTTTATTTCCTACTTAACCGCTTGGCAGTAGTTCATGCTTTCCTGGTTTTTTAGGGAGATTGCTGAGGCTTGAGCCATTGCTGAGTGTTTCTCTGCTGTATGTAACCTCAAAATTACTTTTGCTGCCTCCTTGGATTCTTCCACTTCCAGGGGAGGAAAGCAGACCTTCTGGCTTAACCTGAGCACAGATTGAAGAGCTCCCTAGCCCAGAGTTCAGTGTTGGCGCAGATAATCTCTTGACCTAAGCCAACCAAGCATGTCAACTGGGACTGCACAAATTGATTCTCCCTTCCCTCCTGTTGAAGTGGGCTTGCTCTGAGTTTGGGATCTCATTTATGTCCTGGTTTCTTTGTCTTTTTACAATTCATCTTCTATTGGAAAGCTGATGGGGCTCCTTTAGCTCTAAGAGTGATGGTGCGACTCCGCTGCGCGTTCGTTACCTCCGATACGTAATTCCCCTACCCCTGTCGCTCTGAGATCCCCCTGAGATGCCCCCAGCTCCTGTCCCTGGGAGCTCTGTGGTGTATGCGGGAAGCAGGACCTGTGGCTGACCCTGTTTGTGTGTGTGTGTTGCAGAACCGGGCAGTGGGGCGGCCCAAGGGGAAGCTGGGCCCGGCCTCTGCGGTGAAGCTCGCGGCCAACCGGACGGCGGCGGGGGCGCGGCGCAGGAGGACGCGATGCCGCAAGTGCGAGGCGTGTCTGCGGACGGAGTGCGGCGAGTGCCACTTCTGCAAGGACATGAAGAAGTTCGGGGGACCCGGCAGGATGAAGCAGTCCTGCATCATGAGGCAGTGCATCGCGGTGAGTGTGCCCGGTGGTGACTTGTGGGGCTGAGAGCCCTGCCCTGAGCGGGCCCCAAAGCGCGTCAGGCCGTGTGCGATCCCTGCCCTCTCGGCTCAGATCCCCTCCTCGGTGCTTAACGTCCCCCCAAAGCTTCAACCACAGCGCCACGAAAACTTCACAGCACGGCTTTCCTTCTGAGCGGTGTCGAAGTGGGGATTGTGGGGACATCGGAAATCGGCACTCACGTCACACTGAAAGGCTGGGGGAGAAGGGGAGAGTGGGAAGTTCTGATTCCAGTGGTGAAGAGGCGTACTTGGATCCCAAAATTTCCTGAGGAAAACTGCCTACCATCTTAACCAAATTAAGAGGTGGGGAAATCTTTGACCAGCATCCTCCAAGGTTTTGGTGTTGGTGACCCCAGCCCTGGGCTACCTGAGACCTGAATTTCAGTTTGTTTGCTGTTACCTAGTCACAGAGCAGAGGGTCTGATCCAGATGAGACATCAGTCCAGGGTCTCGTCTTCCTCAGGGACTGGAAATGGCTGTCAGGGAAAGAGCATCAGACAAACAGGGCAAGCAGGGAGTCTGTTTCCTGGGCTCCTATGATACATTGCTTAGAAGCTTCTTGAGTCACAGGTGATAGCTTTCTATTTAACAAATATTGACAGATTAATCTTCCATTAAGTTGTTCAAGCGGCTTTTGAATCCGTTGCTGCCATGCTGACTGTTGTGGAGCTGCTCCTCAAGTCTCATGTCTGCAGTTGCCCCTATTCAAGGCTGGAAATCAGCTGTAGCTTTTATCTTAATTCTTTGCAAGGTCTTGTTTATGCCGTTGTTTAGGGTTCGGTTTTCTTTTGTTGTTGTTTTTTTTAAAGGAAGGAATGTTGTTTATTCATAGCTGAAATATCACCCCATCTCTACTGATTTCTCCTGTTCCAGTTCCTCTCACTTAATATTTGGGTTTTTTCCTTTAATTCTGGTGAGGAGACCGAAGTGGAGGCATTAAATGCCTTTTCCTGGCACTGATAAGACGCTGATAAGCGCTGAAGGTTTCCAGTAGTTGCTCCTGGTAGCTCGCTCCATGTGCTGTTCTAAGCTCTGCACTGTTCCTGACACAGAGGATTGGGCTCAGCACTGCTGGATCATTCAGTAAAGTACACGCAATATCCACCTTTCCGCAGAGTGCTTTTGCAGCTCCAGTGTCTTTTCTTTGAACACTTGATTTCCTGGAGTGTGGCATGAATTGAACAGCATGGATGAAGAATTTATTATTCTCCAGGGGCAAGAAATAGTGAAATCATGCTGCCTTTTTAGTGGAAGGATTAAATTAGGACTGCAGTGAGCTTTCTCATCCTCACTGATGAGGGAAACTTTCATACTAAGCTCTTTCACACAGGCTGAGCCTTTTGGAGATGATCTGGGTTCTCTTCTAGCTGAGTGTAGTCATCCTCTTCTTTCCAGTGAAGATTTATTTTTCTTCTGGGTGCCTAGAGTTTTGTTTCCAGAAGCTATGGTCAGAGCACAGGGCTTGCTAGCCAGGGGACTCTGATTACTTGTCCTGCCCTCACACACATTGAAAGTGCCATCTCTGCCCTTTATAGGTTGGTGTAAATATCAGGGGATTATTACAAACTCTCTTAGGGCAGCAAAGGGCTAGAAAATTGACAAGTTGAAGTGTTTTTAAGTTTTAAGGTGTTTTACGTTTCTACAAGGAGTTCTGTTGTCTTTGTTCTTGTTCTGTAACAATTCAGTGCCGATATATTGTGGTACCTATCCAACAGCTTCCAGCCAAAAAAAATCCTGTCAGAAAGATGTGGAAGTAATGATCCCTACAGTTCTGGGATTGTGCTTTCCTCTGGTTAATAACACTGACAATATTAACTAGACACAGGCTTTCATTAAATTCAGAAGCCTTAAGAGAGCTGATTGTACTGCCGTTTGGAGAGCAGGAACCTCCTTTGCATCACCAGCTCAGTCAGTCAGGAGTGTCTGGGACACACCAGGCTGTGTGGAATGGGTCTGAAGGGAAAGTGGGGCTCTGTGCTGGGGAGAGGGAGTTGTGACAGCACAGCTGGTCTTCCAGCCCTTCAGTGGGACAGAGGGGATTCCCTGGACACCTTTGCTCCCAGCGAGAAAAGCTGTCCTGCTCCTGGGATGTTTGTTCCTGTGGGAGAAATAGGACAAAACAAGCAGACAGAGCCCCGGACAGCTTGGCTTTGCTCTGGTTTACCTGCTGCTGGAATGGAATGCTGGGGATTCCTATTTTGTGCTTGGAGGAAGGGTGGGAATTAAACAGTGTTTGAAAATTCCTTTTAAAATGGAGCCTGGGTAAGTCCTGGCATGAGGAGGCAGGGCAGTGTTGCCATAGCTAATGGGCCAGGTGTTGGGGGGTGCGGCAGAGCACTGTGCCCTGTGATGGCTTGGGACAGTTGGGCTTCTCCTGAGCTGGAACGTGCTGAAGGATGCACTCTTGCTGTGCAGGTATCCACTTAGGGGTCTTATTCACTCAATCCACAAGAGATCCTCGCCATGAAAAGCCACATCTCTGCCTCTGGCTGTGTAATGGTTAAGGACTTGCAGCCTAATCGATTGCACTTCCCATTATGGGCAGCTTAGGGATCTTCCTTTTCTTTTTAATGGTGAGGTTCATAGCTTATTGCTGCAAACCAGAAGTTTGTTAATCATTAGCAGAAAGGTGGCTTTTTAATTAGAGTGGCATTCAGTGCTTTGACATGGGTGACAGATAAACAAGATGCTGCAGTTCCCTTTCTGCCTCAGCCAGAATAAATCAGTGTGATCTCACTTGTGACGCTGCCAGGAGAGAATCCTCTTTTTAAGTGTGCAGAGGTTTTTGCAGTGCTCAGGTTGGGAGCAGGGCCCTGGATAATGGACTGTCAGTCAGGAAAGGATCTGTTCTTGGTTCTGTTGTGGGCTTGCTGTGAGACCTGGAGCAGGTCCCATAACATCTGTCTGCCCTGCCTGTAAAATAGGGGAGCTGCCAAAGCGCTGCTCGGCTCGCAGAGCCTAATGGATGTGAATAGTGATGTTCTAGGTTGCTTCTTCCCCCTCCCATTCTACACTGCTGAAGTGACTCGCATGCCAATGTCTGTATCAGCTCACAGATTCAAGGAACCCACCAAAAACGCATTTTCATCCGTCCCTGGAATGCTCTGTGAATCTCTGTTGCTACAAGGGAGGGCACTTGGGTGAAACGTTTCCTGTGGTGCTTGGTCTGGGTACCCAGCCCCACTTTGTGACCAGTTTTTCTTGCCTTCATGGCAGTTTGCACAATGCCCGATTTATTTCCTCTTTGAAATGAGGATATTGTAACTGCATATTGAGTTCTTCTGTTTTCATGTCTTCCATGTCCTGACCAACTCTTTTGGATATGTAAACAGCCGGTGTTGCCTCATACTGCTGTGTGTCTGGTGTGTGGAGAAGCTGGGAAAGAGGACACTGTGGAAGAGGAGGAGAGCAAGTTTAATCTCATGCTAATGGAATGCTCCATTTGTAATGAAATCATACACCCAGGATGCCTTAAGGTGAGTACAAGGATGTGATACATTTTGGAAACAACAGCTGAATTAGTTATCACCTTAATGTAAAAGTCGTGCACAGAAGTGGAGAAGGTTTCAGGTCTTCATCTTTGGACACTGAAGTGAGCAAAGAGCTGCTGTGAGGAGCAGGGTGAGGCAGCCCTGCCTGGCAGGTGGGATCCTGGAGGTAGCAGCATTCCCTGTGAGCAGAGACTGGCTTTGGATGGCCCTCAGGGGTGTGTGCATGCAAAGGTCTTGTGGGTTTCTTCTGTTTTTATTTTCCTTCGTTTTGCCTCCTGTTTAAGGAAGTGAATTTTTTCAGTTGAGACAGGGAGGACAGAGCTATCTGCCTGTCCTTCTGGACAAGATAGTCCCCCGTCTGTATCAGTAGCTCCTTCCTGTGTCCCACAGTACAGAGGAGCAGTTGGCTGCTCGTGTTGGCCCTGACACAGATGTGCCTTTGGGTGGCAGCTGGCTCCAAAGATGTTACGAGCAAGTGTTGGAGCATGAAGAGTGCAGCTCTGGAGAGCAGCCTGAGCGGGTGTCAGGCTGCAGGAGTGCTCACCCTTGGCTGACTCGAGCCCCGTGAGCAGCTGTATTCTGTGCTGGTAACAAAAGTGTCATTTTGGGCATATCTTTGTGCATTAGCATTTAGAAGCTGCCTTTCTCCAGAGCTGGTTTCTTTCAGCTGATCAGCCGTTTCCTGTTGCTGATTTGTTTATGGTTAGAGTGATTTGCCAAAGCAAATGTGTTCTGACACACCATGCCCCAGAAAGCAGCTTTTGGGCCCTTCTGGGATCTCGGGGAGGAGAGGTATGTCTGTTCCTTCTGCAGGCCCGGGCTGAAGCTCTCCTGGCCTTCCATTTCTCCTGCTCTCGTCCGTGGTGTTGCACCAAGCTTTGTGCTGTCACTTATTAGAGCAGAACGTGGGGAGCTGGCAAACCAGAGCTGTGCCTGTCTCCCTGATTCGTGGAACTGGTGCTCACAGCTCCTGCCACAGATGGGCTCTGAAAGAGAGCTTTGCTTGCTTGGCTCTGCCTAAAACAGGGCTTTGGGGGCTGGGGAAGCAGGGGAGGGAGCTGCTTGTTTTCAGAGGTACCTTCATTTTGGCTGTTTTGCTGTTCCAGTCTTTGCTGGGAGTGCCCTGTGCTCCCCCATTTCTGGCTTTGCAGTGTCACTGATGCTTCAGGGCTGAGTCCAGAGGACACACTTGTCTCGTGGCAGCTCAAGTGTTGTTTCCTCTCCTCATACTACATTTGGGACTAGTTGTACAGGATGTGGGTCAGGCCTGTGAAATCGGGCGAGTGCTGTTCTCTTACACATGCGTGGTGTTCTGAGTGCTCTTTTGGTAACTAGGAACAGCGTTGCTTTGGGTGTTTCTGACAATTAAGCAGTGGGAGATTTACTGTGTGCCTTGTGTGTCTTGTGTTTTGGGTTTTTTTGGTGCTTCTGCTGGGCTGAAATGGTGGGTAACTGGTGCTGTTTATTTCTGAGGCAGGAGGGCACTCGTAGGGTGTCAGAATTGTCTTGGAAGGAGAGATGAGACTGCTCAGGGGAACAGCAAAAGCAAAATGGAGTCTCTTCCTTGGATCCCTTCTTGCTCTTTATTCCCAGCTTCTATGATTTCCTGCAAGACAGAATCTGTTGCCATGTTTACATGTTGCCGGAGCCCTTGAGCCCTGAGGATGGAGTGGATGGAGCACATAAATAGCCTTTGATGCAGCCCCAGCCCCGGGGCAGCTGCTTTGGCTGCCCACAAGGGAAAGTCCCTTCCTGTCCCACTTGGGAAACAGCAGTACCATGTGAACTGCTGGTCATCTCCAGCTAAATATCTGGCAAATGCACATTTCACTGAGTATTTCACAGAATATTCTGACTTGGAAGTCAGAAGATCCACAAGGATCACTGAGTCCGGCTCTTAAGTGAATGGCCCATACAGGGATTGAACCCACAATCTCGGTGTTACTAGCACTGTGTTCTAACCAGCTGAGCTCCTCTCAGGGTCAGGGACACTGGAATAAACTGGATCAGTGAAGAGAGGATGTCCTTCCCTGGCCTCTTCCCACATGGAGTGAACTCCCTCCAAGATGCATCTCCAGAGCTTGTGGAGTAGTTTGGCACATGAAGGGGGTGATTTGTTCCCCTGGGCAGGTTGTTCCTGGTTTGAAGTCCATCCTCTTCCAGCTTCCTGATCTGGCTGTACATGTTTTGTGGTGGGTTTCCTCCGTGAAAGAGCAGAGTCAGAGGATGACTCTTTGAGGAGTTAAACGAGGGGCAGCTCAGGTGCATCTGTGCTCTGGCACACCCAGTGAATGGCCCAGGAGCCCTGGGTACCAGAGCCCTGGATTCCTTGCACTGGAACCATGTTCAGGACAGCAGGGATGGTCCACATGCTGAGCAGTGTCCTGGGAAGTTTTCACATGCTTCCTTCCTTGACAATACAACATCAACATAAATGCTTGTTCTGCTGAACGAGTTTCTTATGAAAATGATCTTGGGGAGTGTTTTGCAAGCGCAGCGCCGCTTCCAGAGGGAGCTCCTGAGATTTTGGGATGAACATTGCCTTCCATTGTTGTGGAGTGTTCCAGTTGAACCACGAGTGGTGAATTTTTCTTCCTACATTTCAAACTGTTGGTGCTGCTGGTTAGCACATGTGAGTGCAGCATGTGATGCTGTTTCCTTAAGGAGAAGGGGTTGCTATTCCCCAGTGGGAGCCTGTTCTTTTCCATCTGAGGTGGATACGGTGATAATGATGAAGGTGAATATTTAGGTGCCTTGTCAGAACAGCAGGCATACCAAGGCCTTTCCCAGCACAGCTTCAGCCCAGGTGTGTCTCTCTGCCTGTTTCAGTCTTGGCACTGCCAGAATTCCTGGCTGTCCCTCAGTGGTGCGGGATCAGCACCCTGGGGTCTCCACATCCCCACAGAAGAGGTGACAGCAGCAAGGTGTGTGCTCAGACTGAGCTGCTGACCTCGTGCTGCAGGTGGGTTTCTGTGACGCCTCCCGCTGGGGCTGCGACACCCACCTGCTGTTTGCAGCAAACGCTCGGAACTGGCTCCCACCCAGCCTCAAAGGCTCGGGACACATTCACTGGCAGGTCTGTGTGTGTCTAATTAGCTTGCTTACAGTTCCTCACATCTGTTCAGTTCCTTAAACTTCACAGAAGGGACAGAGCTGCAGTGCTTTCCCTGCTAGCAGCTCTTGTTCTATATTCGGTGCGGGAAGTAACTTGTTCCCAACTTGGGCTTGGGCCAGGGATTGTTCCCCTGAGGCAGAGATGTGTACAACAACTCCTGGAGTATCTTACACCTACCATGGGAAAGAAGGTTCAAAGGCACACAGTTGTGATAAAACCAGTATTTAAATTCTGCCCACTTCATTTACTCATTTATTAACTCCTGGAGACTCGCTGAGAGACTGACATGTCATCACTCTCACTGCATGGTGAAACTAGAATGGCTGCTGTCTGGCTCAGGGACTTGAGGAAGCAGTTCCTGAATCCAAGGGCTTGCTCCTGCACAGCCAGTACCTTTTCCCTGAGCTGGGAGGAGAGGAGGAAATGCTTCAGAAACGTGAAAAATCTGCAGATCTCTGCCTCTGCCTGTTCCTGTCTCCTGCTCCTGCACTGCTGCCGCCAGTGCTCAGCTGTTAGTCTGGACAGCAGCATGTTTTTGTTGCCTACAATGGTAATAAATTAACATTTCTTTTCTGAATATGTAACTAAACCCTTAAATGGGAATATACCATTGGTGAGCGTGTGTTTGTGTGGAGGGTGTATCTTATGTCTTCTCTGAAACATCTCTCTCCTGTTTGGGAAGCAATCCAGGCTGCTCTGTGGAAATTCAGAAACCAGCAGCTTTCCAGCTGCGTGGGGCAGGGCTCTGCCTCTGCAGGAGTGTAACAGCACCGAGCATAAAACACTGAGCTTTCTTTCAGAAAGCAAAATGTCAGTCTCAGAGGTAGTGGAGTCGTCAGCCTTTCTCTCCCTCACACTGGCTGGGGATCTGGGGGTGTGAGAAACCCTAAAAATGCCTCCATGTGTCCAGTCTTGTGAACAAGCGTGCCTGTTCTCGAGCTGACTTGGCAGCCACCGTTCCCACTGGCACATGGGCTTAAGGGCTGGAGGCCGGGGACTGCTAGTTCTGATCCAGAAAGAAAAGTATTTTAAGGAACACTTGATTACAGTGCAGGGAGCTTTGCTGCTAAAAATGCCCAACGGGATTAATGTATGTGAGAACATGTATGGGAGAAATCCTGCCTGTGGAAGGATCAGGCTGTGCCTCACCGGGAGGGGACACGGGACGGGGGTGTGCAAGTACACGGTGTGGGAGGATGTCTGGAGGTGCTGTGATTGCAGTCCTGGGGCCTGGGGGGTTGGTTTGGGCTCTTGGGGTGCTTTCTGGTGCTTTTCCAAGAGCAGAATGTGTTGATTGGGACTGGTGCTGACCTTCATAAAAAACCCAGAGCTGACCCCTTTGTCAGATGCCCCTTTGTCCAGAGTGCCTTCCTCCCTGTCATCATCATCAGAAGGGTGGCCGTGCAGGACCTGGGCCTTGCTCAGCACCAGCAGGATGCAGCAGCACCTGCACTGCTCCCAGTGTCTGCTCGGCCCCTGGGAGGGCAGCAGTGGATCCAAGAGAAGAGTGAGCTGTACCAAGTGCCTGGGAATGGTCACGATCTGCCTGCAGACTCGTGCAGCGCTTTGAGCGTGACTGTGAGTGGAGTTGTGTCTCTCCACAGGTGAAGGAATCGGATGGTGTGGTGAACGATGAGCTGCCGAACTGCTGGGAGTGTCCAAAGTGCAACCACGCAGGGAAAACTGGAAAAGTGAGTTTAGTGGCAATAAGTGGTGCTGGAAGGAGATACAAAATCTCAAGCCTTCCCTCTGGCTTGTAGATACAATTTTGCCCAATACCAGCTTTTGGTTTTGTGCTTAATTACCCGTGGTGGGGAGGTGCCACTAGAGGATCTTTAAGGTCCCTTTCAACCCAAAGCGTTCCAGATTCTGTGATTCATTCCATGATGATTCTGTGAGTTGAAGGAAACAAGGTGACAGCTTTCTATTCTTTAGTAGTTTCTGTATTCTTGTCCCAACACTTCACCCAGAACCTGGGGAATATTTAGGTTAGTTCTGTGCACTGCAGCACGTTAATTTCTACAAGGGAAATTCCTTACAGTAAATTAAAAATTCAGAAGCAATTATGCAAAACCCAGAGAGTCTGTTGGAATTAGGGAAACTTTATTTCTTCGCAAACCCAGACAGACACTCGCAAGTGTGCAGTTAGAAAAATAACTTTATGGAGGCTGAAACTTCAACTCCCTGCTAATCACTTTGTATGTTACAAAACTCAAAGAGCTGCGAGATGCATAAGGTATAAAGTTGGCTTGTGTTTTGTGTCTCTTTGGCGTACAAGCAAAAGCGCGGCCCGGGGTTCAAATACGCCTCCAATCTGCCGGGCTCGCTGCTGAAGGAGCAGAAGATCAACAGGGACAACAAGGAGGTGACGGACGCTGCGAAACGGAAAGGGGACTGTGAGGAGACCCCGCGGCGGAAATCGGAGGAACATTCCAAAAAGGCTCCGGTGGACTCAATCCTGAGGAGGAAGTCCGACGAGGTGCATCTGTGGAGGAAAAGGAAGTTCGAGAAGTCCCAGGAACCCACGATGAGAAAGCGGGTAAGGCACAAAGAGCCTTTTCGTTGTGCTTGCCCAGAGCGTGGGCTGGCTGGGCTGATGTCTCCTGCCTGCCGGCTTGGAGCTCACCCTGAGATCCCAGGTTGTTCCCAAAGGAACTGCCACCTTTCACCGTCCTTGGTGAAAGCCGCTGCTCTGACAGGACAGCGGCTGCAACAGCGACACTTGGGTTGACGTTCAGGGGCTGAAAACGTTGGGCCGTGGCTGTTGTTTTATTAAAAACACTAGAAAACCCACTTTAACTGAGAAGTCTTCACAAGGTGCTCAGAGTAGGAACGAGGTGCAGATGAATTTTTCATGGAAACCTTTTCATCTGTCTCCACGTGGTGGCGCCTGGCAGCTGTTTTGGGGCTGGTTCGGGAACGTGCCACACCGGGAGCTTTGGAAGTGACACCTTCTGGTGCCTGCAGGGAGCAGGGGCTGCTCCCGGCTGCCGTGTGAACGGTTTGGCCCTGAATGTGACAGTCAGGGCTCTTGGGCCAGGCAGGGACCTTGAACTGTCCTGTGGATTCCCAAGTGTGGTACTTGGGATACACAGTGGTGCTGGTTTGCAGAGGCAGGAGCGAGGGGTCAGGTTTGTCTCACGAGGAGGTGGCTGAGGGCTGTAAATCAGAGCCGGAGGCTGCGGGTGTGTGGCACGTGTGGCTCAACAGGAGTGGAGTCAGTCAGTCTTGCAAGGCCACACAGTGGGAATGCTGGGGGTAGGGATTGGGGCAGCTTTGGTGGAGTGAGAGAGCAGAATTCACAGTACCAGTCCATGCCTATCTGCTTGCTGGCCATGCTTTCCTTTTCCCATCCCTCTGGACTCCCTTTGGTGTGTGAGGAAGGCACAGCAGATCATCAAACCTTACAGGCAGCACAACAGATGTTGTGTGGTGGGGGTTTTACTTTTCTTTCTTCCAATAGCTAAAACTTGAAGACAAACTCTGCCTTCTTAATGATGGGTTCTCAATCCCTTTTAGCCCCTTCTCACGTGAGCTGAATGTGAGCCAGTTTTTCACTCAGTCCTGTCCTTGTGTCACTGTGGGCACTTTATTGTCCCACTTACAGAATCTCTCTCACATAAACCTTTAACTCCAGGATAGTTTAGCTGCTTGTGTGGTTTTATATCTTCTCTTCTGGTGTCCCATGTTAAAATACAGCAGCCAGCTGTGTTTTGATGACCCAAGGAATGCAAATGTTTCTGTGCTGCTGATATTTGGGTGTTCCTGTGTGGTTCAGTGTTGCCCCTGAGACACAGCCCCTCAGCC
Source organism: Sclerurus mexicanus (assembly GCA_013396755.1). Classification (NCBI taxonomy): domain Eukaryota; kingdom Metazoa; phylum Chordata; class Aves; order Passeriformes; family Furnariidae; genus Sclerurus; species Sclerurus mexicanus. Next base: position 218,991 of record VWZF01002325.1, on the reverse strand, counting down.
ACAGCACACCCCTGGAGTCCCTGCTGACGGGGGTGACCTGGCACACAGGTACTGCTCCCCTCTCACAGCCTGGCAGGATCACAGTTCAGTGCCTTTAAGCTCCTCAGTGCGGGATGCTGCAAACTGCCCCTGATGTTGTAATGTTTTCATTCTAACCTGTCATTAACTTGCTGTGACCTCTCCCTTTATGATATGTTAATTTAAAGGCAGGGTGATCAGCTTTCTCTGCAGGCTGAAGCATGGGAGGGAGCACAGCCACTAACCTGATGCAGTTAGTTTATTGGGAAAGCAAAAACATGAGCCTTCTGACACAACAAATGTGTTCACAACACCTTCCCTCTTCTTGCCAGCCCAGATCTGTTATTAGAGCTATTTCATTTTAGCAGCTCATGGCTTTTTTCTTGCTTGGAGCGATCAGATTAGACTTGAAGCCTTCCCAGGCGTGGGTTCATGTGTCTTTTACACTGCGTGGTGTGCAGGGAAGGGAGATGAGATTAATGGGAGCAAGTGCAGAGCAGTTTGCGGTTGGGAGCAGGGGCTGGGGCAGGAGGAAGGTGCCAGCAGAGCCCTGTGAGCCACGTGGGGCTGGGGGCAGTGGGAGGGCTCGGCAGCCCAGGGTGTGTCAGGACTGTCGGTCACATCCCCTGTTCTGCTGGCACTGGGGCTGTGGGGCTTGTGAGGGAGGGCAGAGTTGGGTCGGGGTGTGAGGGAGCAGCTGAAGGGGACAGAAGGACACTGTGAGTGTCCAGCAGCAAGGGCTGCACCAGCCCAGCCACTCTGTGGGTCAGCAACTGGGATTCCCTTTAGGCCGTGGAGTGAGGGCACTGGGGCAGTGTTTGAACTGGGTGCCCAGCGAGCATCTCCCAAGCCTGGGTGCTTCTGCCCTGCTGGGGACAAAGCTGTCCCTGGGGTGCTGCTGGTCTGCTTGGTGGTGGATGAGGCCCAGGATCCTGCAGGGTGAATCAATCCATTTATTGCTCTTGGAGCTCAGAGAGCCAATAGCTGGGCTGCTCATGCATGTTGGCATTTGAGCTCCATACCTTTGGCCCTGGATGTTCCCTGGTTGGGGTGGGTGGGGCTCCCCGGGCAGGGCTCCCTGTGTGGAGCATCTGCAGGAGTGGGGAAGGGAAGGGAAGTGCTGCTGGGAACCTTCTCACTCCAACAGTCAGCCCTCTTATCTTCCCTTGCAGCGGCGATCGTGGAAGGCTCCCGATGACCGAACTGCCATGATCAAACCTCTGCGGCGCCTCAAGCAGGAGCCCGAGGATGAGCTTCCAGAGGCACCTCCCAGGGCCAAGGACAGCGACCAGTCGCGGTCCAGCTCGCCCACCGCGGGCCCCAGCACGGAGGGCGCCGAGCCCAGGGACAAGAAGAAGTTCAAGATGAGGAGGAAAAGGCGGCTTCCCAACAAGGAACTGAGCAAGGAGCTCAGCAAGGAGCTTAACCAGGAGATCCAAAAAACCGAGAACAGCCTTGCCAATGAGAACCACCAACCCATCAAATCTGAACCCGAGAGCGAGAACGAGGAACCCAAGCGCGCGCTGAACAACAGCGAGAGACTCCATAGGTTCAGCAAAGGGTTGAACGGGACCCCCCGGGAGCTGAGGCACCAGCTCATCCCCAGCCTGCGCAGCACGCCCCGGGGCATCACCCGGCCTCCGCCTTCGCTCTCGCCCCCCAAATGCATCCAGATGGAGCGGCACGTCATCCGGCCACCTCCCATCAGCCCCCCTCCGGACTCGCTGCCCCTGGATGACGGGGCAGCCCACGTGATGCAGAGGGAAGTCTGGATGGCTGTCTTTAGCTACCTCAGTCATAGAGACTTGTGCATCTGTATGAGAGTTTGCAAGACCTGGAACAGATGGTAAGGAGGGCGGGCAGCGAGCTGGGCGGGGCGTCTGGTGGGATGGGCAGGGGAGGGAGGCACCGATGTGTCCTGGAGGGTGTGCGGGCTGTCCCTGGAGCTCTGGTGAGCCTGAGAAGGGGTGACCTGCAGTGGCCGGAGAAGCAGCACGTCTCGTGTCTCATGGTGCTTTCTCAGAAACAGCAGTTCCCAGCTGGGAGCTGTGTGTGTCAGCCCCGGCGTCAGCCTGCCGGGCTGCAGCCAGTCCTGCAGACACCACAGTGCCCCTGTGCTGGAACAGCCAGTCTGGGTCATGCTTAGTCTTGGTGTCGTTCTGCCCCAGGACTTGCTGATGGCCAGCATGTGTTCAGTTCAGCTGCTGAATATCTCTAGAGATACTGAGGATCCTGCTGTGCTCCTCACAAGGGCCGTGCTGCCGTCTCCCTGTGGAGGGGAGCGTTCCCCGTGTCTGAGCCAGCCGAGCACAGTCTGGAGGGTTCCTTTGTTAATGGCGCTGACTCACAGCGTGTCCCTTGTGCCAGGGGACCTGTGAGCCCTGGCACTGCTCGGCAGCAGCTTCGGGGCACAGGTGGGCAGGTTTCACTGGACCTGCAGTGAAGTCTCGTGGCTGTCCTGACTTGTCCCAGGTTCCTGCGTGTGCACACATGGACAGACTGGACTGTAACAGGCTCCTTTCTAGCACAGCCTGGGAACAAAACGTGTCCAGACCAAGTCGAGAGGCTGAAAATTCAGCGTGAGGTGATGTTTGTGGAGTGTCTCCTCCGTGGGCTGCCTGGTGTCACTGAAAGCTGTAAATGCGTTTTCCACTTAAATACAGTATTTGCTAATGGAAAAAAAACCTGAGAAAAAGTGGTTCCTGCACACTCATCAGGACTTGATGTTGTTGCCCTTAGAGAGCTATAGAGAATGCATAAGCCATATGGATAGAAAGAACACAAACACAGAGAACAGGAGAAGGGGGATCTGTTTTACCAAATCCACTGGTTTTAAGTAAGGAAAGCACAGGGGAAGTCACAAGGGTATTATTTAAAACCAGGCTGCATTGTCAGAAGGTAAGGAAGAAGCAGTGGCTTGTCTTCAGGCTAGAAAATGGATTTCAGTTAAGTGCTGGGATGACTTAAAATGGGATCTGAAGTTGTTGACACTTGTAATTGTATAGAAATCATTTGATGTTTTATTGCAGGATATATTTAATGGAGAAACTTTAAACTTACGTAACCATTGTGTGGGGCTGTGTTTCATAGGCCTTATTTTTGCCATTTTCAGTGAAATGCTGTAGTTTTTCCTGCTGTTTAATGATGCCTTTTAAAGCCTTGCAGAAATCCAAACAAGTGCCAAATTAAGTGCTGTTGGCTTTTTTCTTTTTGGGTAGGTGCTGTGACAAAAGATTATGGACCAAAATAGATTTAAACCATTGTAAATCCATCACTCCACTTATGCTTAGTGGCATTATTAGGAGACAGCCTGTAACCCTTGATCTTAGCTGGACAAATATATCTAAAAAGCAGCTGAGTTGGCTTATCAACAGACTGCCAGGTAAGTGAGGCGTTTTGCTCACCAATTTTAGCAAACCACTTTGTACCTGAACTGCAGCCTCTGGGGAAGGTCTGCAGGGATTGGGTGTCCTGGCAGAGGAGTGGATGCTCCCGGGACGGGTTTAGATATGGAAAAATGAAGCATTAGTGGGTTAAAATGGGCCCAAATGTCTTTTTTTTGTGATCGCTTGATCTGTTTGGTTAAAATAATTTGAGGCAGGTCTTGGCCACCAGGTGGAAGGTGCCTGTGCTGAGGGGATGAGCACAGGGTGGTGGGGGTCCCCCACAACTGTGAGGTTCCAGGTGGTGGGAGAGACGGAGGGCTGGGCAGGAGGAGGCTCAGGGGGTCCCTGGTTGCCCCCCCGGGCGCTGGGAGTGTTGTCAGAGCAGCCTGTGTGTGGTGGTGGAGATCACTGGGACGTCTCTGGGAAGGTCACGCCCTCCAACCTCTTCTGTGTCTGCAGGTCTGCGGGACCTGCTGTTATCAGGGTGCTCATGGATAGCAGTGTCGGCACTTTGCAGCTCCAGCTGTCCTTTGCTGCGGACTCTGGATGTGCAGTGGGCGGAGGGGCTGAAAGACGCACAAATGAGAGACCTCCTGTCGCCGCCCACGGACAACCGGCCAGGTAAGGGCACGGGAGCGCGTGGGAGCCCCGGCCCTGCCCCGGGGCCTGTTCTGCTGCTTGGGCCCCTCGGAGCGAAGGGGCTGGGGCTGTGCTGACCCACGGGGCGTTCGAGGTAGTGACTTGCAGCACCTGCTGGCCGGAGCCCTGGGGTCACAGGGATGTTCTCTGGCTGCTGAACCGTCATCTGAGCCGCTGTGCTGGTTTTCTGTCTGACTTTCTTCTCTTCAGGCTGCAACGGGTGTACTTTAGAGAGTATGGAAACACTTTCTTCCAGTTCAGGGAAGGAGCAGTTCTGTGGGTCATGCCACATTCGCCCGGATTTCAGCTCAGGTGAAATTTTGAGCAAATCGGATCTGCTTTCTGGCATGCACTGCACAGCCTACTGCTTATTCCCGACTTGTAATTCCGCTGGGCCCCTGCAGTTACTTCCATTCCTTTTGTTTTGAAATCAGGGGGTGGCTTTGTCCACGTGCCTGTTCCAAAAATAGACAAGCGTTCCTGCTGATGTCCCCTCCAAAGCTCCAGACAGGCCAAAGCATCTGAAGTTGACCTAGGGCAGCAGTGTTGTGTGTCACGGTGCATTTCATGGGCCTGCAGCTGTCGGTGGCGCGGGGTGAGACTCGGGGCACTGACCCGGCTGCCTCTGCTTCGCAGGTCAGATCGACAACCGCAGCAAGCTACGGAACATCGTGGAGCTGCGCCTGGCGGGGCTGGACATCACCGACGCCTCCCTGCGCCTCATCATCCGGCACATGCCCCTGCTCTCCAAACTCAATCTCAGTTACTGTAACCACGTGACAGATCAGTCTATTAACCTGCTGACCGCTGTTGGAACCACCACGCGCGATTCGCTCACGGAAATTAATTTATCAGGTAAGGGACCTGCCCCTGCTGTTGGACTGGTGTGAGGGGTTGGCCCCGGCCTAATTGCCCCTGCCAGGACAGTGCCCCCCGTGCGGGGAGCCGGGTGTGCTCTGGGCCACGTGCTGCACCAGGCTCGTCCTCACCGGGGATTCTGGGGCGCGGCTGCTCGGCTTTATCCGTCGGGTTACACGACAGCCCCGGGCAGCCAGAGGGGTGATGGAGCGGCCTGGCCATTCCACGGCTGCCACTGTCGGGGGGCACAAAGGGATAAACCAAGCTGGGCTGCTGTTAATTCCTGCCCTTGCTCTCCCCCCAGACTGCAATAAGGTCACTGACCAGTGCCTGTCTTACTTCAAACGTTGTGGGAACATCTGCCAGATCGACCTGAGGTACTGCAAGCAAGTGACGAAGGAGGGCTGCGAGCAGTTCATAGCGGAAATGTCCGTAAGTGTCCAGTTCGGGCAGGTGGAAGAAAAACTTCTGCAAAAACTGAGTTAGTTAAAGGACTCGTGTAAATACTGGGGTGAGGGGGGGAAGGGACTAAGAACACGTAGGGATTTTATTTTCAATTGGGAACTTGAAATATCAGAAAATGCCGCAATTGGATTTTACAACTCTTGTCGAGAACAACGTGAAACTACCCATGTTAAGAATTTCAACTTGTGCCACTAATTCAGTCCACCTGGGATGTCCTGCACTGGCTCTTATGCAAATTCATAAGGCGACTGTTACTGATGATAATTGTTCGCACCCGGAAGAGGACTGAGCTCCAAGAAATACTGTTATTTAAAGTACCACAGCATGTGCTTGGTAGTGTAAATTTGATTTCTGCTTTTCATTTCTTAAGAAAAAAAAAGTTGGTGTCATTCAAGTGGACCACGCACTGCATTTCTGCCTTCTTAACACGTTTTGTTTTGTTACATCTTACATTATGCAGAACTATTTTTGTACAAAAATTGTTTAAAAATTATTTATGCAATGTTTGAATGCATTACCAGTGTTTTGGTTTTGATTGCCAATTTTTATCTTTACTTATGGTAGGCGAGAACTTAACCTATACTTCGTAGACAGTATCTATCTACAAACGTGCCCAGGTCAGGAAAAGTAGGTTCATACTTTCAACTTAAAGCATGTTTTAATGGAAGTTTATATCCTGCTTTGTATACTTCAGAAGTGACATAAGCATGTTGTGGAAATAAGGTGTAAATTATAGTTGAAGTAAAACACTTTTATCTGTATAGAAATCACCTTTTTCTCAAAATTTTAAAAAAAAATTCCAATTTCAGCTTTTGCACATAGGAGGGTTTCACTCTGTAGCATGAGCTCTTGTACTCAATATGAAATTAATTTATACAGTGAGTCCAGCAGTAGAATAAATGGTCAAACGTAGTCTCTCTTTCTTTGAAGTGTGAGTTGAGTTCTCATTTAAGGTTTATAACATGGTTATTTCCTGATTGTAAAATTCTGCATTCATAAGTGCCATTGTTGTACGGTGTTGTTTTCGTAGACCTTCCTGATGCAGTTTTACCTTTGTTGAATTTGTATAAACAATTGTACAAAAAGAGGTGCTGGTTCTGCGCGTTTCTGTTCCGCTGGGGGTGGGAGGGGCTGGTCTTTGTCCCGTGTCTCTCAGTGAGCATATTCCAATGATTTTTACTAAGGCAGCACTAAAACACTCACCTGTGCATTCCTCCAGCTGGGATCTGCCCGGGGCAAAGCACGAGGAGTGCTGCCATCTCAAGCCAAGCGCTTTCAGGGCTGCTTTAAAGAAGAGACAGAGGCTGGCAGAGCCCATCACCCATCTTTATTAGGCTTGAGTAGCTAATGAGCCGCATGGAAATAACACTGAGGGCATGTCTGTCTTCATTAGCCACCCTGCTGGACAGACTCCAAGAATTAAGTTCCATTAAAAAGTTACTTCTAAAAAATAAAGCCATTGAGAGGTTTGCTCCCTTCTGAAAAATACCCAGCAGAGCTTGGAGCTGTTTTAGTGTGAGGAGGAGCACCTTTCTCTCTTTCACACCAACTGTGCTGTTCACAGAAACGAGGGCCAGTGCCAGTGGAGCAGAGGTACAAGTCCTCAGGACTTTTGCTGGCACATGGCAAATCAAAAGAGAAGCTGTACCTTTGTTAATCCACTCAAAGAATAACTGTACTGGACAAACAGAGTCCTTCCTTACCTTTTTTTTTAAGAGCATTTAACCAATCACTGTCCTGGCCAAGCTTGGCCACAGGGGTCATGGCCCCCCAGCAAGAGCGACTCTTGCCCTCTTTTCCCCAGGTCATCACTCAGTGATCTCCTACAAGGACCATCACAATTCCTGCGCCATGAGGACCTGCACCTGTGGTGATGGCAGAGCCCAGCTCAGCCTTGGGTGAAAGTCTCTGAACAGGAGCTTTTAAACAAAACCTGTTTCCTTTCCCTGCTCCCAAGTAACCCCTCCCCAGTTAAGGTTAGTAATGCCACACATTCCACGTTAGCAGCAAGGAGGTGGTGACCCTGATCAGTGTTCACAGTAACATCAGGCTGTCGGCACATGGAGTACAATCATCACAGAGTAATAGTTACAACAGGCATGAGCGGATTAAGGACCACACTAACATGGTGTACTAGAATACCCCTTTTTAAAAAAATATTTTCTTCCTAGACTCAAAACCACCCAGTAACTGGTTTTTGGAGCCCACCTGGCAGAGCCCTGCGCAGCCCCTGAGCCCTGCAAAGTGATAAAGAGTTTTGTACATTGACAGAGGACAGCCAAGACAACACATGTGTCATGACAGACATTCAGAAGGAGCAATCGGCATAAAGCACGACTGCTTAAGGGCTTCTGTGCAGGTACAGTTCATGGCAGTGCTTCCTACAGCCGTGTCCGACACCGTGTCGGAACAGGTACATTCCAGAATTAGGGCAAAGCTGAATATTCAACCGATATATTCATTGCTTCTAATGCACTAAAACGCCACAGGCTAACAGGCTCAAGCAGAGGTGTTTGCTGACCGCTTGCCGAGTGCTGAACGCACGAGGAGTGAGATTCTTCAGAAGAGAGCAAGAGCTGCTGTAAACAGTTTGACTCCAACAGTCCCCAACGGGGTTATCAGCTCAGGGGGGCAGCGGTGGCACTGCGCACACAGGCCTCGCCCCGGCCTGCCCAGCCCTGCCCTGCAGGAGGGGGTACAAAAAACCTCGGACAACCGTCAGAAGCCGGTGCTGCAAGCGGGAGGGGCTCAGCTGAGCCTGCCCGGGGCTCGGCTCTGCTGGGCTGCCCTAGGACTTGAAGACGTGCACGGCGCGCACGACGTACTGGCGGCAGATGGGGCACTCGCTCATCCTCTTGCCGCACTTGGTGCAGGTGACCATGTGGCCGCACTCCAGCAGCACGCAGTCGATCACCGCGTCCATGCAGATCCGGCACAGGTTGTCGTCGTCCTCGTTCAGCTGCATCTTCTCCCCCTCTGAAACCCAACACAGAGCCAGGTCAGGCCTCTGGGCCTGCGGGATCGCCGCAGTTCCAGCCCAGCACCGCTCCACCCGCGGGCAGCTCCCTGGGGACACGGCCCTGCTCCTGCTCACAAGAGTTTTAATAAGCCCCAGCTAAGAACTCATCTGTTTTCCTCCAGAGGCACCAGAAAGGCCCTCTGTGAACAGCCCGATCTTTAGCTCCATTCTTTAAACTCAGAAACCATTTCCGATTCAGAATATAATGACTGTGAAATAACCTGCTGGATTAAAATTCAGAGTATGTTGGTTTCCCATCCCGGAGCTCCATGTCTGGCAGAACACTTTCCTCAGAAGATTAAACACAATAATAAAGCAGACTAAGAAGTAGAAGCCTTAAGTAGGCCATAAAGGTGGCAGAACTGAACAAAACCTGTCAGGTTTCATTGCAAACAGCCAGCAGCCTCATCAATAATTGAATGTTCCATCAGACCACGGTGAAAAAACTAAAAATCCTAAGTTTAAAGCTTTTTTTTCCAAGCTTTGTTTGTGTGAGCAGGAATTGGTCTGCGGATATTCTACAACCACACAAGTGAAAGACTCCAGCTGCTGAGTGGAGCAGAGGCAGAACAACCCCAGTCACTGAGCTGCAGCCACAGAACCACCTTACCGTGAAAACATGGACTGAGACCAAACCACTTGGACTTTTGCCACTGTAGCTTTTAATTCTGCACTGCAGTGACAGACCTGGTCTGCACAGCCACGGAGCAGCTCTGGGCTAATGCCCTGTGAAACCCCGCAAAGCACGTGCGGGTGCCAAGTTTCATGTTCTCTGAGGAACTGGTTCTCAGTTGTGCAATTTTACCCTCACCGTGAAAGCTGAGCTCTCCAACCTTTGGAAAACAATCTGAAAAAACCAGCACAACCCTGGAAAGCTTCATTTAATCACTAGAGCCACGTTCAGCCACTCCAGGAGCACCTTGCATTGTTAAAACCCACCTTCCAGGTGTTCCAAGTCAGATACCAAGTCCTTCTGCTGGCAGAACCAAACACTGGAAACCAGACAGTGAACAGTCTTAGGAAAGTGAGAATAAAGTATAAACCTACGTGTCTTGTGGTTTTCCTCGCTCTCCCTGTACAGCCTGCTCACTTTTTCCACAAGCTCCCATTTCTCACAGCATCCTGAGTAGTTGACAAAGTTGCAGGCGAGTATTTCCTTCAGCTGCCGCACACTCAACCCCTCGATGTCTTCCAGGCTGGAGATGTCGGACAGCGACGCCCTCGCTCTCTTCCTGGACAGCCCAGGGGTCTGAAACACAGCAGTTGTATGGTTTTAATGTCCTCCCAAGGTCAGAGCCCCACATCTGGAGCTACATGAAGCTGCAGCAACTCGGCTAAACTTTAATAACTTTCAAAGCAAGTATGTGCTTGACACAGCAAACTCTGGAAGAACCAGAGCATGAGGCCAAATGTTGACAGATCTACACACTTTATGGTGTCACACACCAGAATTCCATTCCTTGGATAGTTCATCTCTCACCTGCTCTTCTGCACTTTCTTCTTCTTCATTATTTACAGATGTTTCTGTTTGTCCCTGTGTACAAAATGAAACTAATCAGAATAAAATCCGTATTATTCCCTTATAAAACACACTTCTTCGTACTGAAGTGATCACAATGACACTTTGAAGTTCCAATTGCTACTAATCATCACGGGCTTAAGTCACCTCTTACCTAAACTAGGAATCTTTGTTAGTAACCTCTTAGTTTTGGGTGTGAGATACAAAAGGTGCTTTTCCTGCCCCCCAAACTGTTTTGTTTTAAAGCAATGCATAACCTAAAAAAACAAACAAAACCCCCCAATGCTACCCCATGAAACACGTTCATTACTGTACCCTTAAAGGTGTTCCATTTCCTGTGCTTCCCCTTCTGTTTGCAAGTTCCCCTGGATTGGACGTGGACACAGACATGGAGAAGGGATGAGTGAAAAAGGCCGAGGTCTGTGAGCGTGAGGAGCGCAAGCTGCCAGCGTCCATGTCCCGCTCCGCCCCCAGCCCGTGGTGGCACAGCACCAGATCCACCAGGTCTTCCTTCTCTCTGCAGGTGTCTGTCGGGATGTTTCTGAGGATCAGATACTGGCGCAGATCCTTCACTTTCAATCTCATTAGCTGAGGTCTCTGGAAGGCTGTTTCTTGCAGCAAGTGACAAGTGGAACATCTCCGGAGATTCTCTTGTAAGACCGAACAAACGGAGCAGAAATCCTTCTTGCAGTCGCAGCACACGTGCTAAAGGGGAAGCAAATAACCATTCAGCTGCACAATCTACCAGTAGTTTTTCCACTGTCAGTTGTGACATATGTAATTTTCAAGATTTAAGTCCAGAAAACTGCCCTGTCAGATAGTTTTGCAGGTGTCCCAAGGCAGTCCCTCACTTCTGTGGCACTATTGAAGCTGATTGGAAGTTTCAGTGAAAAACATTATGAATAAACGAATTAAGTACTTGAGCTGTAGTTTAGACAAAAAAACAACCAATTTTATGGTCTGTTAAAACACTTCTGCATATGCTGTCACTCATCTTTTCACATGTGTAAGAAAACCCCAGTATAATCCCCAAACTTTGAAGAACATGCTCCTTCCTCGACTGATTCCCAGAATTCAAAGTAGGCCTTGGATGTGATGAATCACATGGTAGGGAAATACTCCCAGATGTCATTTCTGAAGAGAGCTTTGTTCAAAAGACACACAATACACACAAGCTGGAATGGGCAAGACTGTCAGCATCTCATCTCCTGTGAACAAACCCAAACTCTTCAAGGCTTTCAGGATTTTAGTAAATTAGTATTAGCTTCAGAAAACATCCCTACACAATACTTAACAAAGCATTTGCCATGTCAACAACAGGACACACAGGAAGGGGAAAACATGCAAACTGAGGAAAGAGGTTTCATGACCATATGCAAGAGCTGCAGAGGATTAGGTCACTGAGGGGACAGAATAATGATTCTGCACAGTTGTGACACACAGAAATAATATTAACAATCTCAATTTTCTTTATCTGCATTAACCCACCAACCTGCCTCCCAAAGAAGCAAGAGGCTGTTGGAGCACAACAGCATTTAGCAGAACTAAAGCTGGTTAGGAAACAATCAGAACTGCACTAGAATTCCCAGAAAGAAGCTGTGATACCACACTGGGAGTTTTTAGCTTGTCCACCACCCGGTTTGTTCACTCCAGTACTCAGCCACTGTGTTTGGTGCCCTCTTCAAAACCAGATTTGCTTTAACATGTAAGATTCTGAAGCCAACACATGTATCTTATTAATGAGAGTCCGTTAATTTTCACGTCAGCCCAGATCCAACGTGTCACTGACTAATGAACATGAGACCTCTTAACTTCTAATCCTGGCTGACAGTAATTTCCTGTGACCTCAGAACAAGGCACTTCTCCCTCCCTGGCTATCTGCCTCGGGTTCCTGAGAGACACACACTCATCTCCCAGATTAGTCCACAGGACTAAAAACACAACGTAATAGGAAATATACTCACTTTTTTCCTGAAAACTGAAAAGGAAAGTCCACAGGCTTTGCAGACAATGTTAGTGCTGGCTGCAGCTGGAGCTGGATATGCTGAGAAGTCTGTACTTGGTGTAAACCTGAATGGGCCAGCACCTCCCCCAAATCCAGCCTGCTGGCCACGCACTGCTCCGGTACCCATGACTTCATTCAGCAACCCGCAGCAGGAGGCCCACATGGAAGTAGCTCCCGCCTGAAAACATCACAAAGCAAGAGCAGAAAATTAGTATCTGCAAGCCCCCGTCAGATGTGACTTGCTCCCGAGGAGCTGCTTCCCTCCATCTGTTGTCGCCCCAGAAGCATGTGGTGTGAATTCCCAGAGCACCAGGAATCCTGTGACAGCCCCCGAGCTCCACTCCAGCTGAAACCCAGAGTGGGAAAGATTTGCCTCCAAGAGGCCAATCCAGGCACAGGGAGCTCATCCTCCCAACTCCTCTTCCAGCAGAATCTCCCACAAAAAGAGTCAGGAGGTGATGCAGCAGGGGAGCAAGGAAGGAGGAGAATGAGAGCCTGTTGTAGGTGAGGGGCAAAACCCAAAAGGACGACAGGCAGAAACAGCAATTTCTCATGATTAATGCAGAGCTGTCCCTGCAGGATCTGCTCCAGAACTAATCCAGCTCTTGTATGACTCACAGCAAAACTCTCTCTAAAAAAAAAACATTCCTGGGTTTCAAACTTGAAAACCAATCTTCATTAGAAGCTAATTACAGTCTGGTTTCACTGAGAGGGAAACACTTTTCAAGACCTCCCTGAACCCCCTTGTTTTGTTGCCTTACAAAACGTCTAACAAAAATTAAAACTTTAAATGACCTTACTCTGTATGGACTGGATTTCAGTTTTGAGTCACACAATCTTAAGACACTACAAAAAATTCTAGACACATAAAAAAGTGCTATTTTGTATCCCTGAAAGCCTTTAGTCTGGATTCTCTATCAAAAGTGCATATTCTACTTAGAGGGGGAATTTGGACTCCAAGTTGTTCAGGTCACAAGTTTAATCACTGTCAGGTGGCTCCCTGAAACCTGCTAAAGAAAAAAACCCAATCACATGAGGTGCTTTCTGGAAGGAAGCTGAGGGGTATAACTTCCCTTAAATATAATTATTTTTGTACTTTTCTTCTTAACAGCTGTTCTCTTTTTTATTCCAGAGCAGCCTTTTTTTTTGTTTCCCCAAAGCACAAAGACAGAAAATAATTGCTTTTGAGACTTGCAATTCTTGCTGTAGAACCCAAACCAGGCAGGACAGGCACATCAGACCAGTAACACGGTGCTTTAACTCCTGCAGTAACCAGACTAATTTCTACATGAAATCCAGTCCTCAAACTAAGGCTCGTTTTCTACTTCTCAATAATAAAAACTGAAAGCAGATCAATATTAAATTTCCCTGGACAAAACAAGTTGTACATAATTTTAGGCAAGAGGAATTAACTTTCCAGAAACACATCCTGAAAACCAATGACTTAATCCAACAGAGCTCCAAGTTTTAAAACTTGGGACCTTTGAAAAAGTACTTTTTCTCATCTTAAGGGAAAACTGTAACACAAACATTACTCTCATTCTTGAACTAGTCACGAAAACTGATGAGCTAAGTGCATATTCAAAACATTTTTAAACAGTCACATCAAATAACAGAAAAATAAAACAATGAACCAAAAGTCTGTCAAAACTACTGTATTTTTTGGGGGGGGTCACATCAGCAGCAGGACACACAAGGACTAACGGGACATGAGACATTTGCTACCACAACCCCTGCCTGAGAGCTTAACACCTGCTTCTTAGACTTATTTCATTCCACAGCCTGTCACAACTGCTCAGACAACACTGGCAACACTAAATAAATATATTTTTAGGAACTTTTTGTTACCCGTTTTGGACACATGAATGTTGCTAGTATCAAAGAGAGAATCTCTTTATCTTCCTGCCAACCGCTCAGTCACTTTAAGGTAAAAGATAGGGCCACCTGGGCATTATTAGTTTTCTCCTTAACCTACGCAGTCACCTGTGGATTCCTTCTATGCCCTCGGGTCATTAACTGCTAATTGAATTACAGCGTCTAGACTCCCCATATTGCTCTGCAGAAGAAATGAGACCGCGCAGAAAAGCACCAACACAACAAACGAGACGCGGTGAGACAGAACCTGCCTCCCTCGGGAATTCATTAAAACGCTGCCAAACTCCTGCACCAAACCCATCCCTCCCCGCGTCCGCGTCCTCTTCTCACCAGCTGCCGCCGGGAACCCTCTCTGCCCGTACCTTACCTGCGTCCTACAGGGGTACAACACCGCCTTCCAACTCCTCTGCGGCTGCTTTTGGCCGTGGGGTGTCGCCGGCGAGGGTTTTCACCCGGGCACGGCCGAGCTGCTCCGGACTACACCTGTGCCCTCGGGGTGCGCTGCCACAGCCGCGGGAGGCGT
>VWZF01002325.1:153783-195004 GCA_013396755.1 Sclerurus mexicanus | reverse complement strand
AGGCTGCGCGCGGCCGTCGAGGAGTGCTGCCCGCAGGTGGCCAGCTCCGTCCACATCAGGTGCGGGCCGGGCCGGGCGGGCGGTCGGCTCTGCCCCCTTCTAAAGGCACCCACTCGGGGCAAAACCTCGCGGTTCTGCTCGTCAGCATCGTCCTTCGGGGCTCCAAGGCACAGGCCAAACGTGGGAGGCAGAGGGTGTAGGGTTCGGGTGGTGCAGGAGGTGTGTGGTCACCAAGAGCTCGCTGGACAGCGGCAGGGCCAAACATATGATCAAAGAGTTAAAATTTTTAAAGTTTTAGGAAATAGAAGAATTCCGCGTTCCTGTTTGTTTTGCTAGAAGGATAGCCATCTTTTCTGATGATTCTCTTCATTAAGAAAGCTGTTTTGAAAGAAAAAAGAACATCATCATAATCATCATCATCATTATTAATATTATTATTACCACCACTATTACTACTACTTTTGTTACTGCTACTATTATTACTACTGCTATTAGTCCTTAATTCTTTAATATTTATCTCAGCAGTATAAAACCCCCCTGGGCCCAGTAATTGAGTTACCCCATGGCTCTGTTTGTGTTTCCTCACGCCCGAAACAGGAGAGTGTTTTATTTGATGTCTGTAAGAACTCCCTAAAAAAATGTGGTTTTCTCTCCCTGTTTAGGTTAAAACTAATGGTGGAAGGAGAACTGAAGGACATGGAGCAGTTTTTTGATGACCTTTCAGATTCATTTACAGGGACAGAGCCAGAAGTTCATAAAACAAGTGTAGTAGGTAAATAATTGTCATCCATAAATTATTTTCAATGGGACTTCTATAATTGATGTGATTTAGTCAGGATCCAGCCTTGGTTTTGGGGAGATGGAAGATTTTTCCTTTGCTCAGATGTTTGACACTAACCAATAATTTTGCCTGTTGTGAGGGAGTTGCTGATTTTAACAATTTTTCTATGCTCAGAATATCTGTGAGATTTGCACCAAGTTAAGATCAGATTTGCACCCTGCAAAAAATGAGTTCTATCACTTGGTAGGATAGATGAATTTCTGTTAATTTCTGTTTCACGGGAAGTGAAATGATGTGGTTTAAGCTCCCGGTCGTGATTCTGGTCTCCTCTCTGAAGGTGTCTCCCTTTGCAGGGCTGTTCCTGCGCCACATGATCCTGGCATACAACAAGCTCTCCTTCAGCCAGGTGTACAAACTTTACACAGCACTGCAGCAGTACTTCCAGAAGGATGAGAAGAAGAATGGGGCTGAGGAGAGCGACATGGAGCTGACAAACCCAGAGGAGCCGGATGGCAAAATGGAGAAGGAAGAACTCGATGGCCCTTTAAGGTGATACATTCATATTAAATCTTTTCTGCCTGTTATGAAAATTAACCTTGTGGGTTTTTAAAGCCTCCTGCACCCGGGCTGAGCTGTGTGGCTACTTCTTAGTGCCACCCTGTGGTGACACTTGTCAGTGGCTCAGAGGAGGTGGCAGTGCCTCATCCTCACTTAGGGAATTCCAGGCTAAAGGGCAGTTGCTGCTCACAATTTCCCCCCCAGCTCACTGATTTCTCTGGTTGTCGTGTGCTAAAGCTGTTGGAGAGGTCACTCCTGAAAGATTATTGCTAAGGAAAAGTTAAGCTTAATATTTTTGGTTTCTCTCTCCACCCTTCTCCAAATAAAAGAACTTGTTCTCTTTACTCACAAAGGAGAAGCAAATACGCTGCTAAAGAAATGTGAGAATAATCCTAAAAGTATTTTCTGTGTCCATATATTCAACATGGACTTTCTAAGCTGTCTGTTGTATAAACCTGTGCTTGTGCAGGAGTTGCTGCAGCAGGAGCCACACAGCAGCTTTGCGTGTCCTTGCTGGTTTTCCACGGAACAAACTTCTGGCAGAACACCTGTTTTCTGGAGTCATTTGTGTGGCCAAAGTGCCACTTCATTTCATTGGGATGTTTTCAGAAGAAAGAAAAAACAGAGCAAATCCATTTGAATATGTCAGCCCTAAATGTTTTCTCTGCTCTTTTTCTTTAGGGTTTTTTTAGGGTGTATTTAGAGTAACATTCTGTCTGCTGCAGTCTCTGCAGGCTGAAGTTTACAGTTAAACTGTCAAATCATTTGGATTGTTAACTCTGATGTAGTAAATGTTATTGTTTTGTTTTCTCATGTTACATTCATGCTTTGAGCTTTAGTATCCCATAAAACTCCATAAAGCAAATCTGTGGAGTGTCCCATAAAAACCATTTCCGTGTGTTATTTCCTTGCCCCTGTTTCTAACCAGAGTGTCTCTTACCAGGGAAGAAGAGATTTCCTGCAGTGGTCCTCTTTCCCAGAAACAAGCAGAGTATTTTCTGTCTCAGCAGGTGTGTTAATGCTGAATCAAGGGGAGGGAATGTTCCCTCAGAGGAATTTCACCTGGAATTGTATCCGCAGTGTCAGACGGGGTGTTAAAGCAGTTGAAGATTCGGTGATATCTTGCGTGTTGTTGCTCGGCATGAGCACTTGGGGCTCAGAGGGTTTTCTGCAGACATTACCATATGCTGGCATTTGGTTCTGGGAAGGCCCTTCCACTCTCAGTGCTCTCCTCGGGTCTGATGCCTGGGAAATGTGCAGTTTTGTTGATTATTCCAGCTGGAAAATACAAAATGGAGCAGAAACACACATGAGCACAAATGTCAGGAATTCAATGTTCAGTAATGCTTATTCTAGTAACTAGATGATTGTGATTTTTTTATTAATTGAACTCCTTGCCAAAGCAAATTATGGATTTAGTTGTATTTATTTTCCTGAAGGTTTTTTTTTTTTTTTCTTTTTTGTGAGAAGATTCTTGTAATTCCGGAAAGCAGTTCTTCAAGGAGAAATTTATCCAGAATTCTCTAAATACCTTTAAACAGTCCTTTGAATAAGCTTTTATTTGACTTGGTCTCTCTGATCTCTGGAAAGTGAACACTATAATAAAATATAGAATAAAACTGACAACTGATGTTTCAGTGTCATAGTAGACAGAGCTGTTACAAAATCTCTTTTAATGTTCTCTCCAAGCAGATAACAACCTGACAGTCCTGTATCACAATACATTTATAACCCTCCTGATGCACTTACATATCTTACTTTTCAAATTGTATTCCAGGCTTCTTTATTAAAGAATGATGAGACAAAGGCTCTTACTCCAGCATCTTTACAAAAGGAACTGAACAACTTGTTAAAATTTAATCCAGACATTGCTGAAGCAGTAAGTACCATTTTCTTCATCCCAAATGGTTGTAAAGGGATTCCTTATCTCTAGGATGGGATTATTTGGGAGCAATTTATTCTCTATTGAAATAGAAGCAGATGATAAAAATGCAAGCAAGTTGCATGTAAATGTTTAGTAATTCAGACTGGGACTCCTGAAGGCACAGAAGCCTTAATTAGGCTTCTCTGCGTGTCTGGCTTCATGCACAGATATAAGCCTCTTAATTTTGGTGGGACTGAGTGCATTCTTATTTAACTAAGTCTAAAACCTACTTCTTTTACCTACATTTCCTTACGGAATTTCAGGCCTCATATTCCCATGGTTTAAAAATCAGTATTAGGTGCAATATCTGTTCATTTTGCTGGCTGATGTTCACTTTGCTTGTGGGGCTTAATAACAGTTTATACTGAAAGCTGCAGACAGACCTGTGCTGTGAGCACTTGCCTTGTCCCTCAACAGTTTGTTCTTGAGCAAATTCCATGAGTTCCCAGTCAACTCTTTCTAACCCTTCTTCCCAGCAGCCCTGGGCTGAGGCAAACTGGATTTTCCTTGCTCTCAGCTGGAGACATGTCCTTGGAGGGGCTACCATAGTCGTGGGCTGGATTTCACAACTCCAGCATTCTGGGGCTTTCCTGCCCAGATCTCAAAGCCAAAAAGAAAACACATCATTGTAGCATCTCCTTTCCATCTGCCCAGCATTTGGAAGCAGTGCTGATGTTTCTGAGCATCCTCCTGAGTATAAACACGGTGGGAGCCATGCCTCCATTCCCACTCTCACTTCACACGTAAATACAGGGATCGTGCCTTTGCAGAGATCTCAGATTGAGTGGGATCGTTCTGACTGCCAGATCCCGGCCTATGGGGCACCAGCTGTTAGGGAAACCAACCAATTTGTGCAAGAAGTGACCCAGTTTTACCCAGAAATTCTGCACAGGTAGTATCAGTACCGTTGTACCTTCTGATGAAGCACTTCCTGGCCGTGCAGCGTTTCGTGGTTACTGAGCCTCTCTCAGTAAGAAAACACACAGTAATTACAAACACAACCTGGGGATTAATACCTCTGTGGTTTAAACTGATTTCTCTCTTTTTTTTTTTGTAGCATTATTTAAGCTACTTAAACAGCCTCCGAGTGCAGGATGTCTTCAGCTCCACGCACAGCCTCCTCCATTACTTCGACCGGCTGATCCTGACGGGAGCGGAGAGCAAGAGCAACGGGGACGAGGGCTACGGGCGGAGCCTGCGCTACGCCGCGCTCAACCTGGCGGCCCTGCACTGCCGCTTCGGCCACTAGTGAGGGCAGGGCAGCCCGGGGCTCACACACACGCCTGTCCTTCCCAAAAGCCCATCAGGAGAAGGGGCTCTCCCCCCCTGGACACTCGGGTTGGGATTCTCTAGGGCTCTCGGTTTGGTTTTATGGTGGTGCTTGTTTGGTTTCCATAATAACTGAGCCAGGTCAGAGCTGACATTTGTCTGGGTCCTGTCCCTGTTTGCTGGGTATTTAAGTTTTGGGTCACCACATTTCCATGACCTCAGCGGAGACGAAGGCCTATTTTCAGCCATATGCTCAAGAAAATGTGGTTGGTCTTCTGTTAACATTCAAGTTAAAACAGAGCTGATGGTCTGGGAAAAAGAATAATTAAAAAAAAATAGCCATCTGAGATTTTAAAATTTAAAATGCCATGGGGGTGGCATTTATTTTGTTGATTGAGCTGGCCTGCCCATCTCCATAGATGGTTTGCATTTATTGATTGCTGCCTAGATGCATCATGTAAAAGGAGTGGAGAGGGGAAGGACACTGCAGAATTGAGAGCAACAACAGTTTCTGCACAGGCACGTTCTAAATACTGCCCCTGCTCAAACAATAACTTGTCACGTTGGCATGTGCAGGGTTTGAAAGCCCACACAGGGGTTCCAGTGGGCATTTTGGCTTGTAGATCCTTCATATCCTCACGACTAGAATGTATTGCTGAGCACCAGGAGGAAAACACAGGCAGACTGTTAAATCAGAGTTCTCTTCTGAGTGCCATATTCACAATTTAGACCAATATTCCTCTGCCTCAGAATGCTGTATCATAAGCACTGTTCTCCCTCTGCTTGCTCACAGCCAGCAGGCTGAACTTGCCCTTCAGGAAGCCATCCGGATTGCCCAGGAGTCCAACGACCACGTCTGCCTGCAGCACTGCCTGGTGAGAGCTGGCCTGAGATGGGGGGATTGGGTTATTTTGCTCAGTGAACTCTTGCAGAACTTCCCTTCCAGCGGGGTCTCACCCAGGCCATCAGTAACTTCACTGCCCAGCAGTGGGATGACATTGCTTGTGGCAGGTGGGGCACCCAGGGCAGCAAACTGGGGTCCTGGGGTGGTTCTCTTGCAGCTCAGGATCAACTTCTTAAACAGGAGTTGTAATCCCAGAGATCTCAGTACTGAGCTCAAAGTTTAGTCATAGATGTTTTAAACAGACCAAGTATTTCATGAGCTTCCTCCTTCCTGTCTGTTGAGTTCTCAAAGAGTAACCAGCTGCCTTTTGAGCAAACAAAAAGTGGAAGGAAATACTTGAATTTCTCTGTGTTTCTTCCCCTGTAATCAACATTATAATGAATTGACATGAATGGTATCAAACTCCTGAAGAACTGCATTCCACAGTTACGTGTGAGTGGATTTCTGTGCATCCCTGACCCTCCGGTGCTGGCTGCTGCCACATCACTGTCCCTCCCAGCCTGCACTTCTGAGATATTTTGCTGTGCAGCATTTAGGGAAGTTTCCTTAGAATCATTAATTAATTCTGAAGTTATTTGTATTTCCAGTGAGTTTTTGTGCATTCTATAACACTAAGCCAAGTTAAAAGTGCTGCAGCATTGGCTTTTTGCAATGAGATTTTAATTTTTTCCCCTGCTAGAGCTGGTTGTACATCCTGGAGCAGAAGATATTCGATAGCTGTGTTCTGCTGGAGCACTCTGTGAACAAATCCTTACATTTTGGGTTGCCGGTGAGTCCGTTTCATCCATCCCTACCTTTGTTCTGGGACAAACCCATGTGGTGATGGGAGTGTGTGTGATTAGAGTTTTGGGGTTTGGGGCTGCTCTGTTCCAAATATGCAACTGAATTTAAGCAAATCTATTTTAACACTTCACAATTTAGTTGTTTTTGTGAGTTTTGCTCTTCATGTTAACAAAGCAGAGTTCAGTTGCTTTAATGCCAGAGTATTATTGAAGGCTCACTGCTTTTCCTCCTAACTTGTTTGACTTTCAGGCAGAAAAACCTCCCTGTGGCTACTGGCCCCAGGCACCATTTTGGCAGAATCTGATGCTCAAGAGGGTTTCTTATTTCTCCATCTTCCCTGAAACCCAGTGCTGATGCCTCTGGCAGGGCTTTGAACAGATGTTTACTTGTACAGCTCTGTCCCAGCTGTGAGATCTTGCAAGGCAGCCCTTCCCTTTGGTAGTTCGTACCCTGAATCTGCTGGCCATTGATGTTTAGCTCTGTCTCTCCCAAATCTGTGATTACTTTGTTAAGAGAGTTGTTCTAAAATTGATTAACCTGCTATTTTGGGGAGATGGGAGCAGATGTGGCTGCTTGGTGGGGAAGGGGAGGGAAGGTTCTGTGTTTCCACAGCTGCTCCATCACTGGAGAAATCCAGGTACTGTTCCTGTCCTCCTCTCTAAGATTTCTGTGTGGGGGAGTGGAAATTACCTTTCACATCCAACAAAATGACATTCACATATGTGTGGGTGTGCGTAAGTGGGTATTTAAAGAAATGCCTTGGAGCAGTGTTCCTTTGTCTGTGCTGAGTAACATCGTGTCTTTTTGGAATTTTTTTATTACTTTAGAACTCTGCTCCAGTGTAATTTGCAAGCCTTCTGTACTGTGTTGTCTCTCAAAGCTGTTGGTATGTTTTTTTTCCTCCTTCCCAGTATCTTGCTTCCTTGGGAATACAGTCCTTGGTTCAGCAAAGAGCTTTTGCAGGAAAGGCTGCCAACAAACTAATGGATGCTTTGAAAGATTCTGATCTGCTGCACTGGAAGCACAGCCTGTCCGAGCTCATTGACATCAGCACAGCACAGAAAACAGCCATTTGGAGGTTATACGGCCGCAGGTATTGGGCTTGTCTGGCACCCCTGGCTGAGCTCACTGCACCTGTTAGCACATAATGCATTTATATAGGTGTAACAAGTGGCTGTGTCTCTGCAGTGCACTAAAATGAAGCAATCAGACCGTGATTCAATGCAGTTATTTCCATTGTCTTGTGTTCCCTTAAAACTCGTGCTGAAGAAGAGATTGAGTTTCCATTTAGTAGTGGCAAATAGATCATAAATTTTTCCTTAGCCCCCCTCTTCGGCACCTCTTTGCTTAGACTGTGTGTAGCTTTCAGTCTGTAGTACTTGATGTGCCTGCACATCCCGAGTCCCTGGACAGCAGTGGTTTTACAGGTTTTCCTTCTTCCCAAGGCCCCTGGCTCACCAGAAGATGCAGCCTGTTGTCGTAACAAAACCGTAGATTAAAAGCAGTTGTTGTTTGCTCCTTGAAAACTAAAAGCCCTTTCTCTTGCACAAGCACCATGGCACTTCAGCAAGCCCAAACACTGCTGAGCATGAACAGTCTGGAGGCTGTAAACGTGGGTGTTCAGCAGAACAACACCGAGTCCTTTGCCGTGGTGTTGTGTCACCTGGCGGAGCTCCACGCGGAGCAGGTGAGTCTGGGGGCTACTTACACCAACTGCCGTTTGGTGAGAGGACGTGTGGGTGTTCTGACAGGGAGTGCAAGACTTGGCTTATGTTATTTTCTGCCTTCAGTGTCTGCATTGTGGGCAAAGACAATGCAGGGTGTTTGCTTGGCAGGTCCTTCCCCTGAGGTTGTGTTGAAAGGGAGGGGAGTGGTGCCCGCCCCAGAACATTAATCAGTGTTGTTCTCTGTTCCAGGGGTACTTTGCAGCTGCTTCTGAAATACTGAAACACCTGAAGGAAAGGTTCCCGCCCAACACTCAGCATGCACAGGTAGAACATTTATAATTTAGCCTGTAAGTTATGCAGCCATTATACAGCAGGATCTGAATCCCATTGCTCCTGAATTGTGTCCTCTGGATGCCTTGGGCTGTGTGTTTTCTCATTTCCCCTGGCTCCTGTCCTCATGCAGCATCAGTTTTCCTACAAAAGCATGGAAAAGCTGCCTCTGTTGTTTTCAGACTGGTGAGACATTTCTCCCACCACAGCCTCCTAAGATAAAGCTGTTTAGATAGAAATTTCATTAACAGAGGAATATATATCTGCTTCATGAGCACATATAGGAATTAAATGCTCTGCATTGATTTGGAGCTTCAAAGTTCTGTCTAATTAGTGCTACTTATTTTGATATATTACAATCCAGAAATAACTGAGAGAACAGGCTAATGGGCTGGCTTTTCTGTGCCTCTGGAAAACACAGAACCACAGGAGTCTGTAGGACAGGATTTACATTGAGGTGTTCAAGATCCAATTAAATATAGTCTGGTCCTTCTCTTTTCGCTGCAGAACAAATCAAAGCATTAGTAATGATTCAAAAGAGCCTTTTTACTTAAAATGCAGTCAAGTAGGTGAGCTTCGATATTGAAACATTAATCCAGACCTGAGCATTTCTGTTGAGGACAGTAATTTAGTAAATCAAATAATTGGACAGTGGAGTTAGTGTGTCTAGACATAAATATTCACAGGGGAAAAGTAAATTCTGCCTTGGGACAAGAAAACAAGCAGGCACAACTTCTAACACTTGTTCCTGGCTGTTCTTTGTTTAGCTTTGGATGCTGTTTGATCAGAAAATACAGTTTGAGCGAGCCATGAATGATGGCAGGTACCACGTAGCAGATTCTCTTGTAGCAGGAATTACAGCACTTAACAGCATTGAAGGTGTGTACAGGTAAGGAGTCATGAGTCTTCGTACTCTTGCAGGTGTGTCCCATGAAGATAATGAAGAATTTAGCAAAATGATTGCTGGCAGTCCTGTGTGCTTGTATATTCTTCCTTTTCCACAACTGGTGACAGACATGCTGTCTGACCTGTAGTGCTTATCCCCTTAGAGCATGTCCTGTAATAATAATTCCCAGTTCTTTCGCTGGACATTTTAAGAACTGGAATACCTGAAGCTGGTGTTACTCTAGAGCTGTGGATGTGTTGTGAGAATACTTCTTTAAAATCTACTGTGGTAGCTGAGCACAAATCAGATTTTTATGTCAAAAAGCTGGGGAAGGAGCTCCAGCCTCGAGCATCTTCCTGTATGTCCTGGTTTTTATATCTCCAAATGGAACAATGTGATTTTTTTCCTCTCACTTTAATGGCTTTTTGTTTCTAAATGAGAGTGAGATGTTAAAAATAGAGTAAAAACTTGTTATTTGATGTGTATAACCCCCAGCTTACTGTTAAAAAGAATTTGTTGTTGATTTTCAATGAGGCAAAACACATAAAAGCAGCCGGTGCCAGTCAGCCGGGAGATCAGTGTTCAAGCTGTGGGACCTGATGCTTGTCCTTCTGGACTTGGACTCATCATGAATTCCCTGGTCTTTAAATACTCTGCTCGGTGTCTGGCTCAGGGTGTTTGTGCCATCCCCTGCTGCTGTGCAGTTGCTCCTGCCTTCCCTGTTCCCTCCTTTTCCTGTTGCTCTGTACCCTTTTTACCTCAAGCCAGTTTTAGCTGCTTTGCCTCATACCTGTTTTTCTCACAGATAATGACTTGTGCTTTCTAGCTTGCATGTCCTCCCACTTCTGCAGCCTCTTTGGCCCTTGTTTTTGGCAATCCCAGGTTTCTATCTAAAGCTGGTTTATGAGTTTGATCCTTTCTGTCTGGGAGTTGTCCAGTTGGCACCAGAGAGACCTGTTTTTGCTCCTGCCTGTGTGTGTACCAGGCGTGCACTTTATCAGGGTGCCAGTGTGCTGTTACAAGAAAGAGAGGTCACAAAGTAAGACCTGTTTTAGTGTGTTCTGAAGAGCAGAATTGTATCCAAAACACAGAAATACAATCAATGATGTTTTCTTTCTACCACGGCAGAAAAGCCATTGTACTGAAAGCCCAAAATCAAATGTCAGAGGCACACAAACTTCTGCAGAAATTGTTGATCCACTGCCAGAAAACCAAGAACACCGAGATGGTGATTAGGTAAGAATGTTTCATTTTCAGAGTATTAAAGCCACTTTGCAGTGATTAGAATCAGCCATTTCAATTTGTCTGTGTTCAGACTTCACTAGTCTTCAGATTACCTGCTGTGATTTTGAGATTACAGAATCATTTCAGTTATTAATCATGCTATGGAGGAATCCTCAAAATATCACGGCATTGAAAACCTACTTATTTTTAATATGTAAACTTAAAGTTCCAGGAAGATTTATGGAAGAAGGAAGCACTGCATCTAAATAGGGAATAGAAATGTGTGTGGTTGTACCTCGGTGCAAACCTTCAGAGAAGTTACAGTGTTATTTCACCTTTTGTGTCTCAGTGGCATCTCCTCTTAAGGGTGCCATTTAAATTTATTATCTATCAGTAATGTAATTAATAATAAACCCAGTGCTGCTATGGATGGAATAATTCCTTGGGAAACAAGTGGGCATTTCTCAGCAGTGTTGGTGATTCTTTCCCCCTGTTTTGTTAGGGTGCTGCTGTCAATAGCAGAGCTGTACTGGAGAGCCTCCTGTCACACCATTGCCCTGCCTGTGCTGCTGCAGGCTCTCGCCCTGGCCCGGGAGTACAGCCTGCAGTACTTGGCCTCTGAAACTGTGCTCAACTTGGCCTTCTCCCAGGTAGGGAGGCTGGTGTTTTCACAGGGCTGCTGGGCAACCTTTATTCCAGGGGTCCGGATGCCCCTTTTACTCCTGGGAGGTTTAAGAACACAGCCTTTTTGGAATTAAATGTTATATTCTCAAGAAGCATACTGTAAATGTAAAAGCTTTCGAGGAACTTAATAAAAGTTGAGTTTCATGTATAGTTACTGCATGTAATTAAACAGCATAACTTTGCCCTGCCTTAATTTCTTCAGTTATTTTTTATGCTGGTATTTTGGCTTTCTAGTAGCACAGGTTGGCTTGTGTATTAAAAATAATGCTGGTGAAGTGTTCAGTTTTTGTTTATTCTGAGAGATGTGGCTGTCAGCACTGACTGAGTGGAGAAGCCATTCCAAATAATTTCAAGTAGCAGCTCATTTCTACTGACAAGTTTAATCTAAAAGAGGATCGTGGGGGGAAAAGTTGACAAAAAGAGTAACAGTTGTCCTACACCCTTGTCTGTAGTATGTTATGTTATTAGAAACAGATGTGACTTACTCTGAAGAAGCTGCCACGTACCAGTGGATTCCAGTATGAGACCAGCAAGTGTTTCTCTTCCAGCTGATCCTTGGCATTCCTGAGCAAGCCCTGAATATCCTGCACATGGCAATAGAACCCATCCTGGCTCACGGAGCTGTCCTGGACAAAGGCTGTGCCATGTTCTTGGTGGCCAAATGTCAGGTGGCTTCTGCAGCTTCCTACACTGCACAAAAGAAGATTGAAGGTAGAGTGGAGAGTAATTCTCACTGCAGCTGTGCTGAGAAATGCAAGCCAGTGTAGATATTGGAGTCCTGCTACACCACCAGTGTTAAAAAGTTCCAGTGATATGGCAGAGTGCATTCTCTGGTTATCAGATACAAAATTAATTTGGAATTAGTTACTCACCAGTTGTTTATGCTGGAACCTTGTTTATCTGCATACTTTCACACCCATATTTTGCAGCAAAGGCGGAGTAACAGAAACCAGCTAAAAGACCACGTTGCTAAGACACTAATGGTTTTGAAAAGCTGGGGAATTTATAATTGGGCTCCTTAAAATTGAGCTGTATTGCTTGGAGTTTACTGTGATATTGTCTTCAACATGACTTTCCCCCTTTTGCCCACAGCTTTGGAATCTGCTATCTCGAATCTAAATGAAGCCAAGACTTACTTTGCCAAAGTGGACTGCAAAGAGCAGCTCAGAGACGTTCTCTACTTCCAAGCCCGGCTGTTCCACACCCTCGGCAAGGCCCAGGAAAGGAACAAATGTGCCATGTTGTTCCGTCAGTTGCACCAGGAACTGCCAGCACACGGTGTCCCCTTAATCAATTCCTTCAAGTGATGCATTTAAAGATTACATTTGTTTGTTTTCCTGTTTTGGGGGTTTTTTTTACAAAAGTCTTTATTATATTCAATTGCCCATGTTTCAAAATAAGTGCCAATAAATCATGGTCTGGCAATGAACAAACTTGGGTTTTGTTTGTAGTGACAAGGGAAAGCATCAGCATCAACCCATTTCACTTTTATTCTGTACTTGAAATTAAGAACTGAATGGGGAAAAAAGAGAAAAGACCCTCTTGACTGTGTTATAAACACGCTGAGGGGAGTAGCAGTCACGATACAGTTCTGTTCTTAGTAGTGACATTTCAGAATCAATGCTGGCTTTATGAACACTGGGGCACAAAAAATAGTGGAAAATGTAGGCGAAGCTCCTTTGTGCTCCTTTGAAGTGGTGTGGAATGGGGAGACTGATTTAAAACGTGTCCTTGCTTTGAACCTGCCTGCAGTGGCTGCTCACGCTGTAGAAACAGATGGAGCTGCCAGAAGGGTTCAGTCAGAGGTGTAGCAGTGCAGAGTCCTGGGGCCGTGGTTACACGTGTCCTTGTGCACAGGGAGGCTGAGGAGAGGGCAGAGTGGGAAACAAAAGCCCCAGCTCAGCTGAAGGGTTTTATTTGGTATGTTCTCCCCTGGGTGCTGTGTATCATTCACCTGCTCTGCTTTTATGGGTGAATAGATGGAGATCACAGCTGAAGGGATCTCACAAGAAATTGGGAGAGGGACTTTGGACAGCGCCATGGAGTGACAGGACAAGGGGAATGGCTTCACACTGACGGAGGGCAGGGTTTGATGGGATGTTAGGAAGAAATTCTTCCACCCTCTTCTGTGAGGGTGGACAGGTTGTGTCACAGGTTGGGCAGAGAAGCTGTGGCTGCCCCTGGATCCCTGGAAGTGTCCAAGGCCAGGTTGGACAGGGTTTGGAGCAACCTGGGCTGGTGGAACATGTCCCTGTCCATGGGAGTGGACATACTGGAACAAGTTGGTCTTTAAGGTCCCTTCCAACCCAAACCATTCCATGATACTCTAACTGAATATCCACTGCGCTGATGTTGACTTCTAGCAATTAGATGCTCATTTTGGAAGAAAATTTCATGTTGGCTGTAGTGTGGGATTTCAGGGCAGCCAGGATTGCACTTCTGGCAGTGTAAACCCTTTGTAGGTGAACCTTGGGGAGGAGGGTGCCAGTGACCTTGTGGCTGTATAAAAGCTGAACATCATTCAACACCTGGAGTTACCCTGCCTGGAAGCAATAGATTAAACTGTGGTATTGTCAGCAATGAAGACAGCAAGACCAGACCTAAACCTGGGTCTGCTGGAGCCCTGCCAGGTAAGGAGGAAGAGAGAAACCAGAAGATGTGGTTGAGACAAGGGTAGTCCAGTGTTGGTTTACACATCCTATTAATTAGTGCTGCATCGTGGCAGTTGGCAGATAATCAGGGCCTTGATTTTAAAACAGTGACCATTTCCAAGGGCAAAGAGGAACCCAGCTTTGTGGGGATGATGGTGGTGATGGCTCATTTCCCCCCAGCTATGTTTTAATCAGTGTTGTCAAGGAGCTCAATCCTTAAAATGTTAGCACCTACTATGTTATAGCAAGTGCATAAACATGATTTCTAGAGTGGCTTTCAAGATCCTGGTCAAAAAAAGCAGAGTTTATCAACAAAGTTGGCATGGAAACCTGGCTCTACTCCAGGAGGTCCACAGTGTCAAAGTGGTGCCCACAAACAGGTCTCAAAGCAAAAAGAGGAAGAGATTTTGGCCAGCTGTGGCTTTCACATTTGCTTGGGGTTGAAGCTCTTGCTTCATGAAGAGTCCATCGGAAAACCACAAGTCAGCATGGTACAGGAATGGGGCTGGATGGGAACGTGCTGGAGAAGAAAAGCCAAATAATTGGCATGGACAAAGCAAGGGGGATGCTCCCCAAGGGCTGGTGCCAGGCGGGGTGTTAAAAGGTTCTGTCCCAGCACTGCAGAGCTGCAACCTGCCTGGGGGCTGTGTTTGGTGGGGCAATGGCCTAACGCTTCCAAACAACCGGTTTCCAAAGCTCCCCTTCAGGTGATGATTTGGGCAACCGCTCTGCGAAGGTCCGGGGGAGCTGGCACGGGTAATTCGCATGCAGCCGGCTGGAAAGGCGGTGTTGGCACAGGGGCAGGAGGAGGAAGGGGCGGCGGGGGATATCGGGGCTCGTGTCCCTCCGAGGCGGCACAGGGGACCCGCTCCGCGCTGCATCCCGCGGGGAGGCGAGGCAGGGCAGCGCGGCCCCAGGGAGGGGATAAAACACCGACAAATAATTAATACCAATAAACAAAAGAACAAAACCCACCGCAAGAGCGTCTTGCGGCGGGTGGGCGGGCAGGATGCGGCTGGCCCGGGGGGGAAACCTGCCCTTCCCCGGGGCGGAGCGGGGCCTCCCTCCCTCCTTCNTGGGGATAGAGTGGGGATGTAGCAGGTACGGAGCCGGGATGGAGCTGAGATGGAGTGGGGATGTAGCAGGGATGGAGCTGGGATGGAGCCGCAATGGAGCGGGGATGGCGTCGGGACGGAGCCGGGGATGGAGAGGGGATGGAACCGACATGGAGCGTGGATGGAGCAGGGATGAAGTCGGGCGGAGCCGGGGATGGAGCGGGGATGGAGTGGGGACGGAGCCGGGGATGGAGCCGGGGCTGCGGGCGGAGAACGGCATCGCCCCCGGACGGGGTTCGGGGGCGGCCTGTGCGGGCTCTCGGTGCTCTCATTTGCCCATCCCCGCCCCCGGCATGGGCCTGGGCCCCGCACACATCCCGCTGCCGCCCCGACACGTGCCGCGGGACCCGGCGACATCCCGGGAGCGGGGATGGGATCGGGCCGGGGCTGCCCCGGGCACCGCGTGTCCCACAGACCCCACGGGTGAGCGCTGGGTTCGGGGGTGGCGGGGACAAACAGGCCGTGGGGTTGGGAAAAGGGGGGAATGTTAAGGTCAAGGGGCAAAAGGGAGGCCAGGAGAAAGGTGTAGCTGGTTGACCAACTGCGTACAAGGGACAGGTCTCCTCAGAAGAAGCCACAGGTTGGGTTGCTGCGAGTGCCCGAGTGTGGATGGGAGGTGGGATGCAGCCCAGTGGCCACATGCATGGAGCATCAGCAGGGTGGAGGTGACAGTGAGGACCAAGAGCAGAAGTGAGATGACCACAGGAAGCCGGTGTGATGGAACTGTTTGTGTTTGTGTGGCCATGCAATACTACAGAGGCAGAAGCCACCCTGGGGAGGGACCAGGCTGTCCTCGGGGCTATGGGGACTGTGCTGGCGAGAGGGTGTGTGGTACCTGTGGGCACTGGGGATTCCCTCATGGCCCCAGCTGGAGAGACAGCCCCTCTCCTGGGAGAAGGAGCCCAGTCCTTCTCCTGGCCCCTTTCCATCAGCACTTTGTTTTGGGAAAAATAGACAACAAACCCTAAAAGCCCATACCTGAGCATGCCATGAAGGGTGTCTGATGGGCCAGCGCTGTGCCAGGGAGGTAATTTGGAGGAGGCTTTCCTTTCAACTCGGCCTTAATGTCTTTTAAGTGGCATTCAGAAAGTGCAGAGCTGCTCTTGTTTCCTCTCTTGTGGGCTGGAGCCGATTATTTCCAGGAAAGCTGGGAGAAGCTTGACAGTGCTGGACAAGTTGATGGTGGCGGGCCAGCCTGTGCTCAACGCAATGTCTGGAGCTCACACTCTTGTTTTGGGATACTCATTATATATTGCTTAATCCTCAAGGTTATAAAAAATCTTGGTAAAGATGTTTTTGGGACTCCTTTTGAAACCTCCCTCTGGGTTTCATCCCATTATGATGCTCCCAGCCTGGCCTTGCATTTTTTCCCCAGTTCTTTCCACCTGGTGATGGATGGGCCAGGCAGCACAAGAGGCTCTTCCCTTTGCCCCAGGGAGGATGAAAAGCTTTGCTGCTGTGGCACAGGGGCTGAGTGTAGATGGGGGCTGGTGTCTGTTTCCAGTCATAATTTTGGATGTCCTCTGACTTCTAGAGAAACAGCTGAGAGATTTTTTTCCCATTAAAAGTCAGGTGGGGATGCATATGGTCTTTGTATACTACAGTGACTAATACATTTCTGGCAAGGTCTGCACTCAGCCGTAGGAAGGGAAACTGTGATCGATGCCCCCGTTGCTGCAGATGACACCACTCTTGGCACGGGCGCTTCCACCGCTGACCGTGACTGGGGAAAGCAAAATAGCCACTGGACTCTGCCCAGGGAGACCAATAACTGCCCCAGGCTGGCCTTGGTTGGCTTTTAACCACAGGGCTTCAGTGACAGCAGGGGAGGATCCTCTGCGAGTAAAATCAGCCCTGGTTTAGGTGGTTTGAGTTCAGTTTTGTTATGAACAGCCTGTTTTGCAGTGTGGGATCTGACCCCCAAGGAGGCACGGATGGAGGTGTCACTGTCAAGTCTTACTCCCTCGGGAGGGTCTGATCCTGACACCGTGTCTGGCCTTGCCACAGGGAAGTACATGGAGCAGGGAAGGCGAGTGCGTGGCAGCACCAGCCCATCGCCTGCCCTGCGACTGGGTAGAGAAACAGCTCCAGGGAGGGAAGGGCAGGCTGAGCCATCCATATGCTCCAATTTCCATCTGTGCAGCCAGTGCTGGCTGCAAGGTGTCACCCTCTGCATTCCCCTGGAATCCGTCGGTGTGTTCCCATCTGGGGGTGGCTGCGTCCCGGCAGGGAGCAGGCAGGAAGCAGGCAGGGAGCAGGCAGGGAGCAGGGGCTCACAGCAGAGCTGGGGCGGCCCGAGGGGGCTGTGGAATCACTTCACCCGTGCGGGGGCTGATTTCACTCCCCTTCGTTTCCGCCTAAGCCACGTGGACGCTGAGCGAGAGGGAGAGCTGCTGCCAGGGTTTCACAGACCTCCTTTCATTTTAATATCCCTCTCCTTGCTGAATTAGATGCGAGACTGATTGCTTCGATAATCCTGCTGCAGCCGCTATGGGTTATATATGGATTGCAGCCAAAAGCTGTGCCGATAAATCATTCCTATACACCAGGCTGTTATATTTCCTGAGGATTTTGTGGGCATGTGCTGCTCCCTTTTACATAAGGATCTGCTGGAGTTCATACCAGAATGTGCTGCTTTTCCCCAGGGAAGGACCCGGATGGGTTTGTGAAGCCAAAGCCTCCAGGCTGTATTTCCCCTCTTTGGGTTTATTCCCCCCATCCCAGCTATTTCACTTTTCCCTCTGGCTGGGAATATGGCTGTTCTCCTCCACCACCTCCTCCTCAGCCTCCTTGTGTGCTCGTTAAGGATAACAGGGCTGTGTTCAACAGTGTCACCCCACTTTTGGGTTTCTCCTGGGGAAGGTGTCATCTCACAGGACAGTTTCTGCAAAACCTCGTCCTCTGACCCTCTGCACACAAGCAAAGGGAAAACCCCTCAGATTTTCCACTCCAGCCGATGTTATGACGGGGTTTGGATGACTTTTAGCCTGTTTACAGAGCCTGGGGAAGCCTGCTTGAATTAATCAGACTTGATATGTTTATCCTGGTCAAGCCAATTAACTCCCGCCGGCCAGGACACGCTGGGCTCTCAAGTGTGACGGAGACTTCACAACTCAATTTTGCTCTATCCTGGCAAAGTTTAGCAGGAACCCTTGGAAACTGGGATGTAGGCAATGCTCTGGGGGCAGGACAGGATGCCCAGCCGTGCTGTGCCACTGCCAGTGATGTTCCTGGGATGGCTTCATCCTGGGGCTGCCCCGACGAGCTGCCTTTTTTGGTGCGGCCGTGGCACCAGGGTAGAGGGCACAGCATTCGGGATCAGCTCCGGCTTCAGGGGCAGCTATTTATATGTGCCCGCTGGAGGGGTGCCCGAAGCAAGCCAGGCGAATGGCAAATGGCCTCGAGATGCATCCCTGTGGATTCGGGATGAATGGCGGGGAAAGGGGCTGCCTGTTTTTTTTAATCCTTTTGGGAGTGCATTAAAACACGCTGCCCTGGCTGCCAGCAGCACCCGGGGAGGGGGAGTTGGGCTGGGCTGGTGGCTCCCGGCTCCCTCATCCAGCAAAGCCTTGTCCAGGAGTGGATTCAGCCCCACCAAACCCAGCGTTTCTGGAATAGTTTGTCCTTGTTGCTGTTCCTTTGCTTATTTATAGCCTCCCCATCCCTGTGCCTCTCCGAGCCTCCAAGCAGCCGGGTTGGCTTCGGCTCCAGGCCGATCCCACTTGGGCAGTAAAGCTCCGGTTTATAGATTGGTGTTGAAAACAGCAATTAGGCCATTGTGAAGCCTCGAGGACGGGGGAGACGACTTGATTCCTGCACTTGACCCATAATTTCTGCTGGGCTGATTCACAGTGGTTGTGCTGCGGGTGCATCACGGAAACTTCAATGGAGATGAGCGGAGCTAATTTTAACCGGCCGCCTCGTCGAGGTGTGGGAACCAGGCAGAGAAACGCCTCAGACCCTGTTCCTGCTTCAGGGCTGCTTCTTTCAGGATATTTTTTTTTTGCTTCCTTCTGTGGCAACTTGTTAACCTAGAAATTAAAAACAGCACCAGTGTTGCAGCAGGGAAGAGCGATGGTTTGCAGCCAATCGCCCATCGAAGTGCCCCAGCTGCTGCAGCACATGCCAATTACCACCATTTTCTCCCCTTTTTAAATTATTATTTAATTATTTGATTTTTTAAAATTATTATTCTTTGTTGCTAAGAGTTTTCTCATTTATCTCAAGGTCCAGGGACCTGAGTTTTGCACAGAAGGCCATAGGGGAACCCGGGGCGAGGAAGAGAAATCACTGGCAATGATGGCCTGTGGGAAGAGGCAGTGAGTCGGGGGGCTCATCCTGCACCCCACCAGTGGTAAGTGGGTCCCTGTGCCCCTGAACTCCTTCCTTTGGGGGGTGTTTGGCAGAGATGTGCCTGCTCGGAGCAGCAAAGCAGGTGGTATTTATTCCAGTAGAGTGCAAGGTTGGATCCTGCCTCTGTATAATAACACCTTTGGGGTATTTCCATAGTGGGGATGATGGAGTTGTTATTCCCTGGAGGTGTTTAAATAAAAAGGGTGGCAGGAGCAGTGGCAGCAGCCTTGGGGCTGGGGCTGGCAGGGTGGGTGCACATCCCCAGTGCCAACATGTGCCACTGCCCTTGGCTTTACTGATGCCTAAAATCCCGGAGGATGGACACTCAGAACAACATTAGTGGAGAAAGACAGAGAAGTAGCTATCAAAGGAAGAAGCAAAAGAGGATTTTAGGCATCATTACCATTCCCTGTGGAATGAACAAATCAACCCGTAGAGCCACGACTGGTAAGAGGAAATCCCACTTCCCAGGGAAGCTTGGCTGACCCACCCCATGTTTGCAGGGACGCCTCCCCGCCGCAGCATGGCCAGGATGAGGCTGTCTGTCACCCCACAGCGCCGCGTGTCCCCGGGATCTCGCCCACCCCGCAGCCCCTGTGCCGTGCCGGAGGCTGCGGCCGAGCGCCCGCGGCGCTGCGGGCCCTCCTGGCGCTGAGCCCCCCGCCCCGCCGGCATGGCCTCGCTCATCGTGGTGACCGAGTACGACGCCACGGGCAGCACGAGCGAGGAGGACATGGACGTGCCCGGCCGCGAGGGCTTCGGGGACGGCCGCAAGCTGCACCTCTCCGGCCGAAAGCTGTCCCTGCAGGAGCGGCCGCAGCCGGTGCGCTCGCCCGGTGATGGCGACGGCGCCAACGAACGCTTCATCTACCCGTCCCTGCCCTACTCTCCCGTGACGTCCCCACACTCTTCCCCACGGCTGCCACGGCGGCCCACGGTGGAGTCAAACCGCGTGTCCATCACGGGACTGCAGGTGAGGGGACCGGCGCTGCTCCCAGGGTTGTCCTGCCCTCCCAGCCTCCTGCATTTCCCCACCGTGGTGCTGCTTCTTGATGGGTTTTTTGCCTGCATATGGGTGGCGGGAGGTGGTGGGACATCCTGGTCCATCCTGGCCCATCCTAGCCCATGGGGACATCCCTCAGGGAGGTGAGACCCCCAACTCACTGCTCTGCGTGCCTTTTGCTGATGCCACCAGTTCTCACGGCTGCGTTCTGGGGAAGCCGGGAGCGTACCGCACTTCTCTTTTCCTCCTCCTTAAAAATAAAAAAAAAATAACTGAGATCCACTGAGATCTAATGAGAAAACAGCCCTGCCTGCCCCCAGCCTGACAGAAAGCAGGCAGCAAGTGGCTGCTCTGTCCAGAAGAAATAAAATTACTCGGTGCCAAGTCACCAGTGTTAAAGCCCCGGGCTGTCCCAGCCCACTGCGCTCTCGTTCCACGTGAGCAGACAGTGTCGCCTGCCCGGCCATTAACATCTGCAATTAAACATCTATAAACACACCAGCATGTGGCCTGGTGGCTTTAGTGGCTCATGAATTAAAGCTGCCCAGCCCCACGTGGGTGCCCGGGCAGAGCAGGACAGGGGGTGAGTTTGCGGAGAAAGTTTTGATGGAGATTTAAAAGGAGGAGAGCGAACATTGTGAGTGGTTTGGTGGCTCCTGTCTGACCACCCCTATTCTCCCCACAGGACTGTGTGCAGCTCAACCAGTACAAGCTGAAGGATGAGATTGGGAAGGTGAATATTGGCTGTGTTTGGGGAGGGATGGGGGGGACCGAGGTTGGCAGGGTGTTGGTCTTGCTTTTGCTCTCCATCCAGTGGCAAGTTCAGCCACTCAGCATGGCAGCTCAGCTCTTTGTTGCCCCTGGTCTGTTCTGAGTGGTGCCGATTGAATTGTATATTTTTTAAATTATTATTAATTTTCCCTGTTCCCCCTCCCTCCCACGAAATGAGGCATTTGAAGCTTTTCTTTGCTGTTGGTGTGATGTCAGAGCATACACCCCGTTCCTCCCAGCGTCGCCCACCAGCTCTGTGATCCCACAAGGGCGGGTTTTTGGAGGAGTCCAGAGCCTGGTTTGGTGATGGGGGTTTTTTTGGGTTGTCCCTAACTGGTGCCCCATGGCTGTGCCCCTCTCCAGGGCTCCTATGGGGTGGTGAAGCTGGCCTACAACGAGGACGATAACACCTACTATGTGAGTAGTGCATGGCCCTGCAGCAGGGCAGGTGGGTGGGGATGGATCCCCCCAGCTGACTCCCTGCCCAGCCCCATCCCACCAGCCCCATTTTATCCTTGGTTTGCCCCAAAGTCCGCATTTGTTCCCCTCTTGCAGGCAATGAAGGTTCTCTCCAAAAAGAAGCTGATGAGGCAGGCGGGCTTCCCCCGTAAGTGGCACAAAGCCTTCAGGGTGGGGGATGTTTTGGGGGCCCTGGGGGATTGGTCCCCACCAGACACACCATGTTTGCCTTTCCCACAGGCCGCCCACCGCCCCGTGGGGCCAAAGCTGCCTCCGAGGGCTGCCTGCAGCCCAGGGGGCCCATCGAACAGGTCTACCAGGAGATTGCCATCCTCAAGAAGCTGGACCACCCCAACGTGGTGAAGCTGGTGGAGGTAAGTGCTGGCCAACGCCTTTCCAAAACTCATCCTGAGCGAGTGGAGGGAGGAGACCACAGAGCGTCTGGGGTGGCCCTGGCAAGTCCTGCCTTCGGGAGACTTGTCTTTTCCTTGGTTTAAAAAGTTTTTTTATTCTCACCTCCCAAAAGAGGATTTTTTTCTTCCTTGCCCAGAAGGGGAAACAGAAAAACATTGCTTCCTTGGAGGAAACAAGTGTTCAGATGGGTTTTGGTGAAGAACTGGTGTTTCTGTGGGTTCAACAGTGAAGCTTCTGCCTGTATGAAACAGTCCAAAAATCAAGAATCAAGGATGTGCAGGCTGGAGTTTATTTGGCTCATGAGTCAGTTGATGCTTCCTGTGTGTTTTAAATATTTGCTTCCTTGGAGTACAGCTACATCTCTGTCCTCCTTTTTTTTTCCCCACCCATGTGGGTAGAAGCTTGGAGATGAGCAGACCGTGCTGATGGTGCAGATGGTGCAGAACTGAGGTGGCTGCTAAATAAAACATCACAATGTTTAATTTGCAAGGGTTTTTTTGGAGCCGTTCAATTGCCTTTCTGCTTCCTTTGGCAGGTTCTGGATGACCCCAGCGAGGACCACCTGTACATGGGTAACTGCCCCCTGCCTTGGGGTGTCAGAGGGATGGGGCAAAATGTTCCCACTGTGTTTTGGGTGGCTCTGTGTGGGGCTGGGTCTGTCCTTCATTGTAGGTATAGTATGGATATGCTGGAGGAGCAAACAGGATGCAGTCTGGGTTGTGAAGGGAGACAGGAGTGCTTTATAGCACTTTATTGGCTTTAATTCAACATCAAGACATGCTTTGCCATGAAAGGCACCAGCATTGATTATTCTCAGCTTTGAAGCTGGGCTGATAGAAAGTAGTTTTATTTGTTTGGCTTCGAGGACAAGGCACAGGCTGATTATCCACAGTATAAATGAACCACTTGCCACCCTGTCTGGCACACCACAATGGTTTGCTGGATGCAAATACACACTTCTGGAGGAAGTATTTCTATTCTGTGTCATTCATGGTCAGCCTGTACTAGTGGAGGAGTGTGTGATGCCTTCATGGCCAAGCACAGAGGTTTGCTCAGGGTGTGGGCTGGGACTTTTTGGTGGCAAACTGAGGGGTTTAGTGTGCTATGAAGGGCACTTCACGATGCTGAGGCTGCAGCACTAAGACAGTCGGCAACATCCCCTTAACTGGAAATGGGAGCAACCCAAATGCCACATGCCTTGCATAAGATGGCATCTCCTTTTTAAAAATAACTTATTATTTTTAGAATTTTTGTCATTAAAATAATTGCTTTTGTGCTGAGACTGTGCTCGGAGGAGCTGTACCCTGTAAGCCATCTGTAATCACCTTCTCTTTGCGTTGCAGTGTTTGAACTGGTGAAGCAGGGGTGAGTATTGAATTCCAGATTCAAACCTGCTAATGCATGAGCATGAGACGGGTCTGTGGGTGGCACAGCTCGGCCACCTGAGGTGGGTGTGGGGTGCAGAGCTGCCGGGGAACTTCATGGTGGGGCTCCCCAGGTTTAAGGAGCGCCTCCCAGTCTAGTTACAGCTGTGCACACCCTGTACGTGCCCGTGTTTGGGGTTGTGTGCTGTCACCAGATGGTGGCAAAACCCCCAGGACCTGTCTCAGCACATCCACATGGGGAATGAACTCCATTCTCTGTTGCCTTTGCAGCCCTGTGATGGAAATCCCAACCCTGAAACCTCTGAGCGAGGACCAGGCTCGGTTCTACTTCCAGGATCTGATCAAGGGCATTGAATACTGTAAGTGTCTCTGCAAAAAGGATGGGATTTCTCTTTTTTTTTTCCTAAACACCTGGAGCTGGCCTTTCTGCTGGCATATGGCGCCGTTTCTGGTGGCTCATGCTACATCCCAGCCATGTGGAGACCTTGTGGCTCCGGTGCTGCATCACTTGTTTTCCCTCTGGCTGCAGTGCACTATCAGAAGATAATCCATCGGGATATTAAACCTTCCAACCTCCTTGTGGGGGAAGATGGGCACGTCAAGATCGCTGACTTCGGAGTGAGCAATGAGTTCAAGGGAGCCGATGCCCTCTTAACCAACACGGTGGGCACCCCTGCCTTCATGGCCCCAGAGACGCTCTCAGAAACCAGGAAAATCTTCTCTGGAAAGGTATTTAACAGCAGTGTGAGGGGGTTTGGACTTATCTTCCCTGCACGCACCATCTGTTGCAGATCTAACGATGCTTTCTCTGCTCTGCAGGCTCTGGATGTCTGGGCCA
This sequence comes from Sclerurus mexicanus, assembly GCA_013396755.1. Taxonomy (NCBI): domain Eukaryota; kingdom Metazoa; phylum Chordata; class Aves; order Passeriformes; family Furnariidae; genus Sclerurus; species Sclerurus mexicanus. The sequence goes on along the minus strand of VWZF01002325.1, from coordinate 171,005 downwards.
TGGGGATCACGCTGTACTGCTTCGTGTTTGGGCAGGTAATGACATGGATTTTCCAGTGCTGTTGGTGTTTTGGGGGGTTGGTGTGTGCCTCCCACGTTCCAGGTACGTGGTGGGTTGGCACCCTGCCTCCCTGTTTGAGCCGGGGATCTGTGGGTGGAAATGAGGAACCTCTGCCTGTCCCTGGGATGGAGGCAGCCAAAAGGGCTGTGCTCCTTTTTTCAGGGCGGACTTTTTTTCCCTCCCTGTGCCTGGGCAGATGTTTTAGGAAAGGAGCTCTTGTAGCAATTGGCAATTTTTGGTCAAATGTTATTTTTGTTGCATTTAAAAGCAGACATTGATATAATAGGAATCTTCTGGAATTTCCCTATAACTGGATCCTTGCTCTTCTTCAAACCCTGCGAGGTCCTGATGCTCCTCTGGCTGCCCCACTGCTGCCTCTTAACGGAGGCTATTTCTTTCCTCATCGCTCTTTTTCTTCACTGTAGTGCCCTTTTATGGATGAAAGGATTCTGAGTTTACACAATAAGATCAAGACCCAAACATTGGAGTTCCCAGACCAGTAAGTACTCAAAAATAAAAACAACCTATCAATCCTTATTTTACAGCTCCTGTGAGTTGTTTCTCAGGCACTGCCTGGGTAGGGCTGGCCCTGCTCTGCTGCAGTTTTGCAAAACTCAGGCTCTGAGCCCTCATCTTGGTCTTGGCCATGGAAACTTGCTTTGCATTAAACGTGAAGGCAACAACTCATAATCTGCTGCTGCTGAAAAAGGTGCAATTGAAGTTGCAGAGGTGTTTGAGGGAACAGATTAAGCTCTGCAGTTGCTGCCTGTTGGGTGGAGTTGGTGTTGGGCTCTCCCAGCCCTGTACATGTGGGATCACACTTCAGATTGCCCCAAAAGGGGATATTCTGCTTCCCTGGAGGGTTTGGGGAGGAAGGACTGTGTGGCACCTGGGTGTGTTAAGGACCCAGAGCTGCATGCTCAGCCCCAGTCTGCCCAGAAAGGCCCGCAGTGGCACTGAGGTGAAGAACAGGCAGCATCCATCCCCTTCCCCATCTCATCTCTCCCTTCTTTCCACAGGCCAGAGGTTACAGACTTCTTGAAGGATTTGATCACACGGATGCTGGATAAAAATCCTGAAACCCGGATTTCGGTTCCAGAAATCAAGGTACTGACCCAACCCCCTGGTACTGGCTGTGGCTTCACCTCTCTTGGGTTCTCCTTGTTTGTGTGTTTTTTGGGAGTCAGTTTGATCGCGCCAGGCTAGGTCCTCCCCCTGTGCCCAGGGCCCCTGGGCAGGTAAGTCCCAGCTCCTTCCCCTGCTCCGGGACCTGCTCAGCTTTGGGACCTTTGGTGCCTAGAGAAGCCACAGGCAAAAGGAAATCCCCTGAGCACAGTATTTCCTCTGCTACCAGGAAAGTACTGTGCAACAGCCTTTCGCAGGAGATTTCTGGTGCTTCGCCCCTGCGGGAGCCTGGAAGGGGCAAGAAGCTGAGAGGATGGAGACTCAGGTAGGGGGAAAGGATTGCGGGGGAATTGCTGAACCATTCTGTGCTCCTCCTGCAGCCGTCCAAGTCACCAGGTGTGTGGGCAAGGAGAAGGAGGGGTTCTGCCTTCCGTCGTGGATTAATCCAGGTCCAAGACTAGGGCTCGGTGGGTCTCCCCATCACTGCTGCTCCTACGTATGGTCTGGAAGAAATCGCTCCTTGCCTCTTGGTGCTGTCTCATCTGTCAGATGAGACTGAAAATAGGTGCTCTTCCCTAAAACCCCTGGAGATGCCCAGGGCTGGAGGTGACCAAGGTTGTGGCTTGGCTGTGTAGATGGGGCCAGCGCTGGCACCACAGCTGTTCCTGGCGGTGCTGGGCTGAGCTGGCTCACCAGTTACATGGCACATCTCTGCCCTGCTCCCTGGGGTTTCCAGAGCACGTAGGGGCCATAGCTTGGACAAGGAGATGCGTTTGCCAGGCTTGTGTTGTGTTATGAAAAAGAGGAAATCGTCCCTGACAGGCTGTGTTATTAATTGAAGTTGCACCCTTGGGTCACCAAGAACGGAGCAGAGCTGCTGCCCACGGAGGATGAGAACTGCACCCTCGTTGAGGTGACGGAAGAGGAGGTGGAGAATTCAGTCAAGCACATCCCCAGCCTGGCAACCGTGGTGAGTACGAAGTTGCCGATGGTCTGTGGATACAAACCAGGGTCTACTCTGCCTGCCGGGGTGCACCTGAGCCCCTGGAGGTTGCTGCTGAGGGGCAGAAGTGCTGGGCAGGATTAGAGCAAAGTCCTTCTCCCTCTTGGAAACAAGCACTACAAGACACTTCAGTGTCTCAGGGTCTTCAGGGTCTCAGCATCTCACTGGAAGTGGATGTGTCATATGCAGGGGAGTATTTCAGAACAGTCCCAATGGGAACTGTCAGCGGGTTGCCAGTCCCCATACTTGAGCTGGCTGCCCAAATATCACTGTATTTGCTCAGGGCAAAAGAGCATCTGGGCCAGAACCTGCCCACAGCCAGGAGCAGGTCTGTTGGCCAGGCACGAGGAGCTCCTGCCTTGTTCTGCCTGTCCAGCCTCAGGGGCTGCGGAAGCTTCCCAGGATGGAGATTTTATCTGGGCCAAAACGTGCGCCAGCCCCCGCCTGGAGCTATTCTTGGTGGCTTCATCTCCTCTCTTTTTAAGCTCATATTTTTATTCTCTGCAACCCCCTGTGGTGGTGAGACAGTGCAACCCTGCCCTGTGTGGAAAGTGAAATTCTTGTGGGTTTTGAACCTAATGATTTCTTTGGGTGCTGCCAGCTCTTGTGAGGAGAAACAGCGAGCAACCACTCACAGTCCCCTGGCACGATGTTAACTGCCTGCAGCACCCAGGCTGTGATTGTTTGAAGCACAGGTTTGAAGCCCCTTTTCCATCTCGTAGCTGTGCCCACATCTGGCCCCATTTCTGGAGCCCTTTTCACTTCAGTACCCTGCAGAAGTCTTGTTGAGCACAGATATGTTAATATGCAAATGTGCTTGTGCTGCTCAGGCTGAAAAAGCAGATGTTTCTCTAATGAGATCACCACTGATGAGGGGTTTCCCCCCTTTCTCCTGTTCTGAAGTGATTCGATCAGTTGAAATCCAGGTGTTTTTAGCACAGTTCCAGGCAAATGAGATTTAATGAGGTTCTTGCCTCTTAAAGAACATGCTGCCTCCAGGCAGATCTTGTATTTTCACATTTGCATTTGTTCTTCAAAATTACCCTCTGGTGCCTGATCTTTGTGCAGCCAACTGCAGGCGGGAAGGCTCCAGGAGGAGATTCACTCACGCGGCTTCAGTTCTCCCATAAAATGCCTTTCCCTTCAGATGTGTGGTGTGCCATGAGGGGCAGAGAAATAAGGCTCAGAGGGATGAGAAGCAACATCAGATTTGGGGGTCTCCAGGGCAGGATGCATGTGCTGAGGCAGGATCCAGTGCTGCTCCCCTTGTTGGCTGCTCCCACCAGCAAAACAAGTTGGGGGATGCTTGGGAAGCTTTTCAGTTTGGTTTTGCTGAATGTTAAGGCAAAATTGTGCTGGTCCCTTCCTTCTCCTCTCCCTTTTCAATGAATTTTTCCGCCAGATTATCAGGGGGAACTTGGAATTTGCAGGTACTGGATGCAGTAATCAGTAAAACCTGCTTCTGGGGGGAAAGAATCTTCCCAGACTTGGCTTTGTTCTCTTCCAGCCTCTCACACCTGGGGTGGCTCTCATCTGCATGTGTTTCAGATGCGGACACAGCCCCTGCATTAAGCGGTTGGGGGCTTGCAAACGTGCTTTCTTCTGGTTTCCGTTTCTTGGGTTTTTTTAAAAAAGAGACTTCTGACTTGTTTTCACAATTACTTGGTCTTGAGGGTTGGATGTTCCTGCTGCTCTTGAATGAAGGAGAGCACCCCTGCTGAACTCCAATCTGGCTTTGCAGATCTTGGTTAAGACGATGATCCGGAAGCGATCCTTTGGGAACCCGTTCGAGGGGAGCAAGAGGGAGGAGCGGTTGTTGTCTGCCCCTGGCAACCTGCTGCCGTAAGTGTCATCTACCCAAAAAGACATTTCCAGCTTGTCTTGCTGCTCTGGGGGAGATAGTGAACAGTTGGGCTTTGAATCTCTCGTGGGGGCCATGACGGTCTGTCTAATCTGTAGCCGCTTTATGGGATTTTTGTGGTATGGAATATCTTGCTCTTCTGATGGGATGCAAAGCACCTTTTTACTGCACTTCCAGCCTGTTACATGGGAGCTGGGGGGTGATGACACATGCTGAGGGTCCCAAGGGTCCCGTGGCAGGGAAGGGGCAGATTCTGGTGTCTCATTGCTTTGCCTTTCTCTGAGTCACTCAGCAGCTATTTTATTTTCTTTGAAAACAGGAAGCAAGGCAGTGAAGATAATCTGAAATGCAACAACTTGCCCAACGTGGGAGAGGAGGAACTTCTTTCGTGAACATGGACTTCACATGGTTCTGTTGAGCAACTCGAGCCAGGGCACGTCACAAAGCGTGCGGCCGGGGCCGAGCGGCGGCGACAGAGCGCGCAGCAAACACTGCATGGCACGGCGCTATCTCAGTGTACTGCTGGATGTAGAGCTCACGTAGCAGCATGTTACCAGACATCCGACTGTTCGTCACGACCATGGAGCATCTCCGGCCACTTGGACTGCTGACTTCCTGTGGGAGAGGCGCTGGCTGGTGGCACAGAGGTGAGCTGGCCGTGCTGAGCAGCGACAGAGCTTTGCAAAAAAAAAAAAACCAAAACCCAAAGCGGCCAAACAAGAACGCGTTTGGAACAGCTTTTAGCTGGTTTTAATGCCAAGTGATTGCCAGGGACTAAGGCCAGCGTCCCAGAGGTCTGTGTGCCCATCGTGGGCACACGCAGAAGGGTGAAGCTTTTGCCAAGTGGAGGCACAGCAGTAAAACCACATGTGTACACTTTGAAAGTTCACGAACTACCGGGAATGTTGTTGCATCTATTTCTTGTCCTTCTGGTTTGTTTTTAATTGACACCTTTTTAACTGCATGGGAACAAAGCAAAAACCCACCTTTTCATGTTTTTAAAGGATGCCTACCTTTGTGAGCCAAGTTGTAATAAGCAACATCTTCAGGACGTTCAGAAAGTGAGGTTAATTACCTCCACAGGTAATTAACACCTTTCCAAAGGCCTTGGTGTGCCCAGGACTCTGTGTGTTAGGTGTTCAGTGTATGAAAGGAAAAGGTATTTAAGGGCTTAAGTTCAGTTTGAACTATTTTTGCTGCAAAAATATGAGTGAAAGGTGGTGTTTAGCTGAAGGTTTTGAACAACAGAGGAAGCACTAACAGTTTGTTTCTAAATCTTTTACTTGATCTAGGTAGATATTAAATATAAAATTCAGGGTAAAATCCTTCACTTCCATGTACATTACATGGTTTACTACAATTAAAAATAATACAACTTATGCTGTTTTTTAAGTATAGACTTAGGGCTTGCTTAGACTTTAAGATCTTAATGAAATAGATTAGCTAGTAATTTTCAAAGAAACTTTTTGTTTTCCAAACTCTTAATCTGGATTCTGGGGCCAATGCTACGTATTTTTTGCAAGTTAGTTACCAGTAATTTGTGAATGCCTGTGGATCAGAGGCTTGTTAGTAAATTAAGTGTATACCTAATTCATGGATTGTTTCTTATGAAGAGCTCTTTCACCTTCAGTCAGATTACTCTGATTCTTTGTGGTGCTTGTAAAAAATAATAACCTATCATGTGGTGGGAGAGACTCTGGTGTCCAGACACACTTCCACAAGTTCTCAGTGCTGGAGAACGGCAGTGTGGATGAGCTGGAGAGGAGTCAGGGTTGGCCTGAGGAAAGGGGTCATGGTAAGTACAGTTGTTCTGTGGATGGAGTGTGGGACTGGGGCAGGGGGAAAGGTCTGATCTTTTCCTTTCTCAGGCTGATGTGGTTGTGTGACCTTGAAGGAAGCATTTAAAATAATGGTGTGCCTGACAGAGGGGGAGGATTCAAGTCTCCCAAGCTTGTACGGGACTGCTAAGGCTTAATTCTTTGCCCTCAGGAAGAAGGCACTAGGAGACACTCAAGTATTTTGATTAACAGAAAGATCTCTGCCTGCTCACCCTGCCTTTAGGAAGTGACTGTCCCCTTGTCTTCCTCGATCCTGGGCAGCACAAGCAGCGCAGCACAAGCAGCAGCATGCGGAGTTCCTTGGCCCTGCTGCAGTCAGACCTGGCCTGCCAATCCCTGGTTAGAACACATTTGTTAAAGCCAGGACAGCGTTCGCAAGGGCACAGGTGCCTACACAAACTGTCCCTTCCACCTTTTGATCACCTGATGTTCCCCCTAAATTGTAATTTATGATGGAAACATTGTGCTGCTGGCCTGTCTCCAAAGCCAGTGATGACAGTTCGTGGTTTAGGAGCAATACTATGGAGTTTGGAGCCATAAGACACGCACTGTTTTCCTCCCGTTTTAGTCCAAGGCTATGCCAAAGCCCTGCAGCTTCAGCTATGGCAAACCCAAACAGGTAACCTGGGGGCCAGCACTGATCCAGCTCCCCCCTTACTGAACAGGACTTTTCATCATGGAAATGCATGTGAGTGGGCAGCCCGGTTCTCTAACCCTGCAAATGGACCTGATCTGCCAGGGGAAAAAAAAAAAAAAAGAAATTGAAAAAACGAGGGGATCTGATTGTTTGTAGCTAGTGCATAGCAGTGTGTGTGGTGAGTTTGCTAGAGGTGTGTTGTAGAGATCTCTGTGCTGCCCATCTCTGGCTGTGAATCTGCCTGCTGGGTGCCTCCTGAGACAGTTTACACTGACCAACCAGTTGCCTGGTGCAACCACAGCTTCTCAACAGACTGAGCTGTACCAGCTCCTCCTGCCCAGACACACAAGGACCTCAGTTACCCCCACAGATGAGTGTCTTAGGGCCAGCACGGGCTGGGTTCTGAAGATGTAGAGCTCAGCACTCCCTCAAGGTGCTCTCCAGAGCGAGTGTCCCTCAGTGCCAGCCCCTCTGGGCTGCAGCCAAGTGCACATCTCTGAAGGAAACGCAACACAGATTTTGTTGTTGGTCAGCTCTGTTGAAAGCAGAAAGCCTTGGCCGTGTGAGGAGGATCCCTCTAAATGCATGACCTGTTAGAGAAGCTGTACTGCGTATATAAACCTGCTCAGTTCCCCAGCTGCTGTTCCCTAGTAGTAATGCTGGCTTTCTTCTTATAGTGAACATTCTGCTTGTGCCTTGGAACTGGGCTATAGCTTGATTTCCCCAACTCCCTTCCTTTCAAGCAAGCCCAGTGCTGACTGGGAGCTTATTGCTGGGTACTAAGCCTTTTTGGCTCTGAAAGCACACAGGAAAGCGCTAAGGGGAAACCAGGCCTCTTGTCTGAGTAGTTTTTCATGGTGGTCCCCTCTTACCTATCAGGCAGTTGATCTGTTTCTTTTCTAAGGTCCTGAACTATTGCTGATTTTTATACTGTTTGTTTAATGACCAAGGCTTGTGTTTCATTCCTACCCCTTTATTATGCATTTAACTTTATCAGGTGTATCAAGTTTAAATACTGTGTATTTACCACTTTTAAATTATATTACCTAAGGAGAAAGAAAAAGACAAACCAACAACTGTTTTTCCACACAGCTGTTCAAGCTTCACTGTACAGTATTGAAATAAATGAGATGCAACCAAACCCAGAGTTAACTTGATCAAGTGGAATCATTATTCTGTTTGGTCTTTATCAAGCTGTGAGAGTTTTGTTGTTGGAAGAGGAATCTGAAAGCACTTTCCTCTGTTAGTGAAGTCTGATGCTCTACCATTACTGGGGATCTTTGGGATCTAAGATGAGTCCACAGTGGCATAATCCACACTGAGCATTCACAGGCACAGACTGGGGTGCTGACTCTTGGAAAGGCACCGTGTGAGTTGGGACACAATTTAGGGCTCAGCAGCAGCAGACAAATTAAGAATAAAAGAAGATTATAATGTTGTGGTTCTGGAAAATGGCAGCAAAGCCCCAGCCAGGATGCTGGAGATACGGAATAGATCCCAGGGCTCTGTAACACTAGGAAAGGTTCAGAGAAAGCAAAGAGCTGGGCTCTGTGAGCCAGTTGTGATCACTAGAGATGCTCAAGGCCACATGAAGATACAAGCCAAAAAATTCACTTTAATCCAATTCTGTAAACCCATGAAATGCAGCAGCCCAGATACATAGTTGGTGTGGTGGCAAAAAGCTTGGGAGGTGTGCCAGGGAATAACAGATCTGTTCTTCCAAGAGACTGGTACCAGCATTTAGATAAGATCCCTAACACCCTGGCCTCTAACTTACAAGTGTTTGCCCTTGGAGAAGGTTTTAACACAACAGACACAGACAAGGTGTCAGGAGAACCAAGGCGGAGCAGAAGCTGTAGCTGCAGCAGCACTTCTGCTGGCAGAATCAAGAGGCAAAGCCCACAGAGCCCTGGCTTTGATAGCCCTCCACTAACAGCTGGTACCTGGGGAAAAATGAACAGCAAAATCCAGCTTGCAGGACTCTAAGAGGGCTGAGAGAGGGTAATATTTTATTGAAGTGAGATTTAAGGTAGTACCATAAAAATCAGACAAAACAGAAAAAAAATAAATCTGTAATCAGGAAGCCATTTATCACAGCACAGTGGAGGCAGACACTGCTCTATCTTGGTCTGTGGCCACCGGAGCTTGGAGACACAGTTAAATAGTAGGTGCAGGCTCAGCTAAGCTTCACAGCCCTTCAGGACAAGGAAAAAGGACTTGACAACAACAAGGGGCTGCTCTCCCAAGGTGAAGCAACATCTGGCAGGGGCCATGTTCACTGCAAGGAAGAATCTGTGCCTGTTATCCTGTGCTCTCTGCTACCAGTGAGCTCAGGGATAGGAGGACAGTCACAGTGTCACAGCAGTCCCTGTCCCAGGCTTGGCCAGAGCAGAGGCCTGGCTGTCATAAAGCAAAATTCTCCTTCTGTGTTTAGTGCAATTAACCTGGAAAGAACAGCGGGCAAGGAACAGACCCAGTTCTTCTCCCTGGGGGCTGGCTCTAGCCAGAAGTAGTGAAGAGTAGCAGAGATGGTGCCTTTCTCAGTTTGGTTGCCCACCTCCTTCCAGCAAAGAGGGGGTGGTCTCATGGCATGGACAGTAATGTTCACAGCAGCAGTTCAGAGCAGCAGCTGGTGCTGCAGCAGCAGGAGCTCAGGAGTTGGATCCGTACGTCTCCCCGACTCCCTGCAAGGATCAGAGATTACAGTTCTCTGCCAGAAAACTCTTTCTCCCCCTTCCTCTCACAAAAAACCCTCTGCATGGGCAAGCTACTGTTACTCAGACTTTATTCTTCCAGTGCCACAAGGCCTTTTGATTAAGAAATCCACCCTCTGCAGCAACACTTGCCCTCAAGACAGGGCTGTAGAGCTGAGCTCCACCCCCAGCACCAGTCAGGCAACTCACAAAATCCTTGTACTAACCAAGCAGATCATTTGGACCCTGCAGGGAGCCATAGCTTTGGCTGGTCTCAGAAAATACCAACCCATTGAGTGGGTTTGTTCACAGTCAAAGGAACTCCAAAAGCCAAGAATGAAGGATTTGATGGGAACACAGATGTTCTCCACAACTCTCATAAGGCAACTGCCAATGACTGCAACCCAAAAGGGAGGGGCAGTAGGAGCATGACAAGTTCTTGAACGTACATTTTCCTCTCCAAGAGCAGTTGCCGAGGAAACATGACAATATTTGTTTTTAGTGTTCTTCCCTGGAACAGCCTTGAGGTAAAAATTAGCTTCTCTGATGAAGACAGTTTCCTTAGAACTGTGGTTCAAAATCCCTATTTTATGTGCACTTTCTACATCCTGTTTCAGAATCTCTCCAGAGTCAGAGGAGGCAGCAACTTTGCCTTTCCCCTGCCTTACCAGTTCATAATCCTCCACGTATTTGTACTTCTTCTCCCGGTAGTAGTACCTCTTCTTCATGCAGTACAGGACAACAATGTCACACAGCACTGTTGCCTAGTGGAGATTGAAAGAGTTTAAGACAATGATCCTCAGAACTGAGTCCGAGTGCAGACAGCGTCACTTACCACGCCAAACAGCGCTAAGCCAGAGCCGATGTTAATCATGGTAGGAATTACATCAAATTTTCCTGCCTAGAAGACAGTTACAAGGCTGGATATATTTTTCAGCATCTCTGAAAGCCCTCACTACAAGACCTCCACGAACTGTCACCCTACCTTTCCAAACACTACGATATGAAAGCGGATGCCATAAGCTTTGACAAGTGTCCGTGATTCAGTGCCATCATTGTTCTTGTAGTATTTTGCAAACCTGGAGAAAAGATAGGTCAGAGCTTAGATGGAAACTCTGAGGTTGCTTATGTGATCATGCAGCATCCAGGTGTGTCCCCCATCCCAAGAGGATGGGCTGAACATTGCTACTTCCAGGAAAAATCCCCAAATGATGACTTCATGCAGGTAAGCACATGTAGGAGAAAAGCCCACAACAGGTGAATATAAGACAACAGTTACCACAAGCCAAATCAGGGAACTTGCAAAGCACAGGAAGGGGAGAAAGTTGGCTTTAGGAGGGGAGCAGGACAAACAAGAAGAAATTCAGCTACACGAGAGGCGAGCAGGCGGCTGCAGGGGACCAGGCAGCCACGAGAGGGCAGGGCCGGGAGCAGCGGCTCGGCCTGGCACACAAAGGCTCTTCCTGTCCCGCACAGGGTGGACCACAGGCAAGTGATAGGGAAAAGGGATGAGACCAAATAAATGAGATCAGACTTACTCTGCCATGTGGTTGACTAAGCCATGAGGAAGCAGAGAAGAGGGTGGAAGAGAAGAGGAAGGATTGGTAAGGGGCTGAAATTAGCAAAAGCACTTCAGATCCACTGTGATATCATCCAGCTGGTCCCGCCTGACACCCCAACACCCGCAGGCCTGGCACCTCCCAAACACACCTCGTGCTGTCTGCATGGCAGCAGCTCCTCAGTGAATTTATCCAAGTTCCACCAAAAGATCCCCTGTGCTAAGCGAGATCTTGTGGTTCTAGAAGGAACAACCCTGAGATGTGCCTCCTCATCAGCGGGAATCCTGCAAGGACCTTGCCAAGGTGGCCAATCCGTACCATTATAGTCTGAATGCAACCATCTGCCTGGCTCTGCACTGGTGTTCTACTGGAGCTGCTGGACTCTAATGGCCAGAATGTGTATGTGTTGGTGGTGTAGGCCAGGATACTTATGGATCAGATGTGATCCTCAGCTGACAGAGCCACTTCTAGAGGTTAGTTTTCCCCCAAGGAGATGCTTCGGTCTCCCAACTCCACCCCTCAAATTCTGCCCTATCAGCACAGCCTGAAACAGTCAGTTCTCCCACTGCCATGCCATGGCCACCCAAAAGCTGATGGAAACATGACTCAGGCACTCTGCAACCAGTGGAGCTTCACTGGCCTCCTCCCTCTGCTGTGGTTTGGCCACAGTGAGGACCCCACACACTCTGTCCTGCAGCATCAGAAAAACTCTCAAGTTTCCTTCTGGTGCTCTCCAAGCGCCATGGAAAGCCCAAAACTGCCCACAACTGGCAGTGGCAGAGTGAGCCAACACTCAACATGCCCTCTACAGCCACATTACCTGAAGTTGTAGCCAGGTGAGACAGTGTGGGCAGCATCCTTGTTGTCAAGGCGCCGGAAGGAGTATTTTGGCACACAGTGGGAAGCAGCTCTGTCAAGGTTGCAGTCCCAGTTGATCTGCAGTGCCATGACTCCTCCCTGCCAAGTGGAGGAAAGAAGGTCTCTGCTAGAAAGCTCTCTGCTGACCAGGACTCTGATTTACTGGGCTTGTCCCAGTCCCAGTTAAGCACTCTTTGCCCCTGCTACAGAAGTGTCTCACACATAACCCCACTCAAACAAGCCAAGGCAAACTATTTGTAGTAGAACTGACTCCAGGCCCTCTGGCTGGAGCAGCTCTCCATCCTGCAGCTACTCTGTGTTCTGTGGCCACAAGGCAGAGGAGAAAACCACCCACCACTCCTTTTTTACATAACTGATGGCCAAGAGAAGGGTCTGTCAAATACCTCCACAGCCATTTCCTGGAAGTCCTGCCCTGCAGCTTCAACTATTTGCCCTAAACGAAAGATGGGGCAGAAGGGATCTGTGTGGGCATCATAGACGCAGTTCTTGAGATAGGTAGAGGTGATGGTGGGGAGGATGTTTCGTCTGCAGGGGAAGACAAAGAGCTGTTGCATCTTCTTCCACCCCTCCAGCTCCCCTTCACTGTCCACGAGACCAGACAGCACAGTACCCCCACTATTTACTTGCTGAAGTTGAACTTGCGGTACCAAATGTTGTTCTTCACCAGAAGGGTGAAGTTCTCAGCTTCTCGCAGGAACGCTGGCCTACAAAACAAGAGGAAGGGTAAATAAGTACAACACATTTTCCAAACAGGACTCTGTAAGGTCCTTGGTGATCATCTCTTCAGTTTCTCCCAACAGCACCTCACAGGGAGAAGCATCAGCTGCATGCTGTCAGCCTCATGTCAGGAGGGCCATCACAGACAGGGAGACAGAGCACTCACTTGGGTATGTGACTGTCATCCTCCACAGGGCACCATGCCAGAACTTCACAGGTCTTAATGCTGCTGTTGTACGAAACACACTCCCCTGTCTGGATGCCTGGAGAGACATGTGCATGGAGGTACTAGTAAGCAAAACCAGAGGCAGTATTTGTCCTGTGACATCTCCTCCCTCCGTATGGTGAAAGCAATTTTCTCAGAGGCAAAGTGGCACCACCGAGAACTCCATTATATTCCAGCGCAATTTATAATGCAATTTCGGGGAAAGAAGCACCAGGTCCTTTCCCTGAATCAAATCCTCATCCATGTGAAATACTGCTTCAGGGACTCAAGGCCTTGAAAAAGCCCTCACACCATTTGCTAGCTCACCAAAGCCCACATCTACCCAGCACCCACCCAACACAGTCCACCTGCTCTCCCCCAGCGGAAAAATCTGAGCTTCCCTTTCAGTTCTCTTATGTGTGAGATGAGGAGAACAAGGAGACTTGAAGCGAAATGCTGCTTCCTTCACAGCAGGGAAGGCACACACAAAGGTACCACCACACAGATTGAAAGACTTTTGCAGCAGGTTTCTTACCATTGCTGTGGGTGCTGACGTAGCCTGGAACACAGTCATCCTTCACCTTGCACTCTGTTTTATCATCTGGAAGCTGGAGAGGAACAATGATTCCACTAAGCTCTCCCCCACACTCCCACCCACACGAGGCAGGATTAAAGCAGATCCTGCACCTACCTCTGGGCAGCGGCCTTGGCGCTGGTTCAGCGTGAGTATCACATTGGTCATGACAAACACAGTGTTCTCACCCTGAACAAGCAAAACAAGATGGAAATAAGAGTGACAGTCTGCAAAGATCATCCAAGGCACCACATCAAACATCTCTGTGGGCAGAGCCCAGGTGGCCCCGCAGAGGGGACTTGCTTTGGACAGTGCTGGTGCAGCACTGAAGGAGCAGATTCCCACATGTTTTGCCTGATGCTGCTGTGTTTAGCCAGAGGAAGGACTGTGGGCCTAGAAGCTCTCTCTGTCCTCCCACTCGGCCCAAATTTCTTCATTCTCGTTATGAAAACAGAGATCACACAGCTCCTCAGGGGAGCTGCAAGGCAGAGCAGAAACAGAGCTCCAGCTGCAAGTCCAAGCACAACTCCCACTCTTTTTTTTTTGCACTAGATCAATTAGAAATTTGACCAGTCCTGGTTTGTTTCTTCAGGGAGCACCATTTTTATGACTTTACTTTCATTACTTTCAGGTTTGTACGATTCCAGATCTGCTGTTTGCAAACATGACCACTGAACCAAAACCTGGCTAAATCTCTCTTTTTCTGCACTACCTCATGCAGACAGAGGGACTTACAACCAGCAGCTTGGCTGTGCCTGCCCATCCCAAAGGCCACCACATATGGCCCACAGAGTGCAGATTGCCACAGACACAGTCAATCAGTAACTACAGCAGTGCTTCCTGTTCAGTTCCGGATCAAGTGACTTGCAGGCTCTTCCCGGGGTTTCTGCCAACAAGCTAACTTGGATTTCTTCACTTTGGAGCAGTAAGGAAGAAGACACGTGGTTATTGTTGCAGCATTTTCCTGAAGCCTGCAAAGTTCTTCCTCCTCTGCAAGGACTGGCACCGTTTAATATCTTTGTGGGCAATGTGATGCACCCTCAGCAGGTTTGCTGGAAACACCAAGCTGTGTTGGAGGGAAGGGATGGCATCCAGAGGGACCTGGGCACGCTGGAGAGCTGGGCCTGTATGAACTTCATGAAGTTCAACAAGGCCAAGTGCAAGGTCCTGCACGAGGGTTGGGGCAATCCCATGCACAAATACAGTCTGGATGGGGAATGGATCAAGAGCAGCCCTGGGGAGAAGGACTTGGGGGTGCTGGTGGATGAGAAGCTCAACATGGGCCAGCCCAGAAACCACCCATGTCCAGAGCTGCATCAAAGCAACATGATCAGCAAGTCGAGGTGGGGATTCTGCTCCTCTCTCATGAGACCCCGCCTGCACGGCTGCATCCAGCTCTGAGGCCACCAAAATAAGAAGCTTGTGGGCCTGTTGGAGCGAGTCCAGAGGAGGCCATGAAGATGCTCCAAGGGCTGGAGTAACTGCTATAAAGACAGGCTGAGAGAATTGGGACTGTTCAGCCTGGAGAAAGGGAGACCTTAGAGCCCTTTCCAGTACCTAAAGGGGGCTTATAAGAAAGAGGAAGAGGGATTTTTTACATGGGCAGAAAACAATAGGACAAGAGGGAACAGTTTTAAACCAAAAGAGGAGATATTTAGAAGAAATTCTTCCCTGTGAGGGTGGGTAGGCCCTGCCACAGGTTGGGCAGAGAAGCTGTGGCTGCCCCATCCCTGGAAGTGTCCAAGGCCGGGCTGGATGGGCTTAAAGCAAGCTGTGCTAGTGGAAGGTGTCCCTGCCTATGGCAGGGGTTTGAAACTGGATTATCTTTAAGGTTCCCTCCAACCCAAACCATTCTGTGATTCTACGCAAGCACACACAGAGATGAACTTTTCTTGAAACAAACTTCCCCAGGGCTAGTGGAGCAGGTGCTCAGCGTGATCTGTAACAAAGCACAGCTGCTTCGTTCCCTCATGTCAAGGCCATGCTGGAGCCCAAGCTGCTCTGCCCTCAGGGGACTTCAGCAAAGCACTACCTGATTGCCAGACAACCCTCCCTGTGCATGTGAAAGTGACGGATACCTGAGGGGGGATGACATAGTCAGCGACATCCCAGATCCTGGTTCCCAAGGTGGATGTGTTTGTCAGAGCCACTCCTTTCACCTTCGTGGTTACAGAACTGACCACGGAGTCTGTCTCCTGGTAGCCCTTCTGCCACAGAAAAACCCACCTGCCAGAGAAGGATCACAAGAAACAAGATAGACATCATAAACCAGCACAGGTGGTGGGAATTCCTCCTTTCCCCACATGCCACCTGAAAGGGCTGGTCCGGATAGTTTCACAGCGTTTCCCTACAAAAGTGTCACAGGAGTGGCAATCTCCCTTGTGATATTTTGGGGGGGGGGTGGTATTTTTTGTTGTCAGAGCGGTTTGCAGGGTGTGATTTGCCCCCACTCCCCTCCCGGGGCGCTCCCGCGGGGCCCTGCCCTGCCTGCAGCCCCTCGACCCCAGTGGACCCAGGAGTCGGCCGGGTTGGGAGAGACCCCCGAGACCATCAGGCCCGACCCTTGATCCAACACCCCTGTGGTTACCACACCACGGCACTGATGCCACATCCAGTCTTAAAAACCTCCAGGGACGGCGAACCCACCACCTCCCTGCGCAGGCCATTCCAAGGCCCGACCGCTCTCTCTGTAAACAATTTCTTCCCAATATCCAATTTAAACCTCCCCCGGCACAGCTCAAACCCATGCCCTCTCATCCTGCCGCTGGTTGCCCGGGGGAAGGCCCCAACATAAAAACCTCCAGGGACGGCGAACCCACCACCTCCCTGCGCAGGCCATTCCAAGGCCCGACCGCTCTCTCTGTAAACAATTTCTTCCCAATATCCAATTTAAACCTCCCCCGGCACAGCTCAAACCCATGCCCTCTCATCCTGCCGCTGGTTGCCCGGGGGAAGGCCCCAACACCCTCCCGCCTACACCCTCCTTTGAGGCGGCTGTGGAGAGCCACGAGGTGCCCCCTGAGCCTGAGCCGCCTCCTCCTCTCCAGGCTGAGCCCCCACAGCTCCCCCAGCACTTGGGCTGGAATCCCTTAAAAGTGCCCGCCGAGCAGTGCCCCCCTGAGCGCTCCTGGCAGCCTCAGCCCCTCAGCGAGGCCAAGGCTCCGGCCCCTCACGGGGGGACCCTCCGGCCCCTCACGGAGGGGGGGGACCCTCGGCCCTCACGGAGGGGGGACCCTCGGCCCTCACGGAGGGGGGACCCTCGGCCCCTCACGGAGGGGGGGGCCCCTCGGCCCTCACGGAGGGGGGACCCTCGGCCCCTCACGGAGGGGGGGGCCCCTCGGCCCTCACGGAGGGGGGACCCTCGGCCCCTCACGGAGGGGGGGGCCCCTCGGCCCTCACGGAGGGGGGACCCTCGGCCCCTCACGGAGGGGGGGGCCCCTCGGCCCTCACGGAGGGGGGACCCTCGGCCCCTCACGGAGGGGGGGGCCCCTCGGCCCTCACGGAGGGGGGACCCTCGGCCCCTCACGGAGGGGGGGGCCCCTCGGCCCTCACGGAGGGGGGACCCTCGGCCCTCACGGGAGGGATCCTCGGCCCTCATGGGGGGGGACCCTCGGCCCTCACGGAGGGGGGGGACCCTCGGCCCTCACGGGAGGGATCCTCGGCCCTCATGGGGGGGGACCCTCGGCCCTCACGGAGGGGGGGGACCCTCGGCCCTCACGGGAGGGATCCTCGGCCCTCATGGGGGGGGACCCTCGGCCCTCACGGAGGGGGGGGACCCTCGGCCCTCACGGGAGGGATCCTCGGCCCTCATGGGGGGGGACCCTCGGCCCTCACGGAGGGGGGGGACCCTCGGCCCTCACGGGAGNCGGCCCCTCACGGAGGGGGGGGACCCTCCGGGCCGCTCCGCCCGCTCACCCGACCACATAGGCGAGGATGCCGAGCTGCACCGCGCGGTTGACCAGCCCCACTTTGCGGCTGCGGATGAGCACGATGCGGGGGGTGTCGTACTCGAAGAGGCACCTGTGCAGAGCCCCGCACGCCGCCATGGCCGGCCGGGAGGGAGGGGGCGGG